>CM065656.1:18398298-18465798 GCA_033220385.1 Triplophysa yarkandensis
TTCTTTATGTGGTGGGAAGCATTTTAACTTTAGCCTTTAATTTATGTTTTCATTTTGAGGTTCTTTTCGTGTTATTACATAGTCCACTTTTAGTTGTTTTGAAGTAATCTTATATTATGTCTCCCCAGCCTTTGGAGGTAAGAGAACTTAAGGCAGACCTTCATAAAGTCACCACGCTGGGCATCTGGGTGAAGAATCAGTCGCAGGGAAAAGAAATCCAGGAGCTGGCCATTGCCCTGGAGAGCGGCAGGTACGGAATGACTTTGTTGAGCCTTTAAATTAAAGGATATTTGCAGTAGATATATTCAAAAGGTATATGCATTCTGATTTTTCCAAAAACAGTTGTAAAGTTGTATCTGTCATCTGTAAATGTTAGTAAACCAAAGACTTTTCAGAGATATGCGCTCAACTCAAAATTAACATAAAAGTGACAGAAACTGTGTTAAAAATAACCTCTGTCTACAGTTATTCACAGAGTTTGTTTGTTGTGTAGATATGTCTGTCGGGATATTGGCGGCTCTGATCCTGAGCGTATGGCAGCACCTCGTGTAGCCGAGTATGTTCAAGCGGTCTTTAAGGACAGTCCCGTGAAGGTGAGGTTTTACTAAAGCTAATCTTACCTGAGCTCATCTTGATAAGAATTCAAAGGCTGTATTGTTCTGATCTTTTAAGGTCACAGTGGTGAGTGATCTGAACACCCTGGAGAAAGAATATCCCTGTTTGGCAGCAGTCAACAGATGTGCTAACAGTAAGTAAATTTTGATACTTAAAAAACATCAGAGTTTAAAGATAGTGTCAAGATGAGACTTTACGGGTACAAGCCCTTCGATGCAAAAACCAGACAAAGCTTTCATAGGCCCCAGATTATTTATTTTTGGACATATATGAACATTATCTCACATGAAATTTTTTTTTGAACATTTAAAATGAATATTTTAAGTTCATCTGTTGCTACTGGGTTTGTTTAATTTTAGAATAATGGTTCAAACATAGATGGAGAATTTTCTAGGTTTTGGTTCTGTAAATGCTGAACTCATACAGAAGAAATTCTGAATATGAGACAATGATTTCTCTTGGAACAATATGGGTCAACATATACGTAAAATGAGTTTGATCAGGACTGAAGCCCCCATTCTGGTAAATCGAAGGGTAAAAAAATAAGTCATTATAGAAAGCTTGGTAGGATGGGTTTTTTAAAGATTTGTTTTTCAAAAAAATACCAAAAGGTATGTTTTGAAAAAGGGTTTGTCTTATATTTAGGGTCGTATTCAGGACAATACGTATAACAACAAAGAAATATGTATAACTTATTATGAAGGCCCATGTACAATTTTAAACCTAGATAATATAGATCACCCAAAAATGAAACGGTGTTATCATTTACACATACTCTTGACATTTCAAACCTATTTGACCATAAACGCACAATAAAATATTCGACTTTTGACTCTTTAAACTAGAAGTGAATAGGTGCCTCTAATGTTAGAAAAAAATCAACTCTGTGTACTGCAGAAGACAAAAGTCATACAGATTTGAGATTAGAAAATTGCAAGAGTACAAGTAAATGCTGAATGTATATTTTGGGGTAAACTTTCACTTTCAGTGTAAATAAGACTATTGTATTACCTCATTTAAAATAAATTGAGGCCATGTTCCTGTGGGAGACTATAGTTATAGGTATTAGAATAATTCCAATGTTATACATATTCTGAGTGTTTTTTCTAGTTCACATACATATGTTTGCAATACACTGACTTAACTATTTGTCAATGATAATTGAGTGTAATCATCAGAAAAATCAGTCTATGCACAAGTAAGGGACGTGTCAAAAAAACCTTGACTCAAATAACTTGACTATGGAAAATCATTTACAAAAAAAAATAAAAACAATGCTTTAACTTAAAGTTAGACCTCACATGGGTTTTTCTGTGCTATGAGTAAATCAAAGCTTTTGTGAAAAACCTTTTTTTTTCTTTGTAAGGTTGAAATGTTCATTGAATTTCTCATTACTATTATATAGTTGATCAATTATCAATGTCTGTGTCTCAGCTGTGCCACGTCATCAGGCCAGAGTCATCAAACTGCTGTACTGTGGTGAAGGACCCATTCAACAGACTGTTATGGTGGTCGGGAAGGTGAGTTTAAGGCTGACTGTTTGTTTATATCCATCAAAGAATGGAGATTCATGAAATCTTGGGACTTATTTTATATGCAGGGTATTACATATGACACCGGTGGAGCTGACATCAAAGCCGGTGGTATCATGGCTGGGATGCACAGAGATAAATGTGGCTCAGCTGCTGTTGCTGGCTTCTTTCAGGTACTGTTTCTATATTTGGTTCATTTCCCGCAAGTAAAAAAATCTTCATTTAATGTCACTATATATGTTCTGTAGATCTTAGCCCAACTGAAGCCTAAACACCTGAAGGTGGTGGGAGCCATGGCAATGGTGCGCAACAGCGTCGGGTCTGGTAAGCAGCTTGTGCTGCTGTGTTTTGTAGCTTTGGATTAAACCATTCAATGTGGTAAACTTCTTTCATCACTTTCGTCAGATTGTTATGTAGCAGATGAGTTGATTGTGTCTCGGGCCGGTCGTAGAGTCCGTGTTGGAAACACGGATGCTGAAGGACGCATGGTCATGGTGGACCTGCTTTGTGAGATGAAAGAGCAGGTACACAAATGCATTAACTCTGGCTATAGGGTTTTGCGTGACTCTTTGAAGAATGAACTTTTGAAATTTAAATAAAGGGGTTTGTTTTTTAGGCCGTGCGGGAGGTGTCTCCTCATCTCTTCACCATTGCCACTCTGACAGGACATGCCGTCAGAGCCATGGGACCTAACTACTCGGTGAGCACATGAACACAATCTTGGATCTTTGTAGGGGGTAGCACATAAAAAATTTATGAGATCATGGCGCTCCCTTTGTCTTTGGTGTATGGATAAAAAATCGGTTAGAAAGCCTATCTTGTATGACCTCACATCAGTTCTATTCTCTTGTCTAGATCATAATGGATAACGGTGCTGCTCACCGGTCTAAAAATGGTCTGCAGTGGCAGAAAGGCAAGTATTTAACTATGGGGTTTTTATTGGTTTAAAAATGGTTTTAGTGATCTGTGTTTGTTTGTATGTGACAGCTGGAGAGGTTCTTGGAGATATGTTTGAGGTGTCCACTATTCGTCGAGAGGACTACGAGTTCCACAAAGGGAAGTCTGAGTACGAGGAGATCCTGCAGTCCAACAATCTGCCCTCCTCTGCTACACCACGTGGACACCAGACACCTGCTGCCTTCCTCATCATGGCCTCTGGACTGGATAAGGTAGATACACCTCAAGTAGACCTTCCTTCAAAACATTATGGAAAACTCTACTTGCGAAGAAAAAATAAAATGCTTTCAGGATGCACTGTTGATGTTGATTTTATGGATGTATTCATGTCTTACAGCACGGAGTGGACTCTGATAAACCTCTGCCTTATTCCCATATTGACATTGCTGGATCCAGCGGCCCATTCCCTGGCGTCCCATCAGGTGCTCCTATCCTTGCCATGGCAACAAAGTACCTAGAGCTCTAAATACAGTATCTGACCAATGATATTTTCTGTACCACTTCTTGACATCTTTCCAGTGTTTGTCCACTTCATTTCACACACACACACTCAGTGTTAAGACAAATAAAGACATTTGCGTCTTCCCTTTAAAGTTTTTTTGTATCATTTTTGTATACATTTGTCCCCTAAAGTCATTTAATCGCAAGTAAGCCATCTTCTTGAGGGGTGGTCAGATTTCTCTGAAAGCATATTTTGCTTTTCCAACACACATTGTTTTAAATACAAAAAGCCTCAATCTTTTTCCTGAACCATATAAAATATTTCATAGCGTGTTTTGCTAAAAACAAGCGAATCTATAATGCGAAAGAAAGTTTAGTAATCATACAAAGACATTGAAAAATGTTACAGAGGATGAGAATAGTCAGTCATAGACATTTCTTTCTCCCACTATTTATTATTATATTTGAATATACTGTCAATAGTATTTTGTAATTTGAGACCACATCATAGAACATCCTATTTTAATTTCACACTGTTTAAATTCGAACATGTAAAGCACTCAGCCACATCCGGATGCATGGAAGTTATGAAAATTAACAAATAGCTATAAAAAATAAATTTGTCAATTATCTTTAATTATAATCACTTTTTGTAACCAAACTGTTTTATTGTTTGTATATAATTTTAAAATCTCATGAAAATCCGGGGGAACATTACCTGACATCTGTAAAGATCAGACAGGCTTTAAGTTCCAGTATTCATAGGTTCAGTGGTGTATTGGTAAATGCTTTAGATCTATGATTGACTGGTCAATAATTTGAGCCCCGCTTAATGTGCTTTCTATTAAAAATAGAGACTTTTGCGTTTCAAGAGACAAGCCTTCAGAGTTACAGTTGCCACCGGTATTAATTCCATTAATTTCTGAACTTGCAAACTTAAAATTCAAAAATGAAAAGTCGTTCTCCGTTTCATAATTTCTATATGTACATACAATCTGTAATAAATGACATGCATTACAGTAAAACTGTTGCGTAACAAATAAAACACAAATGAAGTATTGCCCAAATCAGTGCATAATGATCCTTTATTCATTCCAGATTTTATCTGAAATCTTGTTTTTTTACAACTTAAAGAGAAAGAAATCATAACCTCAAAGCATTTCAAACAGATTTTCTTTACACAATCTTTTCACCTAACACAAAGCAAGCAGTTGAATCAGCATCACCGCACTCTCATGTTATGTAAAGACTAAGTATTCAGTTTAAATTCATTGGCAACTGAATGGACTTGTAGGTTTGTATGTACTGAACGGTTGTGTGAAGAAGCAAAAAATTAAAATTAACTCCAAACTTTTGAAGCTGTTTAAGTAGCTAGTTTATCAACCAACCAATTTCAATATATAGAGTATGAAGCTTTGGTTCACAGTCTAGGTGCAACTATCTAAACAGGTTCTCGCATATAAAAGGGGTGAGATGTTTGTCTGCAGCTGGCTGACTGCTACTTCAAGACCCCCAAAATATCACTGAAACCCATAACCAACAAACATGCCAAATTAACTAGACTGAAATGATTCATTTATGATGACAAACTGAATAATGCATAAAATACCAGTTTAGCTTTAAATGTTGGGACTGATCTGTAATACTGAGTATTTGATCTCGCACAAGGTTGCTCCCATGTCACTGGATAGAAAAAGAAGAGAGAACATCCTATATCAAATTATAAAATAAAACCTAAGCCAGTGATTGTGGAAAGGACAGAGACAGAAGGTAGTGACACGAGTGAGTGATAAACCCCAGTGCTCTTCACTTTGTGTGAACCATAGAGGTGCTGAACAGCAGCTTTTGCTTTTTCTTCTTTTTCTTCCCACCTTTCTCCTCTGAAGAAATGGAAAAATCAAAAAAAAAATGCTGTCACTAAACCAATTATTATTACATTCATCGCTCTGTAGAGCCAAAAACTCACCGTTAATGGGGAAAGCCTGTGCTGGGGTTTGATTTCCATGATCCAGCTGAGATAGAGCCGCCTCGAAGGCCTGACTGAAAGAGTTCTGGAAATTGGGTACTGGGATCCGATCAGAGCCGTCACTCTCTCCATCACTGTCTGCCGGTGGAGGGGCGAGGAACATGTCTGAACACACTTTAAGATTACAAACGAGATCACATCAGTACAAGAATGACACTTCCAAGACACAAGTGTAATGGTAAAGGAAAACCATTAGGAATTCGAACCTTTCTTTGGGGTGGTCCTTGGCCCAGCATCCACGCGAGCTTTCCCATCTTTAAGCATCTGTACCACAGAAAACTCCATTTAAACAGAGCACTCAATTAAGGGTTAACTACACTCAACAGCAGAATACCACACAATCACCTGAGCAAAGGACATGCAGTTAGAATCCTCCTCCACACTAGTGCCTACACTGACAGAGGGACTGTGTTCCCTCAAATTGGGGAACATTACTCCATCTAAGACATCTGACAATAATAACAATAAATATTACAAATTAAAGAGCACACAAGTCAAACAAAATCAGATTGTGGTCAAGTGCGTGTTACCTGAGGAAGGACTGCTGCTCAGAGGAGAAGGCGGTCCCAACAGAAACTCTGGGGGTTGTGCTTGTGGACTGTACTGAGGAGGAGATCCAAATGCAGGAAAATGCTGGAAGTTCTCAAGTCCAATGTGCACTTCTGGATCTTAGAGACAGATAAAAGGCATTTATTAATTCATACCAAGTCTTACCTAAAATCAGTCAATGAAAATTGTCCGCTATTCTCACATTTGCCCTGTTTTCTGTTCTCCTCCATCTCAATTCTTTTCTCCCTTCTTTTCTCATCCCTCGCTTTCTTCTGCCTCAAGCGCTTACGTTTCTCCAAGTCATCTGTCAAAAGAGAAAAGACATTATATAGGGCTAAAAGACACGATGAAATTAAAATATATTGCAATATAAATATTGCATTGCTTGCATTAATAGAATTTGGATAAATTTCTAAATATTATGTATAGTGAGATGCTTTCTTTTCTAAAAAGAATGTAAAACAATGCATTAAGGATGTGCTGAGGAGTATGCATTATGATACTAGTGATAATTCAACCAAAGATGAAATGGTCTCATCATTTACTTTTTCTTTTGTTGAACACAGAAGATCATTCAAAACAATGTTGGTACCTGAACAGCAGTGGGACCCATTCACTTCTACTGTATGGAGAGAAAACTAATACAAGTCCTGAGTGCCTGTAACCAACATTTTTCAAAATATCTTTTGTGTTCTTCTTTTTTGGTTGAACTATCACTTACTTATCCCATTTTTCTTTTATATACCTGAGAGGCTGTCCAGAGTCTCTTTGGAGACAATTGGTGGCTGGAGGTTAAGTTCACACAGGCTGAACTCACAAGTAAGGGGAAGGTGAGAAAGATAACGGTGCCGGCGACGAATGTCCTGCAAATGAAGTACATGTCTATTATTTATAACATGGTAAGTGATACAGCCCTACTTCATCCCATTTGGACCAGCCGTTGGTCAAAGACTCTACCAACTAAGCTTAAGGTGAGTGTCAAAGGTGAAGCTGCATGTCAGCAATACGAACCTCAGTGACAGTCTGTCCATCAATCTCCACAACAGTAGCGGTGATGGACTGCGGGCTGTTCTCCAAACTTCCGTACTCTCTCAACAAACAGCGCACGTTCACTGGATGTAGGAACATCTGCTGGCCATCTTCAGCTTTAGGTTCAAACGACAGAGAAGGATTTATTACAGAACACTCCGATTTCTCCACACTTCTTTTCCTGTATACGATAACCTGAATAGTAGTGAGGAATTCCATTCACCCACCTTGATAGAAGTAGTAATAGGGGCCATGATAAGAGTTCTGTGGTGGGGCTGCTTCATTCTGAACGCTCTGACATGCCTCTTCCACAGGTTGATCCTCAACAGGATCCGGCGGCATGTCTTCCACCTCCTCAGGATCATTCTGAGTCATCATTTCTTCCACCTGCTTCTCATGAGACTCTTGTATCTCATCATCGAATGCTGAGGCATACTGCAGCACGGGCTGTAGTGAGACACGTTATGTTAATTTTAGCATTGGGTAGTAAAAAGATTCTGTTACACTTCAAAGTCATTGTAAGAAAGGATGAAATCTCAACGGACCTTGTTGTTTTTGATGTTCTTGACTTCGGTTACCTCTGGAGAGGTGGTCTCACAGAGAGACAGTTTCTGCATGCCTGCTATGTTAGCGGAGGCGTCGTTTTTCCCATGGCACTTCAGCAGTCCCTCCTCTCGCTCCTGTTGATGATGATAAATTATTTTGAGTTTACCTCTGTTAAAATCTGTCACTGTCTAGCCGGTTTTAAGCTGTATGAATGTATGTGAAGTAGGGTCAGGGTGTATTACCTGTAGCTGTAGTAATGCGCTCTGTATGAAACAGGCCTGCGGGTCGTCTTTCTCCTGGCTGAGCTGTAATTGGAGTGCCTCTCTCTCTTCAGCCAGCAAACCCATAACCTGCCCCTTGGATGCCAACAGCAGCTTCGAGTATGAGCTTAGATCTGCATCTGTAACATATAAACGGCAGGATAAGTTTACTATGAAATAAAAACACCATACAAATCAATCTCAAATAAAGAAAGTCTCACCTCCAAAGCGAATCGGCTCCTCTACTTTAATCCACTGAGAGCTAGGAAGAGCCACCAGGGATCCTTTCTCTCTCCGCATCAGACGCATAGTGATGACATCACTGGTCACATATTGATGGGTCTCCATGGCAACCACGCTGAAAGTTAGATTAGTACAAACGTGTTAAATGACAAATCCACATGTGTATAACAAAAACAGGAGGTTTTTGCACAAACCTCTTGAGGTCAGTGCTGTGCACAGCCTCATAACAAATGGGGCACTTGGACCAACTCTTTTCACTCAGAGAGAGGTAGTGAAGCATACACGGCCAACAGTAGATGTGACCACAACGTGTCATATGGGCCGCCACTGGGGGATACAAGCAGATCGGACAAGACGGCACCTCATGACTGTAGATGCGCTGCGTTGAAGATGGTAAACATGTTTGTGTGGTCACAAGTGCATACAGGTTGGGTACATCCTAACACTTGATTAAAGGAATGAGATTTCCTACCACTTGCTGCACACAGTCCCAGTCCACCAAAGTGTCTGGATCAGTGAAGTGGGCTTGATAGTCCTGATCATCAATTACCACAAATTGGCAACTGGGGGACAAAATGAAAATAGAAATTTGAGAAAGCAGCAACGCTTGGAACTGGAAAACTACACAAAATTCTCCAGCCCTTACTTAGCCTGCAGAAACAGCTCCTTGTTAAAAGGCTTGTGTTTGTGACCCCACTTGTTGCGGCGGCCCCAGCAGGAATGGCCATCTCCTCCGGAGCCTAAATGGCCTCCTCTTGGCTCGAACGTGAAGTTCAGCAGGTGATTCAGACTAATCTTCTTCGGTCCAGCAAACTGAGCCGGGCTAAACTCTGCCCGGCGGTTCTCTACTACCTACAAAATAGCATGTGCTTTATAACAGTGATTTAAAATATACTAGAAAATGACAACACTGTTTGTTTTTAGGTTATTATAAGACATTCAAGCCTTACTATTATTAGTATTGACATCATGAATGTTCTACATACAATAAAGAAACGTGAACAGCAGATCTAAAAGTGATGGTTCTACCAAAAAAATGATTGTTCATTATGATTATCTACTCACCATTAAATCATTTCAAACATACATAACTTAATTTTCTTCTACAGAACACAAAGGATATTTTGAAAATTTGTTGATTCAATGGTACCATTGTTGCTCATTCACAGACATTTAAAAAAAAAAAAACTCCTTTGTGTTTTGCAGAAAAACTCATACACATTTGAAATGAACATTTTAAGTGATGATCTTTGTGTTTTCCTTTTTGTATTTTAAATCGTAATAGATGGTATGCTAATACTTATGAATAACATTTTTGTAAATGTTTTTTCTTGTTTTAAAATAAACGTACCTCTTCTCTTCTCCCACCACCAGCGAGTCCATACTGTCGAGACCCAGCGCCACCTCTCTGAGGGGGTCTCTTGTCAAAATTCTTGCTTTTATGCGGCTGGGAGCGGCGTGGGCCAGAAAAGCTCTCAGCCTTGGGAACAGTGGGCTCACGTTTGCGGCTGTAGCGCTTGGAGCCTCCATTATTTTTACCATCTATAGGAAAAGGAAAAAGTTTCACAACAAGTGTTGATTAATAACAAAACTTCTACATACAGAACCTGACATTCAAAATTGAAATGCACACGGAGTGTCAGTGTTGTCTATTTTGTCGAAACATACACTTGTGTAACATACACAGGCCAAACACATGTGCTTCAGGGGAGCACATGATAAGAGTTACACGCACAACTTATCAACCAGCAGCAGAGGACCTCGAGCCTATAACAAAACCTTAGCGAATAGACAAGTTGGTGTTATCTTTTGTGATCCAATTGGGATAGATTTTCTAATCCCCAAAAGCTAGAGGGCATTCCTTCACTGACACCTCCTGGTCACATGGTAACCAGCTGTCAAGAATAGACCGTACTATTCATCTGCTAAAAAAAGAGAAGGGGATAAACTACTGTATGCTGAGGGACGTCGAACGTACATTGAACAAGTTGCTTCAGCATTAACACAGTGTTTACATTTAAAAACATACCACATGGCCTAAATGACAAAGTTATATACAATTATATAAGGACAATTCCCCGCATTATGGACATTACAAAAAAACGCCCTTACAATGTAACTGTTATCGGTAAACTGAACCGAATATTTATATATGCATACTATGATATATTGTTGATAGTGTTTAAGCATCAGAAAAAGATCAAGTTTATATTTTAAAAAAGGTAATTAAACCTGCGTAATGGACTTGACAAAAAAAAGAATAAATAAAAAAATATAACTATAGTTAGTATAATTATAGTAAATATAAGTATAGTTAATATAAGTATAGTTGATACAAGTACAGTAAATATAAGTATAATAAATATAACTATAGTTAGTATAAGTATAGTAAATATAAATATAGTTAGTATAAGCATAGTAAATATAAGTATATTTCGTATAAGTATAGTAAATATATGTATAGTTAGTATAGTTAATATAAGTATAGTAAAGAATGGTTCATATAAGTATAGTTGATGCAAGTACAGTAAATATAAGTATAATAAATATAACTATAGTTGGTATAAGTATAATAAATATAAGTATAGTTAGTATAAGTATAATAAATATAAGTATAGTAAATATAACTATAGTTCATATAAGTATAGTAACTATAAGTATGGCTAGTATAAGTAAATATAAGTATATTTCGTATAAGTATAGTAAATATAAGTATAGTTAATATAAGTATAGTAAATATAAGTATAGTAAATATAAGTATAGTAAATATAAGTATAGTAAAGAATGGTTCATATAAATTTAGTTGATACAAGTACAGTAAATATAAGTATAATAAATATAAGTATAGTAAAGAATGGTTCATATAAGTAAAGTTGATACAAGTACAGTAAATATAAGTATAATAAATATAACTATAGTTAGTATAAGTATAGTTCATGTATGTATAATAAATATAACTATAGTTCATATAAGTATAGTAAATATAAGTATAGTTCATATAAGTATAGTAAATATAACTATAGTTCATAAAAGTATAGTAAATATAAGTATAATAAATATAACTATAGTTAGTATAAGTATAGTAAATATAAGAATAGTTCATATAAGTATAATAAATATAAGTATAATAAATATAAGTATAATAAATATAAGTATAATAAATATAAGTATAGTAAATATAAGTATAGTAAATATAACTATAGTTCATATAAGTATAGTAAATATAAGAATAGTTCATATAAGTATAATAAATATAAGTATAATAAATATAAGTATAATAAATATAAGTATAATAAATATAAGTATAATAAATATAAGTATAGTAAATATAACTATAGTTCATATAAGTATAGTAAATATAAGAATAGTTCATATAAGTATAATAAATATAAGTATAATAAATATAAGTATAATAAATATAAGTATAGTAAATATAAGTATAATAAATATAACTATAGTTCATATAAGTATAGTAAATATAACTATAGTTCATATAAGTATAGTAAATATAACTATAGTTCATATAAGTATAGTAAATATAAGAATAGTTCATATAAGTATAATAAATATAAGTATAATAAATATAAGTATAATAAATATAAGTATAATAAATATAAGTATAGTAAATATAAGTATAATAAATATAACTATAGTTAGTATAAGTATAGTAAATATAAGAATAGTTCATATAAGTATAATAAATATAACTATAGTTCATATAAGTATAGTAAATATAAGAATAGTTCATATAAGTATAATAAATATAAGTATAATAAATATAAGTATAATAAATATAAGTATAGTAAATATAAGTATAGTTCATATAAGTATAGTAAATATAACTATAGTTCATAAAAGTATAGTAAATATAAGTATAATAAATATAACTATAGTTAGTATAAGTATAGTAAATATAAGAATAGTTCATATAAGTATAATAAATATAAGTATAGTAAATATAAGTATAGTAAATATAACTATAGTTCATATAAGTATAGTAAATATAAGAATAGTTCATATAAGTATAATAAATATAAGTATAATAAATATAAGTATAATAAATATAAGTATAATAAATATAAGTATAATAAATATAAGTATAGTAAATATAACTATAGTTCATATAAGTATAGTAAATATAAGAATAGTTCATATAAGTATAATAAATATAAGTATAATAAATATAAGTATAATAAATATAAGTATAGTAAATATAAGTATAATAAATATAACTATAGTTCATATAAGTATAGTAAATATAACTATAGTTCATATAAGTATAGTAAATATAACTATAGTTCATATAAGTATAGTAAATATAAGAATAGTTCATATAAGTATAATAAATATAAGTATAATAAATATAAGTATAATAAATATAAGTATAATAAATATAAGTATAGTAAATATAAGTATAATAAATATAACTATAGTTAGTATAAGTATAGTAAATATAAGAATAGTTCATATAAGTATAATAAATATAACTATAGTTAGTATAAGTATAGTAAATATAAGAATAGTTCATATAAGTATAATAAATATAAGTATAATAAATATAAGTATAATAAATATAAGTATAGTAAATATAACTATAGTTCATATAAGTATAGTAAATATAAGAATAGTTCATATAAGTATAATAAATATAACTATAGTTCATATAAGTATAGTAAATATAAGAATAGTTCATATAAGTATAGTAAATATAAGTATAGTAAATATAAGTATAAATATAACTATATAAGAAATAAATAAAAATATAAGTATAGTAAATATAAGTATAAATATAACTATATAAGAAATAAATAAAAATATAAGTATAGTAAATATAAGTATAAATATAACTATATAAGAAATAAATAAAAATATAAGTATAGTTAATATTAGTAGATAACTTCACATGTTGTTGTTGTTTTATTCCCATAGTAGGCCACCACTGATACAGTTACGATGACGTCACTGTTGTTGACATCACGCCAGAACCTTTCATAAGTTGTGTAGTTGTTGTGTAGTGGTTGTGTAGTTGTTGTTGTGCAGTTGTGTTCACCTGCTTTAGCTTTAGTATCGGAGGGATTGGGGATCTTCGTGTTGTTGGTGTTCTTCTCCATGTTGAGGCCGAACTCCTGACTCTGAGCCGCAGAACTCTCGGGCATGAGACGGCACGAGACCGGAAACTGACGGACTGAGAGGATCGCGGCGCAGGCGACGGAGGCCTTCATTCATTTCTGAGAGCCGCGGAGACCTCATCACGGAGACATCTTACACAAACACAGCGAGAGAAACTGAGACACACTACACAACACAAGTGTGTGTCGCTACACAACAGAGACGCGCGCGGGGGTAACGCGTCGCCCCACGAGGCGTCGGCCGCTGTGCTGAGGGGGAGCGCGGGCAGATTCGAGGGTTTTTACCCCAAATATCTTCGGCTGAACTTCTCACTTATGGCGACGGATCGCCAGTCGGGAGGCGCAAATACCCGGATGAGGCTTATAAGGGCCGCGGGATTATCGAAGTGCGCATGCGCGGAATGACAGACTCTGATTGGTGCGATGAGACAGGAACGATTATGTCATTTTTATTTTTCTATTAGATTTCATTTTTATTAGACACTCAATAAATACATAATATTTACAACACAGTCAATTATAAAAAATAGTAATAATAAAAGAAAAATATATAAAAATAATAATGTCACTACATGCTGGTTAGACTTTTAATTTTTTTATATTGAAAAGTGTATTTTTTATTTATTTATCTTTTTTTATATTTTATTAGAAACTCAAAAAATAGATAATATTTACAACTCAGTCAATTATAAAAATAGTGATAAAAAAGAAAAAAATATAAAAAATAATAATGTTACTTCATGCTGGTTTGACTTTTAATTTATTTGTATTGAAAAGTGTATTTTTTATTTATTTATTTATTATTATTTTTTATTAGAAACTCAAAAAAATAGATAATATTTACAACACAGTCTATTATAAAAAATAGTAATAAAAAAGAAAAAAATATAAAAAATAATAATGTTACTTCATGCTGGTTTGATTTTTACATTGTGTTTGCATAACAAACAGAAGGAAAAGTGTATTTTTTATTTATTTATTTTTTATTATATTTTATTAGACACTCAAAAAATAGATAATATTTACAAAAGTCAATTATAAAAATAGTGATAAAAAAGAACAAATATATAAAAAATAATAATGTTACTTCATGCTGGTTTGATTTTTAATTTACATTTTTTGTTTGCAAGTGTATTTTTTGTTTTTTTTATTAGATTTCAATGTTATTGCATTTTTATTATATTTCTATTATTAACTCAAAAAATAGATAATATTTACAACACAGTCAATTATAAAAAATAGTAATAATAAAAGAAAAAAATATAAAAATAATAATATCACTACATGCTGGTTAGACTTTTAATTTTTTTGTATTGAAAAGTGTATTTTTTATTTATTTATCTTTTTTTATATTTTATTAGAAACTCAAAAAATAGATAATATTTACAACTCAGTCAATTATAAAAATAGTGATAAAAAAGAAAAAAATATAAAAAATAATAATGTTACTTCATGCTGGTTTGACTTTTAATTTATTTGTATTGAAAAGTGTATTTTTTATTTATTTATTTATTATTATTTTTTATTAGAAACTCAAAAAAATAGATAATATTTACAACACAGTCTATTATAAAAAATAGTAATAAAAAAGAAAAAAATATAAAAAATAATAATGTTACTTCATGCTGGTTTGATTTTTACATTGTGTTTGCATAACAAACAGAAGGAAAAGTGTATTTTTTATTTATTTATTTTTTATTATATTTTATTAGACACTCAAAAAATAGATAATATTTACAAAAGTCAATTATAAAAATAGTGATAAAAAAGAACAAATATATAAAAAATAATAATGTTACTTCATGCTGGTTTGATTTTTAATTTACATTTTTTGTTTGCAAGTGTATTTTTTGTTTTTTTTATTAGATTTCAATGTTATTGCATTTTTATTATATTTCTATTATTAACTCAAAAAATAGATAATATTTACAACACAGTCAATTATAAAAAATAGTAATAATAAAAGAAAAAAATATAAAAATAATAATATCACTACATGCTGGTTAGACTTTTAATTTTTTTGTATTGAAAAGTGTATTTTTTATTTATTTATCTTTTATTATATTTTATTAGAAACTCAAAAAATAGATAATATTTACAAAACAGTCAATTATAAAAATAGTAATAATAAAAGAAAAATACATAACAAATAATTATATTACTACATGATGGTTTGACTTTTAATTTACATTTTTTTTGTTTGACAAACAAACAGAAGGAAAGGTGTATTTTTTATATATTTATTTTTTATTAGATTTTTAGAAGACACTCATAAAATAGATAATATTTACAACACAGTCAATTATAAAAATAGTAATAATAAAAGAATAAATATATAAAATAATTATGTTACTACATGCTGGTTTGACTTTTAATGAAAACATTTTGTTTGCAAAACATACAGAAGGAAAAGTGTATTTTTTGTTTATTTATTTTTTATTAGATTTTTATTATACACTCAAAAAAATAGATTATATTTACAACACAGTCAATTATAAAAAATATCAATAATAAAAGAAAAATATTTAAAACATAATAATGTTACCTCATGCTGGTTGGACTTTTAATTAAAAAATGTTTGTTTGCATAACAAACAGAAGGAAAAGTTTTTTTAAACCCCTTTTCTTCATTTCGATTAAATTTAAAATTTTGATTGTTCATTAATTGTTTCCATATATCTTAAATAATCTAAATATTTACAAATGTTTAAATATTGTATTGAATGAATATTACTTTTGAATGTAATTTTGAATGAAAGTTTTATTTGGGGTTCTCTGTCACCATCAAGTTTGAAATCCCCTACATCCAGATCAGAGGGCATTGCAGTACCCCAGATTCAGTGCGTATCCAGACCAGATGATGGATCGGGAACGAGAAAAGACCTCTACAACCCTGGAAGAAAGCAGAGACCTGGACAACTAGTGCCCCAAATACAGATCCTCTACAAAGACATTGGCTCAGAAGACCATCGGGATAAGACCACAGGTTACAGATGATTCTTCTCGACTTTGCTGCGGCTTTGAATTAAACAGCTGGTTTCGTCTGGTCTGAGGAAAACTGGCCCTTCAACTGAGCCTGGTTTCTCCCAAGATTTGTTCTCCATTCTGCCACCGATGGAGTTTTAGTTCCTTGGCACTGTCGCTTGTTGCCTAGTTGGCGTCACTTCACTTCCAGGGATATCATTGACTTGATTAAAAATGAATGCAGACACTATTTAAATTAATCAGAGATGACATCATCAAATTCAACGATGAACCTTTAACTATCAACTTGCATTATAGACACTCGATTTAACCAATCACTTTTTTTTCAGTTGTGTTCACTGTTGTTAACAAAATTTATTTTGTTTACAGCACTATATAAATAAAGGTGACTTTAAATTGTATTTTAGTTGAATAATATAAAATGTTGTATCTAATTACAGTGCATGCGGTTCTTGTTGGCGGTATATTCTTAAAATGAGTCAAATATATTACAGTTGAACTGATGTGACATACAGTCAAGTATGTTGACCCACACTCGTTTTATTTAACCCATACAAAGCGCACACACACAGTAGTGAACACACACCTGGAGCATTGGGGAGCCATTTATGCTGCTGCACCCGGGGAGCAGTTGGGGTCCGGTGCCTTGCTCAAGGGCACAAAAGTCATGATATTGCCGGCCCAAGACTCGAACCCACAACCATAGGGTGGGAGTCAAACCAGTAGGCCATGACTTCCCAAACTGAAACATATTCATAAATCGTAAGAAATTTAATCAAGGAACATGATTATCACAAATCTAACAAAAATGTACGTCACCAATTTATTCAATGTTCATATTTACAAAATCAATTCATGGCAACAAAGCGTTTATATCAACATTTGCAGATACAAAATAAGCTTGTAATTGGTGGGTTTATGTTTCTTCATAATCATCACCACTGCCTTCTTCATCATCTGCTTCCTCTTCTTTGACATTTCCCAGTGAACAACTCAAAATTGCTCTCCTAACCCGCTGTTTTTCATCTAGAAGGGTAGAGAGAGTGAACATGTGTAAATCCTTTACATGAGCTACACTAATTAACTTTACAGAAATTGCCTGGCATGAGGGTAGTGCAAAATATGTAAGAGTTACACAGACAAATTAAATTTACTTTTTTACATTTCTACATTTGCGGGGCTTACCATCTTGAGATTTTTGTTTAAGTTAATACCCGAGCTTATTGTAGGGAATGACTGTAAAAGGCGTGATACTTTACCATCTGTCTTGCAGTCGAGCAGCATTCTGTGGAGTTGTTGTCTGTTGTACTGAACGAGAAACTTCTGACATGTTCTAATTGTTCCTGTGGTTGAGAGCAGAGAATCTCATTCATTTTAAAAATAAATGATAGTCTCAAAAATTTAAATTCTGTCATCATTATTACCCTCTTGTTATTATTTTTTTTAATCCATTTGACCCGCAGAAAACAAAAAAAAGATATTTTGACGAATGTGGCACCCATTCACTTGCATTGTTTTTGTGTTCTTTAGTATTTACATTTACTTTTATTAATTTGGCAGACGCTTTAATCGAAAGCGTCTTACAGTATTGTGCAGTGACCAATTTTCAGTGCAGACCACATGGGGGTGAAATGCCTTGATCAAGGACGCTTCAGTCATTGTCTGCTGGCACTGGGATTCAAACCCACAACTTGTCACAAGTCCAACTCTCGGACCACCAGACTGCGACTGACCCTGCTATGATAAATGGGTGAAAAAAGATAATGGGTACCAACATTCTTCTAAATATCTTCATTTGAGTTCTGCATAACAAAGGAAGTCAAAGAGTTTTGAATTCTTTTTTTTTTATGTTTTCTTGAATATGTGCTAACATACTCAAAACTTCAAGCAACGATTGTTTCTTGTACATGTAAGACTTCAAGTCCCCCAATGGCCTACAACAATATTTAAAGGTCCCTTTCACAATTACTGGACAAAACAATATTCTCGAGCTTGACATGACTAGAAAATCATAAAAATATCCCAAAACCATCCTGATTTTTACTTATAGAGTAAAGATGTCAATAAGTTATTTTGGGTTACCCCAACAGACCCCAGACTGAGATAACCGACATAAGCAGTCGTGTGACCCTGGTATTTAACCACACACCCCTCTTACCTCCTACGTGTAAGCAGTTGAGGAAACACGGCACCTTCTGACCTCTGTTTTCAAGGCATGTAATGAAAGGAGCGGCAGACCAGATGAGCCGAAAATGCCCTTTCCTGCATCTTAATAAAACCACTCCAGTGTGGGCGTTCAGATATCTCACTACAGAAAAGAAATGTAAAGTTAATCCTGATGGCACACTTTAGGGATGCACCGATATGGACATTCTGGCCCATAACCAAAAACTCATTTATATTTGGAGGCCGATAGTCGATATATAGGCCGATTGAAAAATTAAGCATGAAACAAAAGGCAAACCCGTACAGGTTGTATTATAAAGCTTCAGAAAAGTTTAAACACATCTCTGATCTATAATTACTATACATTTCAATTGACAACTTTTTTTGTGCATAAAATCTATTGCTTGACATAAATAAAACATAAATAAAACATAAATAAATAAGTAACGATTAGATCCCAGTAGCAAGCATGAGAAGTGGTTCAGCAAGCAGAAATTTATCGGCCTAAAGATATCCACATAATTTTATTATCGGACCGATACCGATAATATCAATAATAGCATTTATTGACCGATATCCATAATATCAATAATAGCATTTATTGACCGATAATATCAATAATAGCATTTATTGACCGATATCGATAATATTAATAATAGCATTTATTGACCGATAATATTAATAATAGCATTTATTGACCGATACCGATAATATTAATAATAGCATTTATTGACCGATACCGATAATATTAATAATAGCATTTATTGACCGATACCGATAATATTAATAATAGCATTTATTGACCGATATCGATAATATCAATAATAGCATTTATTGACCGATATCGATAATATTAATAATAGCATTTATTGATCGATATCGATAATATCAATAATAGCATTTATTGACCGATATCGATAATATCAATAATAGCATTTATTGACCGATATCGATAATATTAATAATAGCATTTATTGACCGATAATATTAATAATAGCATTTATTGACCGATACCGATAATATTAATAATAGCATTTATTGACCGATACCGATAATATTAATAATAGCATTTATTGACCGATACCGATAATATTAATAATAGCATTTATTGACCGATATCGATAATATCAATAATAGCATTTATTGACCGATATCGATAATATTAATAATAGCATTTATTGACCGATATCGATAATATCAATAATAGCATTTATTGACCGATATCGATAATATCAATAATAGCATTTATTGACCGATATCGATAATATCAATAATAGCATTTATTGACCGATATCGATAATATCAATAATAGCATTTATTGACCGATATCGATAATATTAATAATAGCATTTATTGACCGATATCGATAATATTAATAATAGCATTTATTGATCGATACTGATAATATTAATAATAGCATTTATTGACCGATACCGATAATATTAATAATAGCATTTATTGACCGATACCGATAATATTAATAATACCATTTATTGACCGATACCGATAATATTAATAATAGCATTTATTGACCGATACCGATAATATTAATAATAGCATTTATTGACCGATATCGATAATATCAATAATAGCATTTATTGACCGATATCGATAATATCAATAATAGCATTAATAGCAATAATACCGATATCGATAATATCAATAATAGCATTTATTGACCGATATCGATAATATCTATAATAGCATTTATTGACCGATATCGATAATATCAATAATAGCATTTATTGACCGATATCGATAATATTAATAATAGCATTTATTGACCGATATCGATAATATCAATAATAGCATTTATTGACCGATATCGATAATATCAATAATAGCATTTATTGGCCGATATCGATTATATCAATAATAGCATTAATAGCAATAATACCGATATCGATAATATCAATAATAGCATTTATTGGCCGATATACCGATATCGATAATATCAATAATAGCATTTATTGACCGATATCGATAATATCAATAATAGCATTTATTGACCGATATCGATAATATCAATAATAGCATTTATTGACCGATATCGATAATATCAATAATAGCATTTATTGACCGATATCGATAATATCAATAATAGCATTTATTGACCGATATCGATAATATCAATAATAGCATTTATTGACCGATATCGATAATATCAATAATAGCATTTATTGACCGATATCGATAATATCAATAATAGCATTTATTGACCGATATCGATAATATCAATAATAGCATTTATTGACCGATATCGATAATATCAATAATAGCATTTATTGACCGATATCGATAATATCAATAATAGCATTTATTGACCGATATATCGGCACACACATATTTTTGATGTCTGCATCTTCATGTGCAAGACATCTGAGACAGTTTGCTCATCTGCATCACATCTCTGAGATGCTGTCTGATGTCTCCTCTTGAAGATGTCTGGAAGATGTTGATCTAGAATGACCCAACAACAGAAGATTTAAACAGATGTTGAACATTAATAGCACGTGTGCTCACCCATAACACCAATGTTGAATAGAGCTGAGCCATAGTCTCCATGAGCTCGTGCCACTGCTGCTCTGAGTGTTTGGTGAATGGTTCTCTCATCCAAAAACTGAAGACTGCTCCTTTCAGCAACACAAACCTCATACAGCAAATACCTGCAAATACAGGAGAACACACAAGTTTATCATAAATAATAATAAAATAATAATAAAATGGCCGTTACTTTCCTATTACCTCGATTTGAATCGAACCATCGCTCAACACGTGGGTGTCCCCCGCTTTGAAAACACTGCGTTGTACTTCCGGGTTCTGCTCGTCCAATGAGAATCGTGCTCTGTTCAAAGGGGCGGGGATTTGGAGTGACGTCATAAGCACGGAGAGTGATGTGATTTTTCATTTGATTTTAAATGTAAAGTGAAATCCAATTTTATGCATATTATAATAAATTAGGAACATAAATGCAAGTTTAAAATTTAATTTTACATTTAGGTTTATTTCAAAATGTGTGTTTTTAGGAATGTTAAAAAACAAAATACCAGTATTTGGATGTGTCAATCACGTTTAAAATATCAAATAAATTATTTAAAATATAAAATAAATATTTAAAATATAAAATAAATTATTTAAAATATAAAATAAATTATTTAAAATATAAAATAAATTATTCAAAATATAAAATAGATTATTTAAAATATAAAATAAATTATTTAAAATATAAAATAAATATTTAAAATATAAAATAAATTATTTAAAATATCAAATAAATTATTTAAAATATCAAATAACTTGATTTTGTGATTTTAACCATCTTTGGTGAACAGTCTGTGCACTTCCTTCCGAAACCGGAAGATGGCGCTAAAACTCAGCATAAATAATCCCCATTCCATTCATTCTCATTTATGATATAAACTATTTATTATTATATCACAAACAATACTAATTAGTAAAAGAATATCACATAAAAGTCCAACTACACATCAAAACAATGACACTTTACACATCTACTTCATTATGATTTATATTATTTAATTTCACTAAATAAAAGTTACACAAATAGTCAGAAGTATTAAATGTTTCTGTAAGTTTCACGGAAGCGCAATGCCGCGTGTTGGCACTGAAGGGATGCCAGTGGTGCCCGCCCCCTTACATTGGCACTGATGCCGCGAGATGCTGATGGTGGGTGTGTGTTTGTGTGCAGCACACATCTATACAGAGTGAGTGTGTCACACAACACAACAGTGCGTGCACTCACACGAGGGTGACCCCGTGTTCCTGTGGAGAGGTCCAGGTTTGGGGTGCAGGTGCTTCTGTATTAAAGGGAAAATGTGGATCTACACGAGTGTTTTAACATGTGTGCTGCTTGTGGCCAATGAAGCAAGAGCTTTGAACAAGGTAAGATGTTTACATTTGCTTGTTTTACAAAGAACTCGCAAGTATCCCGCTTTTACGCACGGATTACGCACGCATTACGCACAGATTACGCACGGATTACGCACGCATTACGCACAGATTACGCACGCATTACGCACAGATAACGCACAGATTGCGCACAGATTGCGCACAGATTACGCACAGATTACGCACAGATTGCGCACAGATTGCGCACAGATTACGCACAGATTACGCACAGATTGCGCACAGATTACGCACAGATTGCGCACAGATTACGCACAGATTGCGCACAGATTACGCACAGATTACGCACGGATTACGCACGCATTACGCACAGATTACGCACAGATTACGCACAGATTGCGCACAGATTACGCACAGATTACGCACGGATTACGCACGCATTACGCACAGATTACGCACAGATAGCGCACAGATTACGCACAGATTACGCACAGATTGCGCACAGATTACGCACAGATTGCGCACAGATTACGCACAGATTGCGCACAGATTGCGCACAGATTGCGCACAGATTACGCACAGATTGCGCACAGATTACGCACAGATTACGCACAGATTGCGCACAGATTGCGCACAGATTACGCACAGATAACGCACAGATAACGCACAGATTACGCACAGATTGCGCACAGATTACGCACAGATTGCGCACAGATTGCGCACAGATGATTGGTTTAGATGGACCAGATTACAGACACTGTTTGTCAGTTTCGTATCAGATAAGTGCACTTATCATTAATCACCATTTAAAGTTAATGTCTGAAAGGTTAGGTTTCATGTTTTCCCATATTTAAACTCAATCCAAATTAGGAGAAACAGTTAGCATAGTGTCATAGTAACAATGTTTGATTAGATTAGATTAGATTCAACTTTATTGTCACTGCACGTGTAAAGTACAAGGCAACCAAATGTAGTTAGAATCTAACCAGAAGTGCAATAAGCAGTAAGTACAGAATATATGTGCAATATGTACAATAATTATGCAGAATATATGTGCAACATATACAATAATTATACAAAATATATGTGCAATATATACAATAATTATACAAAATATATGTGCAGTATATACAATAACTATACAGAATATATGTGCAGTATATACAATAACTATACAAAATATATGTGCAATATGTACAATAATGATACAAAATATGTGTGCAATATGTACAATAAATAACTATACAAAATATATGTGCAATATGTACAATAATTATACAAAATATGTGTGCAATATGTACAATAAATAACTATACAAAATATATGTGCAATATGTACAATAATTATACAAAATATGTGTGCAATATGTACAATAATCATACAGAATATATGTGCAATATGTACAATAATCATACAAAATATATGTGCAATATGTACAATAATCATACAGAATATATGTGCAATATGTACAATAATCATACAGAATATATGTGCAGTATGTACAATAATCATACAGAATATATGTGCAATATGTACAATAACTATACAGAATATATGTGCAGTATGTACAATAACTATACAGAATATATGTGCAATATGTACAATAACTATACAGAATATATGTGCAATATTTACAATAATTATACAGAATATATGTGCAATATGTACAATAACTATACAGAATATATGTGCAATATTTACAATAATTATACAGAATATATGTGCAATATGTACAATAACTATACAGAATATGTGTGCAATATGTACAAAAACTATACAGAATATATGTGCAGTATGTACAAAAACTATACAGAATATGTGTGCAATATGTACAATAATGATACAAAATATGTGTGCAATATGTACAATAAATAACTATACAAAATATATGTGCAATATGTACAATAATTATACAAAATATGTGTGCAATATGTACAATAAATAACTATACAAAATATATGTGCAATATGTACAATAATTATACAAAATATGTGTGCAATATGTACAATAATCATACAGAATATATGTGCAATATGTACAATAATCATACAAAATATATGTGCAATATGTTCAATAATCATACAGAATATATGTGCAATATGTACAATAATCATACAGAATATATGTGCAGTATGTACAATAATCATACAGAATATATGTGCAATATGTACAATAACTATACAGAATATATGTGCAGTATGTACAATAACTATACAGAATATATGTGCAATATGTACAATAACTATACAGAATATATGTGCAATATTTACAATAATTATACAGAATATATGTGCAATATGTACAATAACTATACAGAATATATGTGCAATATTTACAATAATTATACAGAATATATGTGCAATATGTACAATAACTATACAGAATATGTGTGCAATATGTACAATAACTATACAAAATATGTGTGCAATATGTACAATAACTATACAGAATATGTGTGCAATATGTACAATAACTATACAGAATATGTGTGCAATATGTACAAAAACTATACAGAATATATGTGCAGTATGTACAAAAACTATACAGAATATGTGTGCAATATGTACAATAATGATACAAAATATGTGTGCAATATGTACAATAAATAACTATACAAAATATATGTGCAATATGTACAATAATTATACAAAATATGTGTGCAATATGTACAATAAATAACTATACAAAATATATGTGCAATATGTACAATAATTATACAAAATATATGTGCAATATGTACAATAAATAACTATACAAAATATATGTGCAATATGTACAATAATCATACAGAATATATGTGCAATATGTACAATAACTATACAGAATATATGTGCAGTATGTACAATAACTATACAGAATATATGTGCAATATGTACAATAACTATACAGAATATATGTGCAATATTTACAATAATTATACAGAATATATGTGCAATATGTACAATAACTATACAGAATATGTGTGCAATATGTACAATAACTATACAAAATATGTGTGCAATATGTACAATAACTATACAGAATATGTGTGCAATATGTACAATAACTATACAGAATATGTGTGCAATATGTACAATAACTATACAAAATATGTGTGCAATATGTACAATAACTATACAAAATATGTGTGCAATATGTACAATAATCATACAGAATATGTGTGCAATATGTACAATAACTATACAGAATATATGTGCAATATGTACAATAACTATACAGAATATGTGTGCAATATGTACAATAACTATACAGAATATATGTGCAATATTTACAATAATTATACAGAATATATGTGCAATATGTACAATAACTATACAAAATATGTGTGCAATATGTACAATAACTATACAGAATATGTGTGCAATATGTACAATAACTATACAAAATATGTGTGCAATATGTACAATAATCATACAGAATATATGTGCAATATGTACAATAACTATACAGAATATATGTGCAATATGTACAATAACTATACAGAATATGTGTGCAATATGTACAATAACTATACAAAATATGTGTGCAATATGTACAATAACTATACAGAATATGTGTGCAATATGTACAATAACTATACAAAATATGTGTGCAATATGTACAATAATCATACAGAATATATGTGCAATATGTACAATAACTATACAGAATAGATTATGGACATCATTTACGGATTTAAAATACCAAGCATGATATACAAACAGGTGTACTATGAACATACTATACAGATGGGTTATGTGAAAGTGTATTTACACTATAGACAAATCTATGGACATATGAACATAATTTGTTCACATAAAAGTGTTTCTGAGTGAACAGACGTTAGTGCACGTTATGTAATATCTAGTTTAGTGTTTTGATTGTTGGTAATTAAAAAAGTTTAGGAGTGTCTGATTAACTTCTTTTGAGTTTGTTTTGAAGCGAAATGACAGCACAGTCCGAGGTTGTTCTTGCTATTTTCTTGCTTTTTAAAGAATTTCCTTGTTGCAAATGACGCTTTGCACGTATTGCAAATTAATTTCAAATTAATAGATACGTTTGTAAACACAATATCTTAACATGGGATTTGGGATTTTTAAAACAGATGGAGTGACCATAGAAGTTCATATCCTTCAAAATCATTCAAATAACTTCAATGACACCCACAGAGAGGAGGGCAACAGATTTTGGCACACAACTCCTGACCTCAATTACTCCTGGCACAGCCGGAACATTCCAAACTTTAATCCTTGAGATGTCATGGCGATATAATTTAATTGACTTTCAGTCCTCTGACCTTACTCCAAACCCAGTCCAGTTCTGTTGGCACAAGGTTGACCACAACATGTTGCCCATGCACAGTGCATTGTTAAACGTCGTACTGTATATCACATGACAGTCAATGCACTCCTGTATTGATGTTTCCCATTTTTGTAGAAGGAGAGCGAGATCTCAACGGTTGTAAGGTGAAACTAACAATGCAGATCCAGTTGGACAGACGGTCCCTTAATGTCGTTAACTGAAAGACATCTGTCATTTCTTCAGAAAACCATGACATTTGGTTCGAACGTCCTCCGATGGGGTGTGTGAGTGTGCTTGGGCTCGGTGCCTAGTTTAGTAATTGGAGAAGAGGTCTGCTGGGGTTAAAAACAATATATGTCTGCTTACACAGCTGTAGCTCTTACGAACAACCCAGAACAGCCCCAGAGGAACATACCCTACCCTCTTAGACTGTGTATGTGTGTCTCGTTATAACGCAGAGATTCAAATCTGTAGCCCTAACTAATTGGGTTATGTTTTGAAATGTTTGAAAGACACTTTTTTGGTTGTTTAACGTGTTAAGGGGTGAGAAGGTTAAAAAGCGTTTACAAAGCTATGATAACAAATCGTATTACTAGTTAGATGTTGTTGTTGGCTATTAATACCATTAACCTAATAGTTCAGCCAAAAATAAAATTATGAAACCATTTGCCCACCCCCTTGTCATTTCAAGTTGCATTTTGTCCGCATAACACAAAAGAAGATATTTTGAAGAATGTTGGCAGCTGGCACTCATTTCCTTGCATTGGTTTGTGTCCATACAAAAGAAGAATGTTGTAGCTGTTTGGGTACCAACATTCTTCAAATGTTCGTGTTCTGCAGAAGACAGTCATACAGGTTGTAAATGAAAAGAGGCTGAGCAAATGATGGCAGAAATCACTTGGCAATATACAACCCATCATCAGGATCTTGGATATCATGCCAGCGTGTTTGCTGGAGAGATATATAAATATGGATTGAATAAAGAGTCTAATTCAGAATGGATGAAAAGAGATAATGATAGAGGGATGAAAAAGTATGAGGTTGATGCTATAAAAGACGAGAGGCAGGGAAAGGTCACTCGAAGTGTCCTTTTAACATTGCTCTCTGCTGGTTGTAGTTGCTTTGGGCACTACCTCACACAATGCCACTCGAGCAGTTCCTGTTTATAAAACAGTTATTACACTTCTACCGCAGGATTTAAACTGGGAATATCTGGGAACATCTGTATCCCATTGACAGCGTCACAGCGCGTACAGAGAAGTCACGGAAACGGTGACCATCATAGCCGATGTCCACATCTTTCGGAGAAATCATATTTTTATCCAGACACTGAGCCTCAAAATGCTGCAATGATGCCAATATTTCCTTATAAAGAAATTTACATAAGACTTGATCTTTAACCTCTGTGTTTTTGGACGAACAGGAAGTACATTGGTAATGTGGTGAGAAAAATCTGGCCGTTCGGTGGTCCTTCTATGGGTAACTGCTGACCGGCCTGAACAGTTATATCCTGCGGTCTGTACCACAGTAGAGGATGTTTGGTTAAAGTTTATTTCACAGTGAGGAACTTGTACCCTCTGCAGGTGCTTTAGATTAAAACCTTTGGATTTAGGCATACCTGTATCACTTGCTTTTTCTGCTGAGCAAAGAAGAAGATATTTTGAAGAATGTCGGTAAACGAATCGCACTGGGGCATCCATTCGCATTAATTGGATAGATACGAATCCAGTGCAAGTGGGAGATATTTTGAAGAATAGAAGATATCGTGGAATGTTAGAAATGTCCAATATTCTTCAAAATGTATCCTTTGAGTTCTGCAAAAGAAAGCCATTCAAAATGACAAGATGGTGAATAAAAACTGACTGGCATGAACTATCCCTTTAACAACAGATGTATTGAGGCTCAAATAGTGTTTTATGGTCTTTGATCAGATTTGACATTTCTAAGAATCATTTAAGATACTGCGTCTGTTATACATCTGCCATCGGTTAATGGTCTTCAGCCATCTTTAAGTTATATAGAGGGTTCTAACACATAAACACGCTCTGCTGGAATGTGAATGTGTGTCACCAAAATTGTCAAGTACTCGCTAAGCTTATCGACAGGTATCTCCTAATGGTGTGTGTGTGTGTGTGTGTGTGTGTGTGTGTGTGTGTGTGTGTGTGTGTGTGTGTGTGTGTGTGTGTGTGTGTGTGTGTGTGTGTGTGTGTGTGTGTGTGTGTGTGTGTGTGTGTGTGTGTGTGTGTGTGTGTGTTTGCCGGGAATGCTGTTTTGTTGTATAGTTCAAATGATGGCTTGATTGTTTTCATTTAGATCAATTTCATGTTCATCCGTCCATAGGAATAATAAGAGTACACATTGAATATGATCTCTGGCCACTGTCGCACATCACAGAAACAAATCTTTGACATCTCAGAACGCTCTAGACAACTTCTCATGTTTTCAGGGAGTGGGATCATCTTGAAATCTAGCCATGAGCTTCAAGTCTTTGATTGGAAGAAAAGGACTCTTTGGAAACACCAGACTGAGTCATAACCTGAACTACATCAGCAGGCATGGGTTATTGGGTTAAGAGGCCTTTTTCAGGAAAGCGGCCAATGTTGACAACTGCTGCTGCCAAGTATTTTTGGAAAGACAATAATCTTATCTAAGCATTCCCTGTTTGGTGGCCTGGAAGGTAGGCTGGTACAGTACAACCAAATGTCAGTTTAGCAGGTTTAGATAACACACGTATTTGTTTTCATGACAGGTGACAGTTGGAATGCCATTTGTTTAACAGACAGTACTTTATGTGATAAGAAATATGTCCTCTGCTTCTCTCTGTGGTCTTCTGAAATCCATACAATAATCCTTCATTTTATATATACTGTAACAAATATTTAATGTGACTTGGTAAAAATCACAAAATAATCAGTGTATTAAATATTAATATAATTGATTAAAAATCCAACAGTTAATTGCTCTAAAGATTCTATAAATATGTTTTAAGTTTATGTAATGAAAAAATAAGTATTTAATTAATTTCTAATATAATTTTTTACTCACATATACTAAAAATGTTAACAGTAATGTTCAAAGCTTTTAAATTAATGTTTGTGTAAATCGTTTCATGTAGAAGTAGAGTAAAAATTTTTGAGTGTATAGATATAACGCATAAGTTAATGGGAAACAATGGCAATGAGACTATGCAGGAGGAATAGAAAGAACTTAGCATGCCATGATGCCACAAGATTTCCATAAGACACTCTTTCATTCCAGTTAACAAGCGATCACATTGTCAGAGATCTCTAGGGCATAGACACTGTGAGTTTGTGTGAGATGTTTTCAAGTGTTACAAGACTTTTCACCTAATAAACACATTTAAACAAGAAAAAACGTTGAACAGAATGGGCTTTTGAGAAATTACTCACAGGATGAAGCTTTTTAATGCAAGCTTACACAATAGAACAGCGTGGCTTTATTAAAACCTTCCACTTCAAGCTGACAGTAGCTCAGTTTTTATAAAGCACCCTGTGGGCTTCATTGTGCTGGTGTCATGCAACTGTGTGATCAGCTTATGGTAGTTTACAATAGGACCATTGAACGTTTTTAATCTGTCAGTCAAGTTTATATTCAAATAACTGGTATTAGCAAAAATTTACTAAAAAGTGTGTTTAAACATTATTATATTTTAATTTAATTTGTTTAGTTTCAGGTTCTGCGTGTGTCCTTTTATTGGTTGTGTTTTCTTTCGGTTTGTTCGGTTTTGTTTTGTTTTGTTTTGCCTTGTGTTGTGTTGTGATGTCTTGTCTTGTGTTGCGTTGTGTGGTCTTTTTTTGTGTTGTGTTGCGTTGTGTCGTTTGTTTTTTGTTTTAAATTACTGTATCTATTTATTCGGGTTCTGTATTGTGTCATTTTATTGGTTTTGTTTTGTTTTGTTTTGTTTTGTTTTGTTTTGTTTTGTGTTTTGTTTTGTTTTGTTTTGTTTTGTTTTGTGTTTTGTTTTGTTTTGTTTTGTTTTGTTTTGTTTTATGTCGTTTTGTTTTATGTCGTTTTGTTTTGTTTTGTTTTGTTTTGTTTTGTTTTGTTTTGTTTTGTTTTGTTTTGTTTTGTTTTGTTTTGTTTTGTTTTGTTTTATGTCGTTTTGTGTCGTTTTGTTTTTACATAACTGCCTCTAGCAATGCCAATCAATGTAGAACACACTTGTCTTTTTTACTTCTTTCAAAGTTTCCAACTTACTTGCCCTTTAACTTTATGAGTTTTACCTAGGTTTACCCAAAATACCAATTTAGTTTTTCAACAGTTAATGAACACATGTTGATTTAATCACCACGACCAAAAGTAAGTCTCAAATACGTGCATAATTTCACTGATTCTGATTAGGGTGAACATGACTGCATGTTAGATCCGATTACCTCAAAATTAACCTTTCGATGACATCATGTTTCAGGTACTTAAGTGTGTGATGGTTTTTGTTGCTATTTTGCGTTTTGGAAAGTCAAATCAATAGGGCCTTTTATTCTATGAGCTTTTAACTTTGTTGTGACCTCCCCTGTGGTAGCGATATAAAAAAACTGGATGTCTCCAAGACAAGCACCAAGACAAAGGGATCTTATCTAGACTTCTCAAATCTTGTTGAAATCTTTTTACTGTCTGTAAGCTGTTTCACATGTGGTATTGCCAAGCCTTTATTAGGATCTTTAAATCTCATTGCATGGTGATAAATGACAGCTCAGAGCTTTTGGGCTATCAGTTTGGGAGCACAGGAGCTACTACAAGACAAAAAAGGATCTCTGTGTCTCTCAGATGATGTAGATGAACAGATTCATTGGCTCTGTGCAGTAGACACTTACTTTAAAACTGTCACTGAGCGCCTGAGATTGTGGTGGTGTCGAGATAAAGCAGTTCCCCTCATTTTATTATTATTTAAGTCATTTTATTAATCATTTGACTTTTTACGCATTTTTTCATCCATATATTTGTTCATGTTTTGGGGTATTGCATTCAAAAATCCAGTTTGTGAAATCCTGTGTTGAGGTTACAAATTGCAACGGCTCGATCCAGCACTCAACACTTCCTTTCAAAGCACTACAGTAGTTAACACAGGACAAAGATGCCGTCATATTTTTATTGTAATGTCTTTTTTTTAATGACAAACACAACCCTATTACACTCAAGAAGAATAACACTATTTACATTACAGTTTACACTATAACTTGTGCTTTAAATGGATGTAAAACAAACATTTTGATGCAATGTGCTGAAATATTATAGGCAAAGTTTATCATTAAAAATGTTTTCTGTTTTTCAGAACTATCTTTTAACCTTGAATGGAAAATTATTGATAGAAAAAAGGATCTATTTTTTTTGTTGATGAATTTCATGTAAAACATACAATTTTTTATGATTTTTATCGTTACTTATTTTCATTTATGTAACATAAAAAATGCTGATGATTGCGGGTTGAAAACAACTTCTTATTTGAAATTTTTAACATAACACAAACAAAATGTAACCAACACAACATTGATAAATAAATCCAAATACTGAAGGATTATCTTTATTGTATTCGTATAAAAAAATAAAACTTAAAGTGCTGATGGACAAGTGTTTAAGTCGTGGAAAATGGGCTGATTTTAAAATAAACATGAACTTTCTTTTAAAATTGTGTAAGTAGTTGGCGGTACAAAATCAGCTAGGACGGCTTTGCATTAGTCACAAGTACCTAGTCATAATCACAGCAACCCATAATAGTTTTTGATTGGGCATTACTAATGCCTACCCCCTAGACTCATTTATAGCCGGGGGGACCTGATAGTTTAGGACAGGTCTCCACTTTTCTAAGATCTTTGGCAGCCCATGTGTGCATCATTACATTTTCGTACCCTTATGTCGTCATTCTACCTTTGTTTGTTTGTAGGTTTCATCTTTGGCTCCACATATTCCTTAAAATTCACTGCTACCGTTTACCGAACACGATTTACATTCTCTGTTAATGTGAGCTAGGATTTACAGCAGAAGGCCCTGCAGCTTTTGAAGTACATATGGCCGGCATCAAACAGACCGATAGCACCATACATGGTCATCCTCTTTCTTCAGCACCACCTGGCTTTCATAAAGCTTAATATCTCTTCAATTATTGCTTTATGGCACATCTACCTCTGTAAATGATATTCACGTGTAACTCATTGAAAGCAGAGACAATGGAAGGCCGTTGTTGTGAAAATGAGCGATACTCTGTCAAACTGTGAGGTACTGGAAGAGGATGTGGTTACCAAGTAAGTTGTTTTTAGGAGAAGGTGCAAATCCACTCTGGTCCCATCCCTGGGCAGAATTTATGGGATTTTCAAGCCCCAGGCTGTCTTCAAAGTCAGTGCCATGGTAAAAGTCATTTTACCGGTCAGACCATAACTGACAACAGATGCTCGGATGTGAGGGAGGGGGAGAAATGGTGCACTGTATCTTCTTCTCAGTCTTGATTCATAAAATCTGGCTTTAAGGATAGATTTTGTCTTGAGTGTTTCGTGTCACAGGGTATTACCAATATGCGTTTAAACAGGGTGGACAACGCCACACAATCCACCAGGAATTGGTTCTGATAAGTGAGTTCAAACTGTGGGCAGATGTTATTGGGGACTGGTAAGGTTTCACCGCGGTGAGATCCTCAGGGGTTGGAGTGTAATGACTAATCACTTCCAGAACATCAGGGTTCAAACAATGAGGCCATATCTGTTGAGTGGTTCAGGGTAAATTAGCAAAGGCTTCAAACTAATGATTTAAGATGGGCGTGATTGGGTTAAACATCTTTTTATAATCTAAATTGCACCACTTGGTTGATTTTTGTTTAGCATGAATATATTATTGGCACTGTAAGGATTTATATGGACAATTCAAATTTGGAGGGTTTTTCAAAGATTCGAGATGTAATGTTTGATTGCATTCAGTTTATTTTCTTTATTTCTTTCCTCCTTGTGACCAGGAACTTTTTATTTCACAGCTCTTACTCAATATCACTTCTGGATTTTTTTTTTTTTAAATCATGTCTCCAAAAATGATGCTTTTCATATTTTTTTATTAGAATTTATTTCATGTTTGTGACGTCATAGACAAAGTGTGGATAATTCCGTTTAAAACAAACATTCAATGAAATGTATAATCACATTTATTTTATTTATTATGTCGATGTAAGTGTTTGTTTCCAAAAGTGTTCACGCTTTTTTCATCATTAGGCCCGATGTCAGGTGATGTGGCCTGGTGTGTTCTGTGACGTGTTGAGAATGCCAGAAGAATTTTTCCCATCATGCAATTCTCATGAATATAATTTAACCCTGACCAACTTCTCTTTAATCAAAAAATAAATCCATAATGTCTTATTTATATATTATTGAACTAATCCAAATTTATTTTATATGATATTAGATGTCTGATTTTAATAATTAAGACAATCCTGTAATTCGTAACCATTATGTAGAAGCAGTTGCTTTAATTAGAATTGATCTTTTTCCTGATTGGCATTCATGATTCTATAGGTTCATTCAAATGATGATTGGTCTGATCACAAATGTTTGTGAAATGTGCAGCCATTATTCTTGTTACCAATATGCACATAGACCGTCTGACAATTTTGTAAAATAGAGACATTAAATAATTTAAAACATCCAAGCAATTATATTTTCTGATCTTTCGAAAATTGATGAAATCAATTTATTGAACATTATGTAGACTCTTAGCCACAAAACCTAAAATGTTGAAGATAAATAATTATTCCAAAATTTGATTTACATTTCGGTTGTACATAATATAAAATATATTATATTATGAATATTATATTATTGACGCTTTGATATTATGTAACTATAATTTATTTTTGTATAGACATTTTTTATTTAAATTGTGTCAGCGCATTTTTTTTACAAATTTCAAACTTTGAAAATCCACCACCATGAGTTTTATTATATTTAGAGAAGTCTTGTTTAATCTCTTGGCAAAGGCACTGAAAACGAGACATTTTAAAGACGTCTCTTGAAATAAAAGATACGGCACTTTTAGGTTTCTTTTCATTCAAACAATCTAAGCTAACCCAACTAATGGAGACGAAATGGTTATTTATTAAACATTGAATAGTTACTTTATATTGTATCGGCTATCTACCGCTTCATTGTCTCCTCGACTATTGTAAGTCGCTTTGGATAAAAGCGTCTGCTAAATGACTAAATGTAAATGTAAATATAATATATGGAACGTTATGAATACTCTACCTGTAAACTATTTGGTAAATAAAAGAATTAGAAAATAAATAGCTCCGGAAAAAACAAGGGTTACAAACGGACTCTTTATGCATTGGTCCATAAAGAGGAATACCAAAATAAATCAAAGATGCATTTTAATTTATATATTTATGTAATCATACAAAATTAATCTGAATTGTGGTAGTATGAAAAAAAACTACGACGACAGCCCTGATGGATTCTGTGTATTTTGAAGTCCACTATGTTTTATCATATACTTTCTTTCTTTAGGTATTTTCTGTTCATTTCATTTACAAAAAAATAAATGTGTTTACTAGCATTAACAGAAACAGTGTTATAATGAACGGTTTGTGCCACCCATGCACGTATAATTGTTTACTCACTAAATGATGGGAATCAATAAGGATTTGGCTTTCTCTATGCGGCTGTAAACGTTTTTATTCTGGAATGGTTGTTGGAACATGACTGCAGGCATTCGCTGCACAAGAGCATCAGGGAGGTCAAGAAACTAAAGTTGGGTGATGGGTTCTGGCACACTGCTGCCAATTCAATTCATCCCAGAGGTGTTAATTGGGTATAAACCGGGCTTTGTGGAGACTATTCATCAGGAAACAACAGGCGTTCCAACATATGGCATTGTGCATCAGGCAACTTGACTTTGAATCCCAACTTGAGTTCTCGTGCCAAATCCTGTCCCCCCCCTCCCTATTGCTGAACCTTCCTGTCAGATCTGAAGTGTCATAAAAAATGTATGCTTGAACTATATTCTTTGATGTTCTCGTTTTATTTCTTTCACAGATTTTTGGTGATATTGAGCCAGTGAGAATGACATCAGAGGGCTCAGACTGCCGCTGTAAGTGTGTGATGCGGCCACTGAGCATTGAGGCCTGCAGCCGGCTCCGTGACGGAAGCTCACGTGTGGATGATTTTTACACCGTGGAGACTGTGAGCTCAGGCTCGGATTGTAAATGCTCCTGCACGGCTCCTCCCTCCTCGCTAAACCCATGTGAGAATGAATGGAGAACTGAGAAACTGAGGAAACAAGCTCCTGAACTTCTCAAGGTAACAATGAAAGAAAACAACTCTAGCCAATGAGAGTAGGAAGAGGCAAAACTCTGACAGCGGCGTATTCATAAATCATGATTGACAGAATAAACAATAATTAAATAATAGATAATAGAATTTATTTCTAATACATTTTTTTAAAAGTTTGCTTTCATTCTCATTGTCACAAAAGTAATCATTAATTTCCACTGTAATATTTCAGCCACGGGTAATATTGATTCCACGGATTCCAATTGAAAATGAATAGAGCCGTCTATCAGATGAAAAACAAACAAAAGTTAAACTGATGATAAACTACATATAAATGATATCGATTGGCTAACCATTGAACATATACTCAAAAACCTATAATATAACCTCTGGCACTTTATGGTTGGGAACAAACCGAGTCAAAATCATTTTCAACGGTAATCAACACCATGTCAGAGATGCTAAAACAAAACTGAACATTTATTCAATTTTAAACATTTCTTTATTTACAAATTACAGGATTTGGATGACATTGTTTTATCCGAGAACAATGCAGATATACATCAACATGATACATGAATTATTATATACAATATGTATTTGTGCTAATCATAGACACATTTGTTTTCATCCCAATGAATGATTTAAATTGGCAGTGAGAAATATCAGTTTACATGTCCGAACATTCCTGTTGCCTTTATTTGTAATTATCCATTGCGATTTTTGAATGCACAACAAGTGATCTCACCACCGTTGTGTCTATTATTACATGACAAAGGGAAAAAAATAGATACTTACTAATTATGCAATATCCATTCCATCAGAAGAAACATATTTTAATGGATAGTTTAACCAAAAAGGACATTTCCATTCATGAACAACTCATTCTCTTGTTGTTTCAAATCTTTATACAGTTCTTAGTTTGCTGAAACAATAGGAAGATAGTTGTACAAATCCTCTTATCCATCAGGTGTTGGACACCATTGACTACTACAGTAGGAAAATAATGTTAGTCAAAATGATCCCAGTTCTATTTGTTGTCCTACTTCAAAATATCTCATTTTGTTTTCAACAGAACAAAGAAAATTATATATTTTTCCTACCATGGTATGTAATGGGTTCAAACAATTGTTGGGTTCAAGCATTCTTCGTAATATCTTTCTTATCAGAACAAATAACTTTATACAGATTTAAGACAACTCAAAGATGAGTCAATGATAACAAAAATATTTTTAGTGAACTATCCCTTATATTACATTAGTGTTGTTTTGCCGTAGTTTTCTCGAAGTATTTTGGAGATATTGCCACCGCTCTTTTGGATTGATAATTTCTCTGTTTGTTCTCTTTTTCCATGCAAGATAAGATAAACTTAATGACGGTGACACCAGATCTCCATGAGGAGCATTGGACTTCTTATGTGCTGAAAAAAATGGGTTGTCGGATTTACATCATTTTTTAATGCACATCACGGTTACACATAATTAAATTAAGTTTCGTTTAACATTTTTTTCAATTTCAAGAGAAATTATGTTAAAACAACTTAATTTAATAATGTAGTACTGATGGTCATGATAAAATTAAGTAAATCCAACAACTCATTTTTTTCCGTGTGGAATGTGAAATCTTACTTTGGAGATTGTTACAAAATTCTTACTTAAAAGATACATAACAGCAAAATATATAAATACGATATGAAAATCCAAATCTGGGTGGATATCTTATAGATAACCCTCTTCTATATAGAAGTTAGTAACCTTTGACCGATTACATTTTCCTGTGATTCTGTCTAGCTCCATTCAATGGTGGATCTGCTGGAGGGAACGTTGTACAGCTTGGATCTGATGAAGGTTCATGCTTACATGAACAAGGTGGTGACTCAGATGAGCACATTGGAAGAGGTAACCAGCTAGATCAAATGTGTAACATCTATTGAGCTTCAAACAATTGCCAAGTATGACACTAATGCAATGAAAAAACAATTTCAGACCATAAAGACAAATCTTACACGGGAAAATGACTTTGTACGGGATAGCGTTTTGAATCTGTCCAATCAGCTGAAGCGATACGAGAACTACTCTGACATCATGGTCAGCATCAAGAAGGAGATCTCAAGCCTTAGTTTACAGCTCCTACAGAAGGACGCAGCCCATGACAGTAAAGCACAGGTATAACTCAATTTCATTCCAACACAATGGCAAAAACACACAAGTTCCGCTTTCTAATTTGTATGATTTTAGGGCACGGAAAATAAAAAGTCCAAAGAAGCTGGAAAACCGCCCAATAAGAAACCCCCAGTGGTCAAACCTCCACCCAAACAGCCAAAAGACAAACCTGTGAAGCCAAAGAAAGAGACCCCTGCCAAACCATCAAAACCCTTAAAACCAGACCCCACCACCAAGACCAAGACCCTGGGCCACCAGAGTGGCGTTATAAGAGGGATCACCTACTACAAAGCATCTAAGGGCGATGACACAGAGGCATATTCAGCCGGGAGAGGAGAGCGAGGTAAAGAGATCTATGTCATGCAATGTATATATGACACATGTTTTTGAAAGCCACTTCATGGTATCGCTGCGCATTTAATCGTAATCAGTTTTCAATTCCAAATTTAACTTCCAGCAATTATGAAATTATATGATATTCATACCTCATTTGATCCATTTTGTGAAATTTTTGTTTAATATTGCTTTGGCATTTTTTTAATAACTTTTTTCCCAATGTGTTATCAGAATGACATTTTTTTTCCCTGTCATCATATTTTTCCAGCTAAAATATAGCTTCAATGTGACTCTACACCACAATCATAATTTAATAACATGTATGAATATGCAAATTAGCTTCATGACACTAGGCAGTTCTACCCACTATTAAAACTAAAAGGGAAACTGAGAGCACAATAGTTTAGTGACAGTTTCAGCTCAAATCTATGTGCCATCCTTTCAAATCTATTTCTCAAACCGCTGACCCAGATGTTCAAATGCGTTCATATGATTGGGTACCGGTTTATGACTTCATTAACCGAGGCAGTTTCAAACCCGATTTATCTGTTTTTGGTTAACAGTTTTATGTTTTATGGAGAAAAAATACTCAGTAGTGGTTTATTGTTTTTGCAAAAAACACTACATACACATGTAAACAACATAAATACTTAATTTTCATGACGGGGGTCTTCTCCATTTGTTTTGGTTTGTTGCGTGGTATGCTGTCAATTTCCTGAGCAATTGGTTTGCGATTTCGTCCTGGTGGGCATTTTTAACTGGTAAACCAGCATGAAAACCCTAAAGTTTTACAATGGAGAATTCTAAACCGTACACAGAGTCCTTCATTTCAACGAAACTTCCAGTTGGGCTTTTTTGTCCTGGACCAGTTAGGAAATAACACCCCCATATTCTTGACTCTGTTGTATTCCACTGTCAGGTTGTACATAACTTATAAAAATCTGGCATGAATTAGTTTTATCCGTATCATATACTATATTTTTTTGCAGTGCTTTGTTTTTGGCGATTTTTTGAAGGAATTGGAGAAATAAGAACATTGTTTGCACCTGTAGTTTTTTATAACCTCAAATAAAGTGCTGAACGTCTGCTGTGTCTGTTTTACGAAATGAAGTCATAGGGACTAAACCTTAAGAAGTCAACAACAGTAAAAAAGTTACTGGAGGTATGGAAGCAGAAAGCTTAAAGACCCTATGTTTGTATTTCACAAGCCCCTAATCTCCCAAATACACTTCATAAGCAAGACTGGATATCCGACATTTCCTCTATAAACTCCTTCTATTAGCCCAATCCTTGTATATTTGACTCCTTGTTAAATACTTTTCTCATTCAGAACACCAAAATTGCTCATGGTTGGAAACAGAGATTCACGTTTTATGAATCTGGACCTGAAATCTGCAGGTGGAGAACTGAGAATCTTTTTAAAGGCCGTAAATATGGATTTGTTTGAGTTTTAGGGCATGTTTTAACACCTCTTCTGGAAAGTCTTGTTTGGAATGTTTGTTCTCTGGTTAGTTTACCCCCCTACAGAAAATGTTCTGTTTTATTTATCCTTGTGTTGTTCCAAAGATTTTTACAGGACGCAAAACTCTTTTTCTGGGGCTCTTTACCATAACAAGAAACTTTCAAAGCTTTGAGGATCATAACTCCACTGAACTCTGCACAGACGCACACACACACACGCACGCAAGCACGCACGCACGCACACACACACACACAGGCACATACACAGGCACACCCACATGCACAGACGCACACACACACACACACGCACGCACGCACGCACGCACACACACACACACACACACACACACACACACAGGCACATACACAGGCACACCCACATGCACAAGCACAAACACACACTTGCACAAACATATATATTTTTTACACCCCAACATAGACACATACACCCTCCCCTCACACACCCCTACAGACATTGATTTTTGGATATATAACTTATTGTTTTTTTATATTCTTTACATTACAACATGCACACACCCCAGCACACACACTTTTGGATATATAATTTAATAATATAAGTACCAAGCCAAAAACATATCTAAAAACATGACCCGGCCAATGCCAACCCAGCTGATGTCCTTTTTGTGATTTACTGAGTTCCACATAAAATCATTCTACATAAACTACGTAAAGGACATCTGTAAAAATATAATCCTGATATATTTGATATCGACTGAGCAACACCATGTCAAAGATCGAAATCTTATTATCTTAAAATTAGATTCCCCAACAGGCAGGGTGACAGATGTATAAAAATTATAGAATGATTAAGGAAATAATGCGTCCATTACAGTAATAGTTCTGTGTCCTTGTGTGACAGAGTGTGTTTAAGTATCTGAAACGCTTTTGTCGGCCCCCCTCTCGTGTGTTCATATCCACATGTTTAATGTTCCAGACAGTCCTACAGCGCAGGAAGAGAAAGCTCAGATTAGGGTCTCTCCTCTCATATTGTTTTACGGGGATCTGTTATACATGGCATGAGATGAAATGGGCTCGGTTTAGGGCTGTTGAATCCAAACATTGTCGGCAGAGACTGGGTTACAATGCAGGAAGTTTCCTCGAGTGAAACATCTCATTAATGATTCTTTTGATCTGAGACGGAGGAATCAGAAAGATTGAACAGAACAAGGCTTGAATCTGGCTTTGTCATTTTCTCAACCTCCTCTGATTTTTCAGAAAACCCAGCCAAGACCCAAGCTGTCCACCAACCCGAGGACACGAGAAGTTCTGAGCTCGGAGAAGACCCTGAAACAACTTCGACTGTACCTTCAACAACCACCTCTACACTCGTTTCCATGACAACCACAAGCACCACTCCAGCAAGCACCAGCCACGAAGCTCTCACGAACTCACTCCTGTCCACACCAGCGCCTGAGCAAGTGGAGGACACGGAGACCGTCGGACTTAACGCAACAGACAGAAAAGCCGGAGGAAAAGTCAGCTTGCACAAAGCAGGTCAATTCCTTCAGACATTTCTATAAACTTTTAGTTCCAACCAAACTTTTTGTACTCTAGTATGAAGAAAAGATATTTTGAAGAAAATGGGTCACTGAGCAACACTGGCTCTATTGTACGGACCCAAAACCAGAATCATGTCTCAAAATATCTTCTTTTGTGGTGAACAATTACTCGATACATGTTCTCTGTAAACACACTTTTTGTTCTCTTAATAGGTAAATCTCTAGATTGTGAAGGCACCATTGCATCTGTGGAGATGCCAGAGAAGCATCACAGCTACGGACGAAACGAGGGCGCCTGGATGAAAGATCCAATGGCGAAGGACAACAAGATCTACGTGACAAACTACTACTATGGAAATAACCTTGTGGAGTTTAGAAACCTGGAGAACTTCAAACAAGGTAAGCACGACAGAAACCTTCTTTGTAACCTCATCCTCTAATGTATATAAACTGAATTATTATGACTAAGAATTCCATCTTTTGATTTTTGTTACTTTTATGATCACAGGTCGCTGGAGTAACCTCTACAAGCTTCCCTACAACTGGATAGGAACTGGCCATGTGGTCTACAACGGTGCCTTATACTATAACAGGGCCTTCACTAAAAACATCATCAAATACGATCTGCGAATGCGCTATGTAGCGGCTTGGACTCTGCTTCATGATGCGGTCTATGAGGACACGACGCCCTGGAAGTGGAGAGGCCATTCGGACATCGATTTCGCCACGGACGAAAGCGGCCTCTGGGTGATCTACCCGGCGCTGGATTACGACTACTCGCAAAACGAGGTCATCGTCATCAGCAAGCTTGACCCAGGAGACCTCTCCATGAAGAAGGAAACCACGTGGAGGACCGGACTGAAGCGCAACTCGTACGGAAACTGCTTCATTGTGTGCGGCGTGTTGTACGCCGTCGACATGTACAATCAGAAGGAAGGGGAGGTTTTGTACGCTTACGACACGCACACAAACACTGAGGCCACTCCTCGCCTGCCGTTCACCAATGAGTACGCCTTTGTGACCCAAGTGGACTACAATCCTAAAGAGAAGGTGCTGTATGCCTGGGACAATGGTCATCAGCTTACCTACAATATTCAGTTTGTGGGACAGTGATGTTTGAGGACAGAACTCAAGTTCCGAGTTTTTTTATATCGGTTCAAAGCTGGTGGTAGGGTGATTGGACAGATAGGGTACATGGTGAGTTTTGTATTTGAGCTGAGTACTCATGATATGGGAATATATATTTTTTGAACTAAAACCTTTAAGTTGTGTGAACGATATGTTGTTTTTGATCAGGCCCATAAATTTAAGTTCCTTGTAAAAAGGTACAGGTACATTAAAAAAAGAAATCGCTGTCATGATTTGCTCAGCATCTTGTCATTTTAAACCTATATGGCTTTCTTTTTTCTGCCGAACACACAAGAAGATATTTTGAGGAATGCGATTGGAAACCATTCTTTCTTTTGTATGGGTACAAAACTAATACAATGGAACTCGTGCCGTTACTGTTCAGTTCACAACTACATGTGATCATTTTACATAGATTTCGTTTCTCTTTTCCTTCTGGATGTGCTATAAGATCATGTAACGGTGCTTGTGTAACATTCTGGAACTCTTTTAATAGTGAGACCGCAAGTTAAAGCTATTACTGCATTCAAGCATTCTATAGCATTTAAACAAAATGGATTGAATTTGAATCACTGACATAATGTGGAGAGATAAGATATTTTAAAACTAAACCAATGCTCTCAGTATCTTGCATGAACTTCATGTTTTTGGAGATAAAACTTTTCCTAGTCAACATAAAATAGATATAGAAACGAGAGATCCTTGTTTTAAAAGGGATAGTTCACCCAAAAATTAGAATTGTGTCATCATTTGCTCATTCTCTTGTCATTTCAAACCTGTATGACTTTTTATTCTGTAAAAACACAAAAGAAGATATTTTGAAAAATTCTGGTATACAAAAATCTTCCACCACTGACATCTGTTTTCAAATTTCAATCAATGGAAACCAACAGATTTTTTAACCACCATTTAAAAAAATATATATATCAGTTTGTATTCTGCAGAAGAAATTAAGTCATACAGGTTTAAGTGTTAATATGGTGAGTAAATAATAACGCATTTTTTTAAAATATCCCTTAAAAGTTACAAGCTCTTCACACATTGAAGTTATATACATGTTCCAATCAAACATGTGATTTTAAGTTTTATTTAATGTATTTTTTCTTTCATTTCATTCATTTGTCTTGTAAAATATTAATTTCACTGTAAATATATTTCTAGGACTAAGTTTTCCATTATGCATATTATTATGTTAAAGATCATATTCACTCAACATAAACAATTACTCCTGGATGAGTTGTGCCTGTTTTATGTGTTACATATATGTGTAAAACCTCACATTTTGCAGAGTAAAAAATAAAATCACTTCCAATGCTGTGTCAAAATGTTCTCTTTGTCTATTGAGCTATGTTATAAAGGAAATCTCTATGAATCTTAGTAGTTTATCCTCTCATTCAGTATGAAAAATAGCATTACTTTTTTAAGATGTATATTAAACATGCACGGTTTTCTCATCCAGGTCTGAGGTCAAATTCATTCGGTCTGAGCCGGAAAATGGAAACGCATCTTACATGTTTTCATGAAGTCATTTTTGCATTTGGGAGGTCTGGGTGTGGTGAGGATTGACTGACACGTGGGTGTGAAGCACTTGCATGAACTCTGGAGTAGTATTTTAAGAAGAAGAACTGGGTGGAGGTTCAGTATTAATGTGCCGCGGGATTAAAATCTGGATTAACCCACAAGACACCGATCAAAACACCCAGTTCATCCCTGTGAGATGATATCATGCAAAGCAGAAGTCAAAGCCGACATCCATGCTCCCTCAATGATGCACTAAAGCAAATTCATCATCAATTTTCAGAAGACAAAAAGAACCAAGAATGCTTCTTTCTAGGAATCTGAGAAGGCCGCGCTTCGATTTTTTTGTCATTGAAGACATTAACTTCATTCCTCACTCTTCTGGTCATCATATTCTTTGAAGGACGTCATTAATATGATCGTTCTGAATGGACAAATGTGCACTAGCAGCTAAGTGTTGCCCTGAAATCCTTTTGGCTTCTCTACTAGTTTCCATGTGTGTCACGAAGTCTATTCTCCATTTCCAATACACACCCTGATCTATTCACTGAGAGCTCTAGTCATCTATTTCTTTAAGCCATTGTAGGCTCAAGGGGACAAGGATCAAGGAAATGATTGACATGTTGCAGAATTCTATACATGACTGTTGGCTCTGGGTTTTAAGGATTTTTCCAAGAAAGCGGATTGAAATTCCGGCCCAGCACCGACTGTGACCTCACGGCAGATTATCTTGTCTTTATTGAAGCATAAAGCATGTTTCTCTTTACAGTCTTTGTTAAAAAATATCAGAGTGGCATTTCAGGATAATTCAACCCAAAATTAATATTATTTCATTTGAACTAACCTTCACAATATTTTAAACCTGTTTGCTTACACAAAAGACGACATTTGGAAGATGACATTTGTTTGTAATCGAACAACATTGGCCTTGAGACATTTCATGAGTCCGCCTTGGCCAATAATCAAATGTGGCCGCAAGAATGGTAAGCGTATTTGGTGTGTTGTCCAGGGAGAGGTCTCTGAGGTTGGGAAATGAAATCCCCCTTGTCTGGGGGAAGCTCGGTCTTTGCGCGTATCCAGAACATTCCCCCTGTGGGCTTAGGTAGGAAACCATTGGCAGGTGGAGTTGGGGATGGAGGAGGGATGCTGAAAACTTTTAAGAGAATGATGTAAGAGGGCATGTTTATATTTATAGGTGCTTCCCGTCTTACGCTGATTTGATAGATGGTGTAATCACTTACAACAGGCAGCTGAGTTACTATATTGCTAATTAAACTTCGTTTTACAAAATATGTTCTTTTGTTTTCCTCAAAAAAAGTCAATCCTACAGATTTGTAATGACACATGGGGAAATGTAAAATTGGGTGAACTATCCTTTTAAGTCTTAAAAAACAAAAGCAAAGGCGTGATCACAAGAGGATTGAAACCCATTATGACAAAAAACCCAGCAAGAAATCCCCAGAACCCCCCCACTTACGCAAGCCCCCGGGCAAAACAGCATTTGGCAATGGCAAACGTCTGACTCCACCTCATTTCATATTTAAGGAATTACAATACTGAGAACTTGCTTAAGACAGCGATTTCGATCTGTCTCTGGAAAGCCATCAAAACGAGAACATGTGTGGTAACAGACGGCTGGAGTGTAATTAAAAAAACCTTTGCTGCAGAAAATAAAGAGTCAGTGGGGTGTGACTCGTTCATGGGCCGCAACAAAGAGCTCATAGATTAATTCCTTTACATGTATCCTAGCATGTGGTACACGCATAGACTGACAGGGCCCTGTATGAAGCTATTGTTTAAGACAGCACATTGCCCTTTCAGGAATGATGTAGGAAGTGGAGAGTCTGGGTCTGAGTCTGAAGAATGAAGGTCCCGCTTGTGATGAACAATCCAAACTTGTGTCTCGATTTTGCAAAGTAAATCACAGTTAAGATATCTTTACTTTCACTCATGTAATTATGTAATTCCATTAATGACATTCCATATTTTCACTTAATTCATTCCAAACCTATACGACTTTCTATCTAAAAATAGAGGATATTTTATAGAACGTTGGAAACAAAGTGAATGGGATGGATTGAAAGACATTTTTTTAAATATCTTCGCCGCACCACTGATGAAAGAGTCATGCAGATTCTGAAGACATTAATAATGGCATAAACTATCACATTTTTGTTCAAGGTGCTATCGGAGACATTTCATTGGTCTGGAATCTTCACATCTATAGGCCCTACCAGAGCAACATAAATGTACACTTACACCACATTGTCAAATTGTTTACATTTTCATGCATTTGGCATAAACACTTTAATCCAAAGCAACTTAAATTATATTACATTTTACTACGGAAAATGAACAGAAATGCTTAACATCACAGACTGGAGATATTTAGTGAAACGGTATTTATTTACAATGAGCCACGAACACAAGCGATCAATTCAATAGTTTACAAACAGACGCATCGACTATACCAGACTACAATTGGGCAAATAGAGGTTTTTTTGTGTCTAGGTGATGATGGGATTGCTAACAATTAAATTACACTTAATTTGTCGATGTGATGTATCCAAACTAGAAATTCTGTGTTTCTTTGTCAAAATGAACAATATTTCACTGGTGGTGAATATACTAAGACTTAGGAGCACCGGATTACTTCTTTACAGAATGCCCAGAAGACATCTGGTTGAAATCATTCAAAAGTAGAAAACTGTGTTTATAATTTGTACCACATACTGTCAGAAATCATGGGTAATTATGTCAGAATATTAACAAATCATCTTTACTATGACCCTGGCAAGAGATATGATTCGCCCAAGACTGTTGATCAGCTGTGATCTGCATCATTTCTCTTTCCAAATCTAAACTTGGTTCATTTGTTTTATGTTAGCTCCAACATTTCGGCATCTGGGAATCATAGCTTGATTGTTCCCATAGTGCAACATTCTCTTGAAATGGGCCTTAGTTTGACACTTATCACCTACAATGCTGAGAGTCTGAGCCGAGTCGAGAGACTGAATTCAGTGCCAGACCTTCAAATTCCATTTGGTCTTCACATAGAGCAAATGTCACGCATGAGAGGAAGTTCAGAGAGAGAATAATGGCCCGTGTTGTGACAGAAAAAGCTGGAAATATTCTGATCGTGATGTAAGAAGCTACAGTAACAGAGACCAGTTACTCGAAACCTTGGTGATGCGAGTTAATATGCATCTTATGTCTTTAATGTCTTAAATTGAATAGAAACTTTAATGACAGTAAAGAGTCACTGCAAGCTTTCTAGAACCATGAGGGACACATTTGTACCAAACGAGCATTACTTCACACAGTTAAATTCATGTTAGAGAGCTCCAGGAAACACATTTTAAAGTCAATGAGGTCAGATACTTCAGTTGATGATGAAAAATTAAATATGATTAATAAATGAGAAATCAACCCTGGTCAAATGACTTATGAATATTAAAGTCATTGTATCAATTTGTTTAAGTACAATTATATTCTCAAAAATAACACATTATTTGACTGACACTTTACCTTCCTATGTCTAAGAATGAGCACCCATCTTCTGAATGACGGTCACCCAAACTTAAGTATAATACCAAACTCTTTTAGATACATGAATAAAAAATCTTAAGTCTTTATTTAGAAACAACCTTGACTGTTAATCTATAAAAACTTGACAGTAAATCTATAAAAATCTATTTATGCTGTCAGATGCGATGCATGCTGGGAATTACAAATTTAGTTGTAAAAAACAAAAATATTAATATAGTCGCAACACTTATTTAGTAAGTAAACAAACATTTTATATTTTAATACTATATGAACTCTTTTCCAGTCATGTAACTCACTTTAAACATAATAAAATTAAGTTTGATTTATATAATAATTCATAATTAATTAAAACCACTCAAACAAAAGAAATTATATTTTATTGAACTACATTAGTAAATTTTTACAGGATTTTTTACTTTATTTTAATCTACTAAAGCGCTGACTTTGTTTGTTTCCATCTGTAAAAGCTAAACAATGACTTAAAAGAACAATTTTTGGCAATATGGTTCTTAAAAAAGGTATGTTTCACGATGCTCAAGTTTTCAGTTAGTCAAAGGAAATGAATTCTTCTCTAAAAATAGTGAACAGTTTCATGTCGCCAGACCATTAGAATGAAGATTTGAATACATGCCCGCTTTGAATGGCACTTCTAAAAACAAAGGGGTTGACGCTGCTATTGAAGAACCTTTCTAAATGATTCCGTAAAGAACATGAAATATAAAAAAATTGGGCTGCATTCTGTCTCAAAGGGATTTTTGTTGTTCTTCCTATTATAAAAAGGTAAGAAAAAGAAGGTTCTCTTAAGAACCTTTGACTGAATGCTTCTTTGTTGAACCTACGATCGTTCTTTAATGACATGGATGTAAACCTTCTATGCACCTTTATTTGTGAAACATGGCAGCCGTCTTCTCTGTTAAACCGCGTTGGGTAGTAATCATGCAGAACCTGAAAGATCTCTACACGCACATCTTCAAAAAACCTAGAGGACTTTTACAAAAAAAGTCACTTTTGAAGGTAAACTCTCACTATAAAATCTTCGTGGAGTCCACAATCAGCACGTCCCTTGTTCTGAAAACGGTACCAAAGCTCCAACCACGAGCAGCACGGATTATTTCCAGACGCATTGATAGAAGACACGCGAGGCGGAACACAAAACACATAAAACGTAATGATGCAAAAATTGTTTTTATTGATTCAGAAGTTTGGGCAATGACGCTTGAAGATCCAAGCATGCAACAAAAGGAGCAAGCGGGTAGCACAGCTGCTGGGTTTAACACAATGGTTGGGCAAAAGGCCAAGGCAAATACACACACACCACACGCTCAATCACCAATTCACACAAACACACGAACATAAGCCCAGTGATGGTGTTAAATGCCAGAGTAATCAACCCTCACATGCTCTCCACACTATGTTCTGAATACAACGTCGTGTTGTAAATACAACCTTGTGTGTCGTGTCATGCGGCTGTGAAAGTATCTCTATCAACAGTAAGGGAATGATGGGGTCAAACAAATCCAAGCACAATAAACACAAGGTTTAGAGGCAATATATTGTAATCAATGTTTCAGAGGTGTAGGCTGGTGGATAGGTTTTTCAAAGAGTTTTCAGGTCCAAACGGGCCTGAATGATGTCTTTTCAGGGCATGTTGAAGAAAAAACGTTTAAAAGTTAGTTTCCAATAAAGGGTTTATCAAGTATACACTATTTTAGAGACCTAAGCCTTCTTAAGCTGTGGTGGATGACCAATTCTAAATAAAACACTTTTTTACACAGTTTTCCAAATGTGAAAATGGTTCTGCTCATCAAAGGATATGTGGAAGAATGTAGGAAACCAACAATTCTGGGGCACTATTAAAGGGATGTTTTCCCCCAAGATTAAAATTCTGTTATTGTTCATTCACCTTCTGTCTTTCTACTGCAAAACACATAAAAAAAGATATTTTGAAGAATGGTCCCCATTCACTTACTGTACAGACACAAACCAAATGTGAGTCAATTGGGACGACTATCATTTTTTGTGTTCTCAGAAGAGAAAATGTCATACACATTTCACATGAGTCAGTTGTGCTCAGATGGTTGGAGAATCCCAGGGCCAGCAGATAATGACCGAAGTGTCCTAGAGAAAGACATCTTACCCCTGTTTCCTCTGAAGTGATGGTTGACTACGGCAAAATACTCGCTTTGGAAGAAAGCCTCTGCCAAATGAATAAATGTAAATGTAAACATGACTAGAGGGTGAGCAAATGTTGAATGTACAGTTTTTTACTAATATAGTATAGTCAAGGGTGCCCCTATTTGGCTACAAACATTCTTCCAAATATCTTTCCTTTTTTCCTGTTTTTTAACAACTTCAGTGTAAGTGAATGAGGACAGAATTATCGTTAAACAGCCATGATTTATGAGCAGTTGTCACATATAAAAAACATGGTCATTGAAAACAAAGGCTTAAATCTACACATTATGATGACATCATTTGAAGAAAGTGAATGTAAGGGCTATCCCTGTTTGGGAGCACATTTGGCATTGACACAGCATGCGGTTGCCCGGGATGTGATGTCGCATCCTACAGCTACATCCACCTCTGTTTAAACCTATAGAAAATGGGAGTTTGATGATTAAATAAGATGAACAGATGGAGTCGCCAGGGATTTTTCCTTTTTCGCAAAAAACCTTTGTCTCTTTTTTATGAGTTTAGAGAAGATCTGCAACAGTGCACAAAGTCTGTTTACAGAAGTCGTGCCACTTGGCGACCACGTTTGAAAACCCAGTATTTGTAGTCAAGACTACAAATACACAGCATATTTCCTATCAATTATTATATGGGACATGGACTGTACCCTTACTTTGGTTTGCTAAGGTTGAATTTCAACAAAATCTCATTTTTTAAGGTCGCTTCATCCACTGGCGATTTGCTCCTTTCACCGGACGGCAGGACTACCTTCGATTTTTGCATGAATTAAGCGATTTCGCAAGTAAATTACATGCAAAGTCAATGCAAAGATGCTAATAGATTCAAACTCGAGGCATGCTATGAAAACTATTGACACCACTCATGCAAAAGTTACCATGTTTTCCAGCGAGTAATAAAGAGCGTGGAACACGATTGATTGGGTTTGCTGTGAACACGGCCTATGAACAGCCTTGCATTTCTCAGCATTTCTTGTGATGGAAGTTATCATTTACATATTACATCTTACACTTTTGTTACAATAGTAAAATCATGTATAATTGTCTTATATTTTGATTTTGCCGTATTAAAAACGCAACCATAAACCTTATTTAAGTTTTGCAAGCAAAAACTTACATGATAAAATGAGCCGTAGATGCCAACAAAACTGCATAAAGCTCTGGATTGTGTCTGTTTAATATAACAAAGTGTTGCTATCTATCAGCGGTACACCAGAGTCATGTTATTCCTAAAAATACACTTTTATATGTTTGGAAAGCACTTTAGGTCAGAACTTTAGGTCAGTTTTAGAAGCGTTGAGTGATTTTGACTGACTACTTCAGTCATCTCTCTTAAGTTGAAGAGAATTCTGTTTGCCATGGAAGTCATGAGTAATCGGAATCTTGTTGCTTTACTTCAGGCTTTGGAAATATATTTACACATACAAATCGATGCTGTCAACAACTGCACACATAGGCCATGCTTTCTGCCAAAAAAACTAAAATCATGTGTTGGAAAAGATTTCTGTGCCTGATAAAAACATCTGCTCTCCAAATCTTTTTCTTGATAGCTTTAAGAGGAACAAACGTAATATCTTCGTCGATAAATCTTACCCAAGGGTTGAGTTTCGTGGCACCTGTTATTTAAAGAATATGATGTGTATTTTCACACCTGAAAACTCAAGTCACACATTCGGTCATTAAGGACTCGCTACCCACCCAAGGTCATGTTCTGGGTCTAACATTTCATAAACAACCCAAAGCACGTGTTTCCCGTTCCAGTTCTGTTCCTGTTCAAGACCAAAAGTGAGGAAACAACAAGGCAACCTGAACCTAGAACATGGACTAACATTTATTATTTTAAGTAATGCCTTCAAAAAACACCCAGAAACCCCTGATGACATCATCCAGTACCCCAGGTGATTCTAATACAAGCCATACAAGGCCGATGCTATGCATGTGAAACCCTTAATCTGGCTCGCTGTGTTTTTAAATGACATATGTGACTAGCTATTTTCTGACTTCAGCTTTAATGTATGTTTGCGTACGTGTTGTGTTTGCACAGCTGAGCTTATTTATTTTTATTTTCATTAAAGTTATGCGAATATAAATATATACAAAATGTACACTGATTAAATCTATACATTTTTATATCACAAATTAGTCATAAAAGGAAATGTGTCAAATACAAGGGTGTAATGCGTTTGCATGTGTCTCTAAAACATGCTCAACATCTGATGTAAATGATATAACTGGCTTTACTGGCTTAGCAGATTCGGTAAAGGCATCTGAGAAATGTTCAGTTTAATGTGCGGATGATAAATGGCCCACAGATGTTGGAGTGGGATACAGTGTGACGAGAGATATACTGGACCCCGGAGAACAGGTGATGCTGCATGTTATGAAATCAGATCGCTCCGCATCCTAAAGAAGATTGCCTGGGTTCACACACTCGACCCGCTCTCAAACTGATGATATTCAGACGCTGCGCCAATGCAAACAAGAAATAAAAAGTTTAGGAAAGTCAACAGAACTATCACCAGGAGCTTTCTCTGAGAATCTGAGAAGTTTAGAGTTTGATGTCTGGAGAGAATGGAAAGGAAAACAATAGATAACCACCTTGCCAGATCTCATGTTGCACATTCATGAAAAGTTGTATTTATTTGGAAATAATGGAAAGCGTATACAATTTTAAGTTTTAAAACAGCTTAATTTGCTTGTTTTAGGCTTCGTCCTGCTATCAAAATAATATTTCACAACTGTGCTTCCGAAACCTTCGATGTCCAAATTCACTTAAAATGGATAAAAAACTGTAATTTTAAATGATTTATACTGTGTTGTCATAATTAACAAGCACCTTTTTCAATAAACTGGGAAAATAATTTGTGCCTAAGTAGATTTTAGGAAAAAAAAATATTAAAGTATACTTAATAGCATCATGTTCCTGTTTTTAAAAATAACATAAAACATCTTGGGGAAATAGTTAATATTGTTTTGTTAAATTTAACTTTTTTACATTAGTAAATAAGCCATAGCTTGTTCAACAATAGCTTGTTTAAGCACATTTTTTGGTGTTGAGACTACATACAAATATTTTTTTGTTGATTTAACTTACATGGCAATTTTTCCAGCATGCTTTGCATCTGGATTATGACGTTTGACAGATGACAGATTATGGGTCATTTTAGGTGGTTTTTGTAAAAAGAAAGATTCTTTGTATTTTCTGTTAGTTTATGATTAAGATGTAGTCGTGTTTGGGCATTATTTTTTAAGTGGTTGTTCAGAAGAGCTGCGTTTGTGTTTAGGCCGAGGGAGGCACAATATCAGTCATAAAGTTTAAACTTCATTTATTGAGCAGTACCTACACTAATACCATTACAGACACCATCACATTAATATATATATATATATATATATATATATATATATATATTGTATTACAATTCATTATAAAATCAGGGTAATTTTGAATATTCAGTTATAGGATTTTTCATCAATTCAATCAAAAACACACGCTTAGAACTTAGAACAAATTTAAAATTGAATTTGATTTATGAGCAAATTTTTGTTCGACAAACCAAAAGGTTTGGAGGGGGAAGTTCCGAAAATCTTTTGGAAAACAATTATTCATTAGACAGTTTGGTAATTTCGTGAAAATGCCAACCTTGCCATGAAAATGTGGATTTTTTTCCCAAAGGATATTAATATACTTATAGCATGGATGTCCACATTTGGAGTTTCAAATAACCATTTAATGTCTCTCTTTAAGGTTTTATAGCATTAATAGGATTTTTCATTGTTAAGTGAGGGAGATTTTTAATGCAACATTTAAGGCTACAAACACAAAAAAAGTTTCGTGCATTATAAATGCTTAAGACTTTTAAACGTGTTGACTTCTGATGTTAACATTGGTCAATTTTTTAAAAACCGAGTTAGATCCACGACATATTTTTTTATTCCCTCCCCCATACAGCCACTAGTTTCAGGATGATTCTTTTATAAATTCAACCTATCACCATCATAATGTTAGCAGTTATTTATTGGCCAGTTTCCCATAACCCCCCACGCACAAACCTAAGAGCTCAGAAGAGAACGATCATCAGTGCGAATATTCCAGAAGCTCTAGAGAGGACCTTGATCAAGAGCGCTGCTCACTAACTGAATCACTTTATCCAGAAACAGTCGTAAAGCTGGATCTGTCTTCTGTTAATGTGAGTAATCTAAAACCTTTCCAGAGATATGACAGACGCGACTCTATACTACAGGTACAAAAGATTAACATGATATTGATAAAAAAAACTGTGTGTGACACCCCTCCTTTCAATCTTTATTTCACTCACACTTATCTTATTGCCGTGTGATATAACAATATTCTGATGGTCCACATATGCTGTATAGACGGATAAAAAGTCAAATAAAAGGAATTTACTGGGGTTGTCCTCTCGGCAGATGTTGGCAGGGCTTTGACTCTTACTTGTAAAAGCCAAAAGGAAAGAGGTGAATACCTAGACGCACACCGCATGGAACTTGACTCTTTGGTTTTTATAAAGGAAAAGCCGGTACCTCTAAATCCACCAGCACCAGAGATACATTATAGATCCATAGACCGGTTTATTCTTTAATCAAAGGGGTAGTTATATGAAAATAAGAAACTGTAATCATTTATTCACTCTCGTGTCATTCTAAACCTGTAAGACTCTAAAAAAAGATATTTTGAGAAATGTCCAAACAATGAAAATCGGTGTTCTTCAAAACATGCTTTTTATGCTCTGCATAGGAAAGAAATGCATGCGTTATTGAAATTACAACTTTAAGTCAATGCAACCTGAGATGGAGCCATTGTCTAAATAAGCGAAAGGGCATCATTAAGCTATTAAACCAAATCATGACCTGCCAACTGGAGCAATTGTGAATTCATTTTTAGGGAGTCATTATCCTACGGTCTGAGACAAGAGGGGGTCACAAGGGAAAAGTTCTCCACCCTAAACATTTGGTCTCAGGCCCCATTTAGTGACAGCTCTGATAGAATGCACCATACATCACCTGGGGGACGTGTGAGAGAGCCCACATATGATATAGACCTCAAACTCAGAGTTATAAACACAAGTAATCACCGCTTATGTGCCTCTCAAGCCACTTGAGTATCTACAGCCCTGAGCTGTTTGCTTGAGATGATACTGAACTTGATAAAGTCAGGCTCTTCACATTCCTTCCTTCAAGAGTCCTCTCAGTGAATCCATCCCCAGCTGTCTGCTTTGATCCATGTAAACTGTCCAGAGGAAGAATGAGGGCGCAGCTGATGGAGTGAGAATGAATCGTACACCATTGAGTTCTCAAAGAGATGATACAATGCGGACACAGCACCGAGCAAATTGGATTAAGCAAGAATGCGTATCAAAATAAAGATGATCACATGGTTGGATCTCGCCACAGGATTTCAGGATCTGTTTTCGATGCTTGAGGGCAGTCTCGGTTCAACTAATATGATATTATGTTTATATTGCAATACGGCGCTTGCCCCATATGTGAAAATCAACAGAGGATTAAATGAAGGAGAGGCCTTTTGGATGTACATCAAATGTCGGACACCCTGTACAGTAAAACCATGGTGTGCAGTGACACATTATGTATTATAATGTGTTGGAAACTGATGACTTTTGTTAAATTAATACACTTGGATTCAAATTAGTCCCGGGCCTTTATAAGTGTCAAATCAGCCATTCCGTAGCAAAAGGTGACAATGAATTAAACACATCTTTGGGAAAAATACTTCCGAACTATTTTATTATGCCGGCTTGCCGATATGCCAAACATTACAAACGTATTTCACTTGTTCTGCAGGCGTACTCTTTACAGAGGTGACATCATTCAATCCAATGCAAGGTGATGGACGAATCGCTAAAGGTCAGCTGCCAATGTGTTGACAGACAGATAGGGCACATTTGGTGTTTAAATGAGCAACAAGTATGCCATAATGGCTCATGTTTTTCACCCTCATGTCTGTTGAATCCTGCAAGACTTTTTTGCAAAACACAAAAGAAGATATTTTGAAGAATGTCAGTGAAAACATTGATACTTTGATTTGCATGGCACGGACACAAATCCACTTCATTTCTCAAAAAATCTTTTATGTGTCTCAAAGGTGAAAGATGAAAGAGTCACACAGGTTTTGACCAACACAATGACAAAATCCCTTTAAAATCCCATTAAAATGTTCTAGATTGGTAAGGAACTGTTGGAAAGTAACGTGCTATCGGAATGAACACTATGATCTTAAATCTGCGCATTTCCTTCCGTTAGGAGACATCATTATTCCCTGACAGTTTAACAATGGGCGGGAGACTTGGGAAGAGAATGGGTCAAATGTCAATCCATCTGTTTTCCGTAAACTGGTTTGAGTGCTTTGGAGTAAATAGCAGATTGCAAAAGCATTCTCATGCAAAATCGCACTGATGGTTAACAGATTCATATATAAGTCTCATTTCCTGGTTAACTTTTCAAAACGCTGAGCGTGCCACGATTAAAACTGAAACACGTAATTACATACGGCTCATACCCCGTTGTGTTGTTGTATCCATGGATAACATAATTGGGTCTTGCTCGCTCACCTTTACCACCAGACTCTAAACAAACAGTGAACCAAACCAAAGCGTTCCCTTGGAAACTACCAAGATGGTCAGACCTTCAACAAAGAGACATCTATACTTTTGAAGAGCAGCACAAACCCTCGGATCTGGGATCGAAGCGTTATTTGCAGGTAAGACTACAAGCTCCAAGCGAGTTGATTTAAATCTTTTGATGGACTCTTTCTACACATTTCTGCTATATCAAAAGAAGGGAGATTTACATTCTCTTATTAGGGATGGGTCAGATGAAAGAGACCGGCTGTCTGTATCGTTTTAGTAAGCGGATCATTTAAGGATTTACAGATGTTTATGAGTGCATGAGAAAGGTGTCGTGAGAAGCTGTCGGGGCCTGTCTATAAGAAGAGCTGTTTTCCTACATGAGATAAATCCATTTTAATAGTTTTCTGAAAATTATATTTTTTTACGCGGTCCAATGCAGTTTGGTAATGTTCAATCTATACTGTTAAAATTGTCTATCTTAAAATGTTATAAAGTGACTGTTAAAAAAGACAACAATATTGTATATTTTTAATTCGAAGTTGTTGTTTTTTTCCAAAACACTACAAATACATCCCCTTACAAAAAAAAACAAAAACAGAATAACATAAAATATTGGACATCAGGGACTCCTTCTATGTATTTATATAAATCAAATATATGATTTGTCCAGTCTGCCATGTTTTACCCCAAGGTGTAGATTTGAGAAGAGATAGAGTTAAAAGAACTCATTTTGAAAGAACACTAACAAACATTTCAAAGCATCGCCATGTTGGATTGCATTGAACAAATTATGATCGGTCGAGAGGACATATTGCACATTAAGTCTAAAAACAGGTTCTGGATTTATAGCTTGTAGGGGGAAAAAAGCATCTTGCAGTACAATTTAAACAAGAAAATAAAGTGATTTGGCATGAAATATTGTTGGAACAGAGAACAAGTTCACTACACAACAAAATGGCATGGCAAAGGTATATTTTTTTAAATTTGGCACTTATCTTGTTATTGAAAAGAGCTCTTCAAATGCAGTTTTGCTCATTATGGACATTAAAGGCACTGTACAATGTAAAAAGAAGATGCTGGGATTTTCTTCATAAACAATGTAATTCAAATAATGACTTTAAATACAAAGATATATGTAACTTGCATTTTGTGTTCTACAAATGCTACAATGAGCGTACAATTGCATACGGGTCATAACATGTAGGGTTGCTGTAGCTTCAAAATAATGTAAAGAATCCTTTATACTGTATATAGTATAAAAAATGCAGAGGAACGTTTGTTTAACCACTTATGTGTGGCATTGCAGTGTTTCTCTCCTAAATGACCAAGTTTATGATTCAGTGAGTCATTCATCAAGAGACTTGCTTTTGTTCTTGGATGATTCAGTTGTTCTGAAAGAAGAGTAAAATGATTCCCTGACTCATTCGCCATTACCACCAAAGTTTTACATAACTTTCAATATGAAATTACTAATTAATATTAATGACAGTAAACAATATCCGCTTAAAGTTTCTATAGACAGTAATGTTTTTGAAACTTAAATATTAAGGTACGTTATTTTACAGAATCTGCTGTAATTTAACATTTTGTCATAGATAATCCTACAAAAAAATATGAAGGCGGTATTAAAAATGTACAGCATAAAACAGTTTACTATGGCGAATGCAAAATATTGTTTTGAGGATTAATATAATGTGTTTTATTTTATACATTTAAATTATAAATGTGGCACAGCACCTTGACACTACTTGGTATTTTGATACTTTTGTTGGTACAGTATCATAAGATATCTCGATGGTATCATGACAACCCTAATGCACACTGTAGCTAATGCATGGAAAACACACATTTGGCTCCTGTCTGATGAAATTTTTTTCATAATGGTTCGCATGTCATAAAATTATTAACATCAAACAGATTTCGGAGACAACATGAAAATAAGGAAAAATCGTATGTTTGCAAACTTGATGAATGTTTTAAAGATGAATGAGGATATTCTGATGTGTAATATTGTTATACAAGTATTCCATACAGCAAACAAAAGTCTTTTTATCACGGCATTGTAGAATATCTGACTGTAAAATCATAAAGCATCATACGCTGATCAAGAGTTATGTATATGTCAATCCATGCAGCTACAGCTTGCATTCTCTCTATGAGTTAAATATGCCAACAGATTATCATTTGACCGAGCTTGGCATGTAATAGTAAAATAAATGAGAACCTTCTTCTTCCTTTTGTTCTTATTACCATTTGCTTTGTGGCAGGTAAGCACATTTTTCAGAGAAGTGATTCAACCCATTAACAAGCATGGGAACAGCCATTTGATGCACTTCTGCCCCTTGAGATGTTCCAGAGACCTCACAGGATTCATGAGAAACACCGGCTCAATGGCATGGAACCCCTCACTGAAACAAGGAGTGCAACTCCAAATCACAAACCACAGGGGGGTCCCACCTCTCGAAACATTTCCAATAAATGGACATGGATCATCTTATCCTAACACCGGTGTCTATAGTAACACCACGCTTCAGGGAAGGTCGCTTAAAGATTCAAGACACGTCTTAGAAAAAACCTCCAGGAAATCATTCACAGCCAGGAAAGCTTTGCTTATAGGTAATCTATCATCGCATTTAACGTAAATCAAACAGTTGGCGAAGTATGAAATAAATTTCGGTGCTGAATGATCAATGATTAAATGTACTGAAACACATCGAAACAACCGAACAGAACATATCACAAGGAAACACAAAAACAAGCGCATTAAAACATAACCATAAGTGTAACAAAATATAACTTTGTTCAATGAATAATGATCTGATTTTATATTCTCACAGCATGTCAGCACCAAACGTTCAACAGAAAATAAAGTGGGTGGTTAACTTACAAAAACTTAAAAGTGTGCAAAATATTGACACATCACACCATAGGACACATGTGTGGTTACTTTGTCAACTTCTCATAAATAGTTACACAACATAACAGTATGAAACATAAAAAAATCATGAATCATAAAAAATAACATGACGGCGGAACATCGTATTCAACATAACAGTACATGTCAACAAAACACCCCAACATGGAAGCATAACATGAAAGCAGCATAACACAATAAGAAAACATAATATAAAAACAACATATAGCATTAAATCATAAGATAGAATAACATAACATAAAACAACACACACCAACCAACACAACACGACATAACATGACATGACATGACATGACATAACATAACATGACATAACATAACATAACATAACATAACATAACATAACATAACATAACATACACACAATACAACACAACCCAACCCAACCCAATAACATGACATAAAAACAACGCATAGCTTAAAATCATGAAATAGAATAACATAACACAACACATACAAACCATCAAAAACCACCACAACATAACATAACACAACACAACACAACACAACACAACACACAAACCATCAAAAACCAATACAACATAACATAACATAACATAACATAACATAACATAACATAACATAACACAACACAACACAACACAACACAACACACAAACCATCAAAAACCAATACAACATAACATAACATAACATAACATAACATAACATATAACAAAACACAACACAACACACAAACCATCAAAAACCAACACAACATAACATAACATAACATAACATAACATAACATAACATAACATAACATAACATATAACAAAACACAACACAACACAACACACAAACCATCAAAAACCAACACAACATAACATAACATAACACAACACAACACAACACAACACAACACAACACAACACACAAACCATCAAAAACCAATACAACATAACATAACATAACATAACATAACATAACATAACATAACACAACACAACACAACACACAAACCATCAAAAACCAATACAACATAACATAACATAACATAACATAACATAACATAACATAACATAACATAACACAACACAACACACAAACCATCAAAAACCAATACAACATAACATAACATAACATAACATAACATAACATAACATAACATAACATAACATAACATATAACAAAACACAACACAACACACAAACCATCAAAAACCAACACAACATAACACAACACAACACAACACAACACAACACAACACACAAACCATCAAAACCCAATACAACATAACATAATATAACATAACATAACATAACATAACATAACATAACATAACATAACACAACACAACACAACACAACACAACACACAAACCATCAAAAACCAATACAACATAACATAACATAACATAACATAACATAACATAACATAACATAACATAACATAACATAACATAACATATAACAAAACACAACACAACACACAAACCATCAAAAACCAACACAACATAACATAACACAACACAACACAACACAACACAACACAACACAACACAACACAACACACAAACCATCAAAACCCAATACAACATAACATAACATAACATAACATAACATAACATATTATAATATAACATAACATAACATAACATAACATAACATAACATAACATATTATAATATAACATAACATAACATATTATAATATAACACAACATAACACACAAACCATCAAAACCCAATACAACATAACATAACATAACATAACATAACATAACATAACATAACATAACATAACATAACATATAACAAAACACAACACAACACACAAACCATCAAAAACCAACACAACATAACATAACACAACACAACACAACACAACACAACACAACACAACACACAAACCATCAAAAACCAATACAACATAACATAACATAACATAACATAACATAACATAACATATAACAAAACACAACACAACACACAAACCATCAAAAACCAACATAACAGAACACAACACAACACAACACAACACAACACAACACAACACACACAATACAACACAGCACAACACAACACAACACAACACAACACAACACAACACAACACACACAATACAACACAGCACAACACAACACAGCACAACACAACACAACACAACACAACCAAACCCAATAACATGACATATAAACAACATATAGCATAAAATCATACCATAAATTAACATAACACAACCCAATAACATAACATAACATAAAAAAACATAAAATAGCATGACAACAAACTATTACACAACATGTGTTAAACATTACGGCATCTTTACATGAACAAAAACACAAGGACATAGGATGAAAACATAACATAATGCAACAGCGTGTGCTGTTACAGTCTTCACTTTGGTTCAGGGTGACTTGTGCTGGCCCTACCACACTTTAAACCACACATTTAATCATCATCTGTTTCTATGTATCTCAGCGTGTGGGGTGCGATGCGTTCTGTCACCACGACCCTCCAATTGCTCGACATCATCAGCCAATAAAGATGTGAAAGATAGACCTGGATCCTCTCCTGCAAGAGGTGAAAGAGTTGAGAGGCAGATGGAGGGCTGGGCGGTGTATTCTGGGATCAAGAGAACAGAGGAAAGACAGCGAGCGAGGAGCAGTATACAGAGAGAGAGAGTTAGAGAACATTTAACACGGAGACCTTCCACAGTTCCACTGGACAATCAGACGGGACGTCGAGCACAAAGCACATCAGGTATCACAATGACATCCATGACAGGTCATGTGACCAAAAATGCCATCATCGGTTCAGGTTTACATCAGAGACATTACATTAGAAACGAATACATGAAGGCATTTCATGATCAGATTGTTCAAAATCTAAGTGACCGGATAAACTGAGAATCTACGATTTATAAGATTCATTTATTTCTCTAAAATTGTGATGTTTGGCCTGGGTCAGATAATATTATAGACGTCAAGGTTTTAGCTTTTATAGGATGTTCTTTTCATTGTGTTGAATAATTTTATGTAGATAACTGTAAATCAGAAAATATGTTTTTTACAGGCAAGGTCACATGTCGTTCACATGTTCACATACAATTGACTATTTAGTTTAAGATATGAACAAGACTTTAACTGATAGTAATGTTTTTGAGAAATTAAAAGATTCTTGCTTTGTTCGCCTCTTTAAAGAAAATAAAACATTGAATAAGAAAGCCTTAGTTCCTTACTTGAAACTTTACAGCACTTGTTGTACAGCAAAATATTTACTTGTAAATTTCACTGTGAAAAATCTGGCACACAAAAAAATTCTAATATTTTTGTAAAATATAATATGTAGAAATCTTTTCAACTGAAGTCTATTTATATTATTTTCAAGTTTTATTGTGTTTTTAAAATTTTGTAAAAAATTCTGTTAAATAAAATCTTAATATTTCAGCCTGGGTAATATAATAATATTCTAATTACTTTTAAGCTAACGTTACTTTATATGAAACTAAGAATTAACACTCAAAAATGTATTAAAATTAACTAAATATACTATAAAAAATGAAATGTTCCATTACAAAAATATAACATATTTATTACAAATGTATATTATTAAAAATTATTTTTTATCACTTAAATTAAAAAATGTTTTTGTTAAATAACTGTTGGATTTTAAATCAATTATTTTAATATTTTTACAGAAAAACTGTTTGAATTGTTTTAAAAAGATTTTAGAAGTATATAACTTTATTTTTGCGACGAATGCTAAGCCATAAGAAACATTCTTGACAGTGTATTAACCTTGTAACAAATTTTATTTATGTGACGCAAGAAACAAGAACTCAATATATTTTTCCTATCTGTATCTTTTCCATTGCATGAGTCTCCTTTGCTGATTCCCATTCGTGTCTTTCTTCTACAGACATTCCCACGTGCAAGATTGTCTGGAGAAAAAGAGACGATCAAAGTCTCAAACAAGAGGGATTTCAAGACTCCGCTGAAGACCACAGCGGGGACCTGACGCCATTTCTACATCTCTACCTGCCTTCATCCGTCCGTCCAGAGAAGCAAAGAGAAGAGCTCGTGGACCGACAAGAGGACAGGTAAAAGCAGGCTTGAACACCATTCCAACAGCATTCGTAAAGTATCAAAGAGGAACAAGCTGGAAGGAAATGAACTGGCTGGCGTATCAGAAGGACAGAAATAATAGTCTCATTCATCGATCCTCTTGTGCAATGAGCACAAAAGCAGTTAATGAGAGTACACGAGTGATATCATAAGCTCTCGGGGCCATTGGGGTAGTATTATATTACACATTCTGCGCTGTTTGGTTTGTGTCCTGCATTTTGCAGATGACAGTTTGATGTTCTCACTTTCGTGGGAATGCACAATAGAGACATTCGGTGGTAACTTACCATTAAATGCTATTAATCTTAAAGATAAAGTAGATTTAAGCTCAGCACCCAGCTCACATTCCTGAGCTTAAAAGCGATCAAGTTGGAGACAGTTCCTCCATGAACAACAAAACCTGCCTGTAATGTATATGCATGTGTCGACGGCATACAATTACATGGAAAACATCCTATTGAATTGTGAACTTGTGTATTTTCAGCGTTTCCAATGACTACGCTAACAGTTTTTAACGGAGGGATTGTATGTTTCTCTTAGCAGATGTGATACAGCTGCAGGCCCGGCTGCAAACTTCATTTCCCATTTGGATTTTGCAGGTTTCGCTCATGTTCCAGACAAGCTAAATGCTTTTCTCCAAACACAGATCTCAGGGGAACCACAATGGAGATTTAAGATTTAGTACGCAATCTCTCTTGTACGTTTGAAGCCTTGTATGCTCTAAACGTAATGTACTAACAAACATGTAAACTTTATTCCCCATGTGTATAGTAAAATATTTGGAACGTGTTTAGTTGTCTACAATACAAGAGTAGAATGACAAAGTCGTATAAGCAGCCAGCTCACGCTTTGGATTGATTCTGTTGCAAGTGTTGACAATTTGTTTTCCTTTCAAGTTTGGCGATGCACAACAAGCAGGCCGTCACAGAGGAAGTCAAAGTGCATGATGTCATCACGGACAGCCAAAATCAAGACATCGCCGTCTACGAAATAAATGCAGAACCACACGATGATTTAACAGATGGCATACAATATGACATCACGGACACCAGCCGGCACGACATTGCTGTTGGCGTGCAAAAGGAAAACTCACAGAGTCACGTCACAGAGGGTAAAAAATCACAAAGCATCACTGATGACACCAGACATGAGGACACGGGAGAAGGCCTCACCCGAGACAACCAACGTGATATCACAGACATTGATGAATCTTACGACGTCCCAGAAGACGGGGAGCAAAATGACACGGGAAAAAGTAAGAACACGTATGGCATAACCAGATCGACTGTTCACACCAAAAGAGTGAACAAAACCTCCGATGGCAAACTCATGAGCAAGGGACGTTATCCGGCCCCAGCCACGGCTCTTACATTCCCATATTCCCTAATGGATGGAAATCCCTCACCCATGGTTAGCGTGCTGCCATCGTTTTATAGGACGCCATTTGGCTATCACATCAGAACGTTCAACACGCCCGAGTCCTGCAGCTCCAAGACACGAACCAGGAAACTTTATAATGACATCAGATTTGTAAAGCCGTTGAATGACATGCGACATGCCGTAGAAACAAAAGGAAATCCATGCTTGTTACAAACAAAGACTGAAGGCGTATTCTGCCCCCGCCCCAAAATAATGAGCACTGAGAGGGGGGTCCCGCCACATAAAATCAAAACCACCAAGACGTTTTTGTGGGGGCCCGGGGGGCCTCAAGAAACGAAGACAGTGTGCGAGTTACAGAGTCCCGTGAACAGGTGGAGAAGCTCGGATTGATGTCAAACGGGAGAATTGTGTGTGGTCTTCATGCCTACCCAAAGTTCTTCTTGAGACTAAAGACTACTTCAGAATGAAATGGCTCATGGATGACAGGCTTAAGCATAATTGAGAACATCAGCTTTAAAGTCCAATTCAAGAAAAGATGAATAATGCATCAGCTGGGTTTTTCTGAAAATCTCTGGTTTTTCTCAGTGACTGGCGTGTCAGCTTGAGTTATTATGATTCATTGAAAGTAAATCCATGCAGATTTTTTGGTGCATTTTGCTCACGGATTGATATAAAACTTGTCGATTTTCTAAAATGTAACTTTTTTATATGAAAAACATGTCTGTCGAATATCTTTCATCACTGGGGAATTATCTTTCATAAATCTGTTTAGAGTTGAAGAGAAAAGAGTGCCCACACAAACATCAGGATTTGGAAACTTAAGCAAAAAGCATATCAGCTAAAATATATTTTATCACAATATATTCATGGTTGATAGAAAAACTGTAAGCCATCCAGGGGGAAAAAAGGATCATTTCATTTGTAAATATAGTAGGAAAGCTAATAAATAAATAATCAAAGTATTGTAAATTCTGGTCGTTGTCTATATAATCTTTATCAATAACTATATACGTCCACCTAAAGGAATTATTCTAATACCAGCCATGTTCAAATAGTGCCTTTCATTAATGTTGTAAATTAAACACAATCTGATTCAATAAAACTAAATGTATTAAAATACAACAGGGTTGTATGGAATGCCCAGCAGTCAGAGACTCAAAGATCATCTCTACCAACGTTCCCGTCAGACTCTGAGTAAATATTTTCATGGCCTTAGCAAAATAGCAGAGAGGATGTCAGCCGGGCATTGATAATGTCTGTTTATATACATCCCTTAGCTGTAGGCAGAACTGCTGGGGTAAGAGCATTGAAATGGACATCCATGTATAGGCAAATGTAGACTTTAAGTTATTAGATTTATGTTATGGAAATTCGAGAGGGTATGGGAACAGACCGGGTCAGTCTTTTATGGTTAAAGACTTGATGCGGATATTTTAATGCAATTAAATTCTTATGTTTTGTTTGTGGTATAAGAAGGCCAAAAACAGCTTACTATTTCATTTTCCACTCATTTATTTTTTTTTCAAATAAAATCTTAAAGTCCGACTATAAATAAAATGTTAGGTGCATTAAACACATCGTCGTATAAGAAAATGTTGCATTAGATGTGTTTGGGATCTGAGAGTAAAGACTTTCGGATTATTGGACACACTGTACAGACCGTTGTTTGTTTTTATTCATTTTATTTAGTTTTTACCATGTGTTTTTATTGACACCAAACAGAAACAATGTCACTAGAATTGATGCCAGTTGAATTTCTAAAATGTGCATGCCTGCTTTGTGTTTAAACTTAAATTAAAGTATAAACAATGTCTGCCTACTGGGTCTACTGTCGAACGAGAAGAAATGTAATTATTTAAAGTAAAAAAACTCTTAAAGAAAGATGATTAACCCACATGTCTTTCCCCACCCATTTGGTTTATTTGGCTCAGTCATGATGACGGTGGATTTTATAAAGGTTTAAGAATGCAAACCGTCTCTTTAAGAGAGTAAAAATGACCTTTATAGTCTATTCACTTTATAAATGATGTCATTTATTTGCTTTATTTTACAACATTGTTTAATGGATCAAATTATTCGTTATATGGCTGTAAAAAGAAGTGAATGAAATGAAGGGATAAAAGAATCTGGTTGCATGTCAGTATAATGTCAAACAGTATAAAATAGAACAAAGGTATTTTGTAAACAAATAAAATAAATTTACTCAAGATGGGGCTGTTATTTGGCCCATCTGCAGGATTAAACCCAGACCTTTAGTGTAAATATCTGCTGCTCACTAGTGGACATTTATGACAAGTAAATGGGATTGGAATAAAATATTATTATAGCAATTTTATATAAATATAAAATATAATAAATAAATGTAATTATATTTATGTAATTAGGATAGAAATATCATTTCAATAATTTCAGGATATGTTTTATTATACAGAAAGATTATATTTTCTATGGTTTTTTATATCTAATCATAATCTGATAATCATTAATAGAAAGTTGTAAAAGTGTAAACTTTTCAACAAATTTCTAATTGATCTCTTCAATGTGATGTACTTCATTTTCATATATATTTCTTAAAAGAGATCTTAAAAAATAAAAATATATGATCAAAATATACTAGAGGAAAATGTAAATAATTTAACTATTAAGCCGTTAATGTATTTATACTTTTAAATGAGAACAAAAAATAAAAGCTTAATGTTTGAAATAAGTTGTGTAAAAAATAACAAAGAAAGTATTATTTTCTCCCTTTAAAAACGTAAAAT
>CM065656.1:18478298-18676054 GCA_033220385.1 Triplophysa yarkandensis
AGGGGGGGGGAATGTCAACCTTACTATAAAATTGTTGAGTTTTTATCAAAGGTTTTTATTGAACTTATAGCACAGATGTCAACATTTCTTGGTTCACATACTCATGTAATGTCTCTACATTTTAAGACATTTTTATTTTAAATGCATTATTTTTCAAAGTTAATTATTTTCAGGATTGTAACATTCATACATCTTGCTCATCATCTGACACATGAATATTAAAATATAATAATTATTTTCTGTTCTATAAAGAGATATCCCTTTGACACTTTTTGGATATATTTTTGATTCTGGTTTGTACATTTTAATTCACATAAATATTAAGAAGTTTGTCGTCTCCCGCAATTGGTTTTAATTTTTGTCACGTCCGAAACCCCTGTATACATTTACATTTAGGCATTTAACAGACGCTTTTATCCAAAGAATCGAGGAGACAATGAAGCGGTAAATATATATTGATAGGTGAACAAGTGCGACAACAAGGTTACTAAGTTACACAAAGCGAGATAAAACCTGTTGGAGGGGGGAAACGTTAAATATTTTAATAAATAGAGAGAGAGAGTGGGTTAGAATCAAGATACTCCTAGTGGGTTAGGTGTAGATGGAAAAAGTAGTTTTTAGGAGTTTTTTAAAGATAGAGACCGAGTCCAAGCATGAAGCCAGAGGCAGATCGTTCCACCATCGAGGAACCGATGCAGAGAACGTTTGAGAGAGAGATTTCTTACCCTTTTGAGCTGGCACCATAAGATGTTGCTCGATAGCGGAGCACAGAGATCTGGAGGGCCTATATCTTTGGATCAGTGATTGAAGATAGCTGGGTGCTTAACCTGTGGTGGTCCTGTAGGCGATGACAAGAGATTTGAATTCGATGCGAGCTGCTATGGGGAGCCAATGTAGTTTAATAAGGAGAGATGTGACATGGGTCCTTTCTTGCATTCTGAATCATCTGCAGAGGTTTGGTTGTGCACACCGGGAGTCCAGCAAGCAGCGCATTGCAGTAGTCCAGCCTGGACCGGACCAGAGGCTGAACCAGGATTTGTGCAGCATGTTTCGAGAGAAAAGATCTGATCTTCCTGATGTTGTAAAGCATGAATCTGCAGGATCTGGCAGTGTTGCCACATGATCTGTGAAGTTTAGCTGATCATCGAGTATTACTGAGGTTTATTTACCTTTTTTAAAAAAGAAAACCTTTCTCTGATGTTTTAACACCATCAACAAGTCTTTTTCTATAATAAAACAGATGGTTCACTTTACCGGTTACAGTTAAGTTCTATGAGCGTTTTAATGTGACGTCAATATCGCAAAAAGTCAGGTCCATAATGCTGGGATTGCCCTAATATTATTAACACGGTTGTCACGAGTTATCGATTGTATAATAAAGGTGTGTGTTTACATAATAAATGTCGATCCATACTAATTTTGTGTAAATAAACACGTACAGGATATGGTGTAAATATTTCATTTATATATATTATTTTCATATTTATTTTGATTTACCAATATTTTCAATAACACATTTTGATATTTGTCAACATTTTAATGCACAGCACAGACATTTTGTGAACACAAACTTTTATTCTACAACCGTATAATTGATTTATAGAGACTTAGTTCGAACTGGTATCTCTAACTAGATATGTCAATGTCCACGTAAACGCTCATGTTGTAATGGCCAAGAACGCAATCCTCTAAAATCAAACGTTTTACTTAAATTTAAAATATCACCTGAAAAAGGTGAATGTGTCACACTTGTACAAACTGATGTTGTAGTTATAACTGTTTATGGATGTGGTTTATAATAGTCATTAGGTGAATTTTGCGTGACTGGCTTTCTGTTGTAAAATATGACAAGGCAAGGTCATCTGTTTGACATATGACGCATTTATATGACTAAATGACTTACAGGAGTCATATATATATGAAATCCACGTATTGATTATTGAGTGTCATGGCTTTTAATGTTTGTTAAATTTTTTTTACATGATTTAGATTCCTCACATCTAATCTCTTCTCATAAACTCAGCTTTTGCTGGTTATGCATGCTTTTTTAGTCTTTCGCTACTTTAATAGAATATTATTTTAGAATAATCATCAATGATTTCTACAGATCTTTATTAAAGCCAGCCAAATCAAACCAAAATGACAACATGTATTCATTTAGTATTCATCCCTGAGTTAAACTTTCATTTTAACACAAAAATGTTTCATTTATGTAAGGAATGTCCTTGGGTACTTTCCTTAACAAACAGTGATGCACAGGAGACATGATGATGGCATTTCACATCGCCTTGAGGAATCCGCCGATCAACTCCAAGAATCCAGTTGTGAAAGTAAGAGACATGGAACTCATTCTGTCAAGAATACGATAAAATGATAATGTAATTTCTTACACACTGACTGATCTTCCATTCTCCTTATAGATCATTTTTCTCCATTGTATTTTGCTTTGTTTTTATTTTGTCTGTTGAGTTTCGAGATTGAATTGCTTGTAGTTATTAAGACTTCTACAGACTCTGGAGTCTGGATGGTTAAATGGATAATCTAATCCATCATGAATTACTCATCATCAAATAGTTCCGACCGTGTATACATGTCTTTGTTCTGAACACAAAGAAGATATTTGAAAGAATGTTAGGAACTGAGATTTCTAGGCATAATTGACTACCAGGGGAGGAAAAATAAACTGGTGGTCAAGGAATAGTTTGCAGTCCTGTTTTCATAAATTCACTTAATATTACCATAAATATAGTAGAAAACAGAATTCTCTATCGCTGCTTAATTTAATCATCTATTTATAATCTATTTTAAGTGGATTGGTTGTTATGTGGCTTTAAACCAATCTGATTAATCGTATGTTTTAGAAAGTAATTTATATCTTTATACTTTATAAGATCCTCATGAGAATTACTTTCTAATGAGTTTCTCTTCCCGTCGTCCGTCAGGAGCGTGCCCAAGCCGTGGTGTTACGAGTGCTGACCGCGTTTAAGAGCAGCGATATCGAGCCAGCGGTGAAGTCTCTAGACAAGAATGGAGTGGACCTGCTGATGAAGTACATCTACAGAGGCTTTGAAAAGCCATCAGATAACAGCAGTGCCATCCTGCTGCAGTGGCATGAAAAGGTTTGGATCCAATATAAACACATTGTATTTTACTTTAACAATTATCATTTATTTTTTATTAAAGTGAAGTGGTTGCATATACGGAAGTTTTAAGGAAGTGTAAATTATATCTCGGCTGAAGTTTTACTCATTTTCTTTGTGTGTCATCTTTCTCAGGCCTTCGCTGTGGGCGGTCTGGGATCCATCGTTCGGGTGCTTACTGCAAGAAAGTCCGTGTGACAAACTAACAATGAGAGCGAACCAACCACAGGATGGATTTCTCTTTCTTAGACATGAACAACTACTATCTCACCACTGCTAAAACCACATCTGGAGAAAACCACACACTACCACAGTCGATTTCACTCGACGGAAGGCCATGTGGAATTATTGTATGATATTTAATGTAAATTATTGAATATTTTCTTTCAGAAGTCGATAAGCCTGACAGATGAGTTTCTCCACAGATGAATGTGAGCGGTTCAGCAAACAGTTCCCTAACCTCAAAAGAAGGACATTGATTCTGTTGATGAGAGACTTGACAGGATGAACCCTGAGCTGCTATTCAGGGCATTTAATACTGTGACAAATACGAATGTTGTATTTGCTCGTTTTACTTAGTTGGCACTCTCTCAAAAATGTAGTTCTTGTTTCTTGAGTTAAGATTCAGAATTTTCTTATTGTACAGAAAGAAGACGATGTTTAATATATAGACTTTAGGTGGTGGATATATGATTTAAGAAGTCGTGTGGGTTTGGATTGGGGGGGTCGTAGTGAAGTGCCTGGTGCAATAAAGATTTTGAAGAGTGTTTTGTGACTGTTTGGTCATCACAGTTCCTGAAGGTATTGTCTTGATTTTTAGTTTAAAGTGCTAAAGCGTTTTTACATGAAATCCAAACGGGAATTTGTGTGATACTCGATAATTTATAGACGTCCAGGTCATTGTTTTAAATATATGAAGAAAGGTTGTCAAAAGATATAGTGTAATCATTTACATCTGGAATGAAAGTTTGTTTTTACATACTGTGTGTCTGAGTATTGTGCTTAACTTGGTTTATAAAAAACAAAATTATTAAGAAAAATATGACATCACACACACACACACACATATATATATATATATATATATGCTTGTATGTGTTGTTTTTAAATAAGAAGTAAATATATACACTACACAGATATGTATTGTGTAGACTCATTTTTGAGATTAATTATTTTGATAGCCCTAATATATAGTAATATCTTTCATCAAATCATTAACTTTCCCTTTTAAACAACATCTTTACATGATCCACGTCTTCTTGTACTTCTGGATCTATATAAGTCAATGAATACACATATTAAACTTGAATCAATAATGCTAAGACAAATGCACAAAAATACAGAGACAGTCACTGAGAAAGATTTTAATCAAGTTTTGATGCGGATTTTGACATACCATGAAGTCAAATCAAAATAAACATGTAGTGGTCTTTAAGTTAAACCAGAGGCCGTAGATACTGTTGGGAAAGGCACAGTACCTTAAACATGAACAGGGTTGTACAAAAGTGCATATTGTCAATTGCAAAAAAAAGAAATAGGAATCAATTGTGTTTTCTTAAAAATCAAATGGTCCAAACTACAAGTTCGGTTGGGAAAAGTTTCAAGGTTCAGATATGGTAAAACAAAGTTCCTGATCTTGTTTTATGATGAAAAGTTGGGATTGAGAGTTGACAGAGGAATCTTGACTTGAACATTTCTTTGGATTTAGTTTTCTGAAAACATGAAACACATCTTTAAATACATGAGAATTCTATTAAGATATTTTCCACTTCAAGCTGCAGTCACTCCAGCCGTTTAACCATAATGCTGATCGCTCTTCAAGTGTTAAAACACACAAAAATATGATTGTTCTGTCAGCAAAACACTGGCATTGACTGAAATCCACACTTCAGTCTTTACACGTAAAAAGACATTCCTAATGACTTGTATAAATGCGGTTGATAATATTCCAGCCTTGAATGTTAAGGCTTCAAGTGTACTGTACACTCAAAACCAAACCACAATTCAATATAAGGCATGCATGCTTGTCATATCAGTCTATGCATATATGCCTCAATATTACAGCTTCCACAGTGAATCTCTCTCACCACACACCATATATGAACAGTATTAAAGTTCAACAGATGATGAACAGAACATGAAAACAACAAAAGAGTAAAACAACTTATATCTCCACTGATTTATATTATTTTCACTTATATACAGGTATTCATATATAAATACTTGTATGGAATGTAAGTCATTTTAATCTACACAAACAAGGCAGATTAAAGATGCTTCAGAATTTCTCATGACATCTTCATCATCTTGATTTTCTCTGAAATAAAGCACTGGATAGAAAGTGGCAGATTTACCATTGTCTGGTTATGTGCACCGATGGAGTGAAGCCGCAAATATGTATGATTTACCCAAAAATGACTTCAGATCAATAAAGCAGATGAAAAATCATTTCCATTTCGTGATTTCTGTATCAAAGAATTTGAAAATAGCAATGATAGTTGTTTGTTAGCAGATCAGGTCATCCATAAACATTCCTCGTATTACTGATTCCATCTTCTCCGGATGCCATTATTTTCCTTAAACATCCCTTAACCATCATTTAAAACAAAGCTTCCCTTTCACCAAAAAATGATGTCCAGCCAGTATTTTGGCTGCAGTTCCTGTAGTGAAAACCGAATCAGTTGTTTTTATAAAGGGAATTTCTGAGCTACATTTGAAACTGTTGAGGCAGAGATTGAAACCGTAGTGTCAGCATTTGTTCCCTTTATAAGAGATCCACTGGTTCCCTGTTTCTCTGTCTGTCTGTCTGTCTCAGCTCCAGCTTGAGGTTCCTGAGATTGAGGGTCGTATGATGCCTTTAGGTGTGGGCTTGGAACCAAACCAGGACATCTATGACACAACAACATTAATAACAAAATATAAAGATTTTTTTAAGTTAATACAGCTGTTGGATTTTTGCAAAGCATATTTTTTAAGTGTAGCTTTAAGGGAAACAAAAACAACCAAAAATCTCATTCTCCAAGGGTTTATGTTCACAGAATAAACCAAGACCAAGCATGAAATCAAGTGCTATCAGATCCAGGGATTGAATCTAGCACAGTGAATGCTATTAATACCTGCCGGATTCTATTCCTGACCATGTCACTGAGTGCTTATGGTTTGATTTTGAGGATGAACCAGATATTTTGACCCACATTGTCAACTGCACCGGCGTAGCATAGTTATCTTACTGGTGCCATGGGAATGTACTGTCATCCTCTGGTATTTATTAATCATATGGTTATATTTGCATAATGTGTTTCTCAAACAAACCTTGTACTCCAGTGTCTGTTTAAGCATGTCTTCCTCCTCCTTTGAGAAATGCAGAAGAACAGAAACGGCTCTGATGAGCTGGAAGGCCTGCAGGGAAGAGTAAAGAGTGAGAGAGAGGTAAACACACGGGACTAATAATTTAAGCTTCGAGAGAACTTAATAGTTTAAAAATCAGTGATGCAGGAATCATCTGAATAAATTAAGAATGAAAATAGCACAAGTCTTTACCTCTGCTTCTCTGGACGACATGAACTTCAGCACCACGTGTTTGAGATACTCAAAATTAATCTCCCGTGTGTCGTTGAGGTCTGAACTGTTGGTGACTGTGGTGTTTGCAGAGATGGGAGGCAGACCCGGGGTCTGAGCGGGTCCAGAGGCAGAAGCAAGAGTTAAGCCTGGGGCAGACATCTCTGGAACAGCAGATCGGTCCTGCCTTCCCTCCTGGAGTCTCTCTTTGGCCTCAACATCAGCATCTGGCTTTAGTTTCTGTTTCATAGGGGTAAATGTTTATGGGCTGCTGACATGTACAGATAACACAATCCTTGCAAGTTTTGAAAGTTATATAAACATGAAATAAACACGCACCAGCTCTTTCTGTAAGGTCCTCTTGAGCTCTGCAAGTCTCTGCTGAAGCTGTTTTATTGTCTGGAGGAAACACAAATATTTAGTCTTTTGTGATTTAATCTATAATCTAAACAATCAACTATAATAAAAATTGTTCTTGTTTGTTGACGTGAGTCTGTCAGTAGGAGGCTGAAAAAGTGATGAAATCATTTTTGACATTGGTTAAAAGGTATAAATGTAATTTTAAATGAAATACTGGGATGTCATGATTTATGCCGAATAAAAAAAATTACATTTAATATAATATTTTTATATCATTATAAAGTATAATATTAATATATTTTTGTGAAAATGTCAACTTTACCATGAAAATATCAAGTTTTCACAGAAGGTTTTAGTATACTTCTAGCAAAGACCTCAACATTTGGTGGTTTCAATACCCATGTAAGGTCTCTCTTTGAATTTTTAGAGAATTATTTTAATTTTAGTGCATGATTTATCGTAGTAAAGTTAGGGCTATTTTCAGGATTGTCACATCCATAACGCAAAAAATATAGTGATTATATAATGGTCTATAAATTTGCCATTTGCGATTTGATGGATATTTTTTATTCTGTTTTTTTACATTTGATTCACATAAATCTTAAGAACTTTGTTGTCTTCCAAACTTGGTGTCCATTTATTGACACGTCCATAAAGCAGTTTAAATTGTCTTTTTTAATATAGAAAACTTGTGCATAGACTGTGTTTGTTTGGTAAATTTAAAGTCAATATAATATTCTAAGAGTGTTTTGATTTCACGTCAACAACGCATGCTGTCACGTCCATAATGCTGGAACAACTCCTTTACGCAAATAATGACAGGACATTCTAGTTTTTACTAATCATTAACTAATTACCTAATCATAGGCTTGTGTTTAGGTGTGTTTTCAGCTTGTATTTTGGTAAAACAATCACTTTGATGTCTTAACTCAACATGTTTTTGCTGTAAATTGGTGAAACAGGTTAAAATCACAGAAATGTTGCTCTGTATTTTAAGACACCACATTTTGAAAAAAATGATCTCATATTACTTTTAAGTGTAACCACAGTAATATTGCTTAGGAAATAATACTAAGGAAAATTTACAATTTTTTTATTTTTTTGTGATGAATTATAACACAGCGTAGTCGTGCTTGTCAGTCTTTCCCATTGCTGGTGAATGACTCCATCACTCCTTAGTTTGGTTTGAAAAGACACTAAAGCGGAACGATTAAAAGTGCAAACATTTCTGTCTGTCAAAACTTAGCATTTTATCTCTCACCTTGTTCTTCTCAGCCAACTGTTGCTCCAGGTCTTTGTTGACCTTCTGTAGCTCATCGAGATCATTTACAGTAACCGTTCCATTCTGCTCTCCATCACACTCGTCTGCCTGCGACTGAGCTGTTAAATGCGAAACTTCATCCTCCAGATTAGAAACCTGTCACACATTTATATTAAGATATTAACAAGTGTAGCAAAGACATATAGACGTTAAACAAACAACACACATTAACTCCTGGTACATTAGACCTCAAAAGAATCAATAAAATGTATTTTCAATTTAATTTAATATACAATGGAACATGAAATCCAGGATGACAGGCAGGTCAGAAACGAGATCACAAGCGCACACACTAACCCGTGACTCGTAAGAGGTGAGCTGTTGCATTTTCGCGTGAACTTCTTGCTGAAGTGATACCAGCTGAGAGCTGAGGTCTCGCTCTCTCTCTTCAGCCTCGACACGTTGAGACTCGCACTCAGTCTGCAGAGAGGACAAACTGCTACGGGCCGTCTGCAGTTCTGACACAGACACACAAACAAAACTATTGCAGAACCTTATTGGTTGTGGTAGGCATATTCCAAATCATAACTTGGAACATTAGGTTTATTACAGGAACATGCAAAGCAGCTATAATTACCTTCTTTAATGGCACTTAGCTCCTCCTCCTTCACCCCTAATGTTTTAGAGAGCTGATTTACTTCCTGCTCCGCATTATTGAGGGATTCTGTCATTTTATTGACCTATCAGAAAGAAGCAATAAACATTGTGAAGGATTAGTTCAGCAACAACTTTTTAATGTTCTGTTAAACACAGAGAAAGATATTTCGATGAATGTTTGTAATTTTGTAGGGGAAATACAATAGTCAAAAGTATCCCAGAATATTTTATTTTATATTTAACAAAACAAAAAAATATTTTTATACCATGGAAGTCAATGGTAACTTAAAACAGATTGGTTATAAGCATTTGTCCAAATATCTTTCTATGTGTTTATCAGAACAAAGCCATGTTCACAGATATGGATCTAAATCATGGCAGAATTTTTAGATTTGCATGAACTATCCCATTTAAAACACAGGTAAAGTTTATGATGGTTATAAGATAGAAATCTACAAGGAAAAGACATTGTGAATGAATGAATGAATAAATCTATATTTAAAACAAGTGGAGTCACCTGAAGTTGTAGATCCTCTCTCTGTTTTCGTGTTTCTTCTAGAGCTTTTGCAATTTCAACACTAACGGTCTGTCTGCTGCTCATCTCTGCCTGTGATACATTTAAATACATGTTGGCAATATCATGTAACTCAAAGAGCAAATGTACATACAGTAGGTTTTGCTCTTCCTTCCAGAAAACTGAACTCCCAAATGTTCAAAAATTCACAGTAAAGAAAAATATGTACACAAATAAATGATGTAATTCTTACCCTGGATTGTTCAAGTTCTGAGGTCAGTCTCTCTAAAGCGCTGTCAACCTCAGCTTTGCTCTTCATCAGAGAGTCCTTTTCTTCCTTTAGTAAACGCTGAAGAAAGAGAGAGAATGACAGGGATGAGACAGAATGCTGAAGTCGATAGTTTACTCTTTTGTTTTGAAATTCTTTAAATAGGATACATTTCCTAGTATTTGTAAGTTGTGTAAACATCACTTAATGTGTCATGACCAAAGCCATTAGAACATCTAGGCAACAATTTTGAGTATTATAACAGTGTAATAAAAGAATGTAAACATGTAATATCTGTCAGTTATAGTTCTGCATCAATCAACTCTTCAACTATACCTTCTGACAAACCACTGACTAAACAAGTAGCACATCAATAAAACTACTATACAAATGGTTTGTTAACCCCTTTTTTATGAAGTTATGATAGTGAGGTTTCACACACCACGCTGTTCTGATATGAATTGATCTCTTCCTCTCTCCTCTTCTGCAGAACAAGAAGTTCTTCCTCTAGCTTGGCGGTTTTCTCCAGACCTCTCTGTCTCTGTGTGGAGACCTGATGCTGGAGTTTCTCTCTCTCCTCTGCCCATTCCACCTGCTGCAGGTAGATCATTTTACATTACATTTAGTCATTTAGCAGACGCTTTTATCCAAAGCGGCTTACATTTACATTTAGTCATTTAGCAGACGCTTTTATCCAAAGCGGCTTACATTTACATTTAGTCATTTAGCAGACGCTTTTATCCAAAGCGACTTACATTTACATTTAGTCATTTAGCAGACGCTTTTATCCAAAGCGACTTACATTTACATTTAGTCATTTAGCAGACGCTTTTATCCAAAGCGACTTACATTTACATTTACATTTACATTTAGTCATTTAGCAGACGCTTTTATCCAAAGCGACTTACATTTACATTTAGTCATTTAGCATTTAGATCAGAGGTCAACATTTTTAAGATATTGTTCTGGTTTTAGTTTAAGGATTTTTGTCTTCAGATACATTTTAATGGGATATTTCATCCAAAAATAATTTATTTGTCTTAAATTTTTCACCCTCGAGTTGTCCAAAATGTGTAAATACAAAGAAAAATATTTGAAAATACTGAGATTTTTGGTGCATGACTACCATATTCCAAGAACTTCAAATATTTGAATTCCTAAATTAGTCAAAATATATTTTGTGTTCAACAGTACAAACATTTATGCACTTCTTGTTCTAATATAGTAGTTAATGATGCCCCAGAATTGTGTTAAACATTCTTCCAAATATCTCCATTTGTGTTGGAGTGAAAAAATAAATGTACAGTATACAGGTTTGGAACAACTTTTTACTTTTGGGTGGACTATCCCTTTCAAGCATTTATTCTAAAACCAGACTGAAGCTCTGTCCATGTTAAAGTGTCACGTACCAGTTTCCCGGTGTGTGTTTCGCTGTCTGTAAGCTTTTGCTCAAAACTCTTTATCACATCTGAGGTGTGAGCCAGCCTTTCCTCCAGATGTGATATCTGACAGCACAAAGAAATTGTGTCATTCAGGTTTATTATGCGGTGTCATATGATGTTTATGTCACATCCTGGTGTTCTCACCTGGGCATCTGTTCTCTCTCTGTAAGCCTTGGACGAGTCATCTTTGTGCTTTATCAAAGTCTGGAGATCTGTGATGTTTGCGCTCAGTCGAGAGATCTGGAAAACAGATCCACTTAAACCATTTTGGAACACTGGTCCTGCTACACTTCCTGTGTCCATGTTTTATTAAGTGATAAGGGTGTCTGATGTTAAATGTTAAAAAAGTGAAACAGGAAGTGCTTCTGGATCAGTGATGTTTACATCTACATAATGTGCTATTACTAGTAATGCTACAAGGTTTGTATAACTAGGTTTTAGGAGATGTTATGCGTTACCTGAGCCTCCAGCGAACTGACTGCTGTGCTGTGATTGGTTCTTTCCTGCAGGAGCACTCCTCTTGTCTCCTCTAACCTCTGCTGTAATGAAGTTTTCTACACACAAATACACAGACGTGAATGACACAGGACCGAAAGTAATATTTTGATGTCCATTAAGAAGTGTTTTTTCAGACCTCTTTGAGCAGTTCCTGTAGGTGTTCATCCTCGGAGAAGTTACCCTCTATTCTCCTCTCTAGAGAGGAAGCCTTCTCCTGTAGATCAGCCAATACACGCTCTCGCTCCTCCTCCGTCACTGCAGCCTGAATAATCAGAGCATGACATGTGATAACAAATATTCAAATCTTGCTTAAAATATAATGCATCTTTAGTTGTGATTATTCAGTAGTAACATCAGTAGTGATTATTTAACAGTAAATCAAGCAAGGACACAAGTCAACCGACTACATATATCATTAGGTCAGCAGTGAGGTCACAGTCACATGATCCGACCTTGTTCTTGTGCTGCTCATGGTGAAGCTTCAGTTTATGATGTTCAGACTGGAGATCCTCCAATGACTTTTCCAGGGACTTTACATCACTTTGTGCCTGAAAAAACATACTAACAGCTCTAGTCTATACTATAATTGACATCAGCTATCGTGATGTGGACAATGTGATCTGTCTTAGTGAATAAATGCAATTAAGATTGTTATGGTAGTTTGAGAGCAATCTTTCAAGGGCAATGCCTTGTTGATTAACCTCTTTAGAATCAAGTAGATTTAAAAAAAATAAAAATTCGATCATGATCTCTTCAATTTCAAATTACGAGTTAGAAATTTGAAGAAAGTTGGTAATCAAACAACGGCAGCAATATTGTATGCACACAAAATTGGGGTTAATTTGGAGAACTATCACGTTATGAAAATAACAACCTCAGATCTTCACATTTTATGAACTTAATTTCCTACAAGAAATCTGACCTTCTGGAAATCTTCTGAGACCTGCTGGATCAGCTCCTGTAACTCCTTCTCTCTATTCTCCAGATCCACAATCCTCTTCATTGCCTCGGCTTTCTCACTCAGCAACTCATCCCTGAGACAGACAAGCAGATAATTTTTTCAACTTGGAAAAATGTGCACTCACACTACGCACAACAACATCATCTGATTTCATCCTTGTGTTAGTGTTGTTACCTTTGAGTCTGCAGCTGAAACTTGAGCTGACAGGTCTCCTCGTGTTCTTCTCCCAGCTCGTAGAGTTTGTCTTGGGTTTGACTCAGTTTCAGTCTGGCTGTGTTCAACTCCTCTCCTCTCAATTTCAGTTCTTTTTCTCGCTGACTTAGCTGTTCTTCTTTTCTCAGCAACTGAAAGAACATAGATTGGGGATGGCATGAGGTTGAGTAAATGATGAACATTTTGGGGTGTACTTTTCCTTTGTACTGACCATGTGTTTGACTTTAGCCAGTTCCTGCTGCTGAAAGACCTCCAGCTCATCCAAGTCCTCTCTTTTCTGGAACAGATTCAAACTCTGCTCAGTCATCTCTTCAAGTCGAGCGGACAGCGATGTCTTCTCCTGTAAGAGATCAATTAGATTTAAGTCACAAATGGTAGGGTACAGATTGATAAAAAAATGATTTATTAAAGGACATTTTCCTGTTTAAAGGGATAGTTCATATATTTAACATTTTTAACCTATTGACATGTCACACCTGTACGAACACAAATGAAGGGAATTTGGAAAAATACACTGACTTGTGTCTTGTGTTGGTTTGGTGTCTATACAATAGAAGTCAAGAGGCCCTAAGGTTTGGTTAATCACATTCTTCAAAATATCTTCTTTTGTGTGAAAGAAATTGACAAAAAGGCTTGAAATTGAAGTAATGTGATGGCTCTTCGACCATCTTCTGTGATTACAGGGGTCGACTATGCCATATTTAAAAACTTTGTTCACCTGCTCAAGTAAAGCAATCTTTTCCATCCACTCCTGGTCCTTCTTCTCTAATGCTAATGCCATGCCTTCTGCCATCTTGGCTCTGTTAGCTTGAAATGATTCATTCTGGTCCTGGAGTTTTCGCATGGATGCTGAATGAAGACAAAAAGTGAGAGTTGTGTTAAAAAAGATATTAAAGCCTCCCATATGTCTTTTAATTTCATCCTGATTTCCTTAGATTAGATTTACAGTATGATATATATTGTTTTATTAATGGTTTTTCATTACATTTACACCTTCAGTGTTAAAATGATCCGCTTGAATGTTTCAAGGACTTTTTATAACTGTTTATAAGAAATGTTAATATTCATAAATATTCCTTAATTCCCCAAAAACAGCCAGACCAAAAAGCAGCTTGACAAGTGTTAGAAAAAAAGAGTATTATAAGACAAATACATATCAGATTTCATTAGTCATGAACTTCTACCTTACTGAGATTAAATCTGTATCCTAATTTTATATCTAAGGGTCGTGATGATGTACAGGCAACAGGAAGTTATTGCAGAAAAAGCACTAACATAGTGGTCAGGACATACTATAAAAGCCAGTATATTATCCCAAATACACTACTAATCTTGCCACTTAAGATAAAATGGACATGGAATATGAATTTAAAGTTATTTATTAGCTTATGGGATGTTTCACCTTTCAGAAAGAAAAACCAAAGCGGTCTAAAAGTGTTTTACTTACAAAAAATGCATTAGATGTTAGTTTTCTGTTGGGGTTATATTGATAACAAACCTGTCACGACTGGACAATCAGAATTAAATATTTCAGTGAGCAGTGTTATAAAAAGAAAATAAATATTTATTTAAGGTTGGCATAGTTCGATTTAAAGGCGGGATAAGACAACAGGATTCTCTGGCAGATTTGATGCATGACAGAACTTTAAAAATTAAGGCTGCCTATTATATCTTAAAAATGTGTTTTCCAAGTTGCAACTTCCATATAGTAATGTTTTTGTAACACTACTTCATAACTCTTCAAAACCTCTAAAAATCTTTTGTTTCGAATAAGTGTCATGATTTTTAAGAGGCTCATTGCTTCCTTATATGTGTACATCAATGACCAAAAACAAACAAAGCATAAATGCATAAATATATTTTAAACCATTGAAGCCTTCCCAGAGTGCTTTATCCAAAAAGCTAATACTTTATTATTTTCTTTATTTTCAAACCTGTATGATTTTCTTTTTTTTCTGCAGAACACAAAGGAAGATATTTTGAAGAAAAAAGCAAACAACATCGCCTTCTCATTGACTTGCTCAAAATATCTTCTTTTGTGTTCCAGAGAAGAACGAGTCATTTCAATATTTTGAATGACGTGAGGTTATATAGAGAATAACATCATTTTGAATTTAGGTGGATTTTGTATCCCACTTAGAATCAAACAATCTTTATTTTAACACCCAACACTTGCTTCTACCAAGAAACCATCCTTGAGAACATTTGAAAGTTCTCCATGAACAGGAAACCCCAATTGTCGTTGTTTTTATTGTTAAAAGCATCGGACAAACAAATAATGGGAAAGATAGCGGAGGAGAGAAAGCTAAAAGCAGGTGAAATGGGAGGAAAAGAACGGTACGTACAATCCTGATACTTCTCTAATGCAATCTCAAGCTTCTCCTTGGTCTTCTGCATTAGCCGAATCTGCTCAGCGTAGTCTAGGGTTGGGAATGGGATACCAACAAACACACACGATCGGAGGAAGGCAGAGGAGGATGGGGGGTCACAGGTACGGCGGGAGGTGGGACAAAAACAAAGGGACATGATTGAGAAGATAAACAAATGGAGGGAAAAACAGAACGATTTTCTGAGATGAGACTGACTGAAGTGACTGACTTGTCCTGTTGACTTGATCAGTTATCTTGAATTAGGTCAACTGTACATCACCTTATCTTCTTCTGTTCTTTTAGAGTTAAAGAAGTTTTTTAGATCTGGCTTCGTAACTGCATACCACTGAAGCTCTAGATATCTATTATTTATGCCAGGCCTAACAACGAGTGATTAACTTTCCTTTCTGACGTACAGTGCGATGAAATGGTGAAAGTTTGTACAATGGAATGTGCTTTATACATTTTCACAGTGGTAAAATGTATAAGGCCTCGATGTGGCTAAATGCAAATTTTGGGCAGGTTAGAGGAATATACATATTGTAGCCTGTACCCTTTATTCCTCATTGACTTTCATTGCTTTAGTAAAGTCTTCACTTCAGCCTTTTGGAAATTGTACTCACTTTCGTGTTGTGTATATGTGGGGATTTGTTGTATTTTGTGTCGGGGATACCTGAGAGTTTAGCCTCCAGCTTTCGAATATGGTCGTTCCTGCGCTGAATCTGAGACGAGAAATCATCTCTGGAGCTGCTGCCGTCGGATGCCTGAGCGAAAGGAAAAGAATGAAGATATAATCATATCACTGAGCGATCTGACAAAATACTGCATAAGTAAAGGAAATTATTGTAGATCAACCACACAATTTACATGCAGCTGGTTTATATTTTTGGCTTTATGGCTTATTCACATCACAACTTTGCGTGGCCCTCTGTGACTTAAATTATTCACAAGGGCAATGTGAGCCAAACCTGTGTTTGTTAGTAATTTAAGACGTGCGTTTCAGGTTACACTGGTTTGTCCCTGAAGTGATATTAACACTAGATTTAAACTCCTTTGCAGACAGCCCTCCAATAATACATTAGATTAACTATTGGTTCCTAAGTACTGTGCAAACACACTAAAAAACACACAACCACTTTACCTAAAATGGTTTAAAACACAAGAAAGGTATATTCACTTGCTCACTATTCACTTCTATTATATGGACACGAAATCAGTGCAAATGAGTGGGTGCCCGTTAACGTCATACTTCAAAATATCTTCTTTGTGTTTTGCGGAGGAAAGAAAGTCATAAAGGCTGACAAGCTTCAACTAACTGAACAATACAATACAACTTCCAAAAAACATAACTTCACAAACAACCAATGCAGATTCAAAACTGTGATTGAAATCTCAAAACAATCTAGGGCTTTCTGATGCACGATTACTCAAATCCAAAATACCTTTGTTTACAACATAAATGTGTCTAAGGATTGTTCATATATATAGAAAAATAATGTAATAACTGTTTACATATAATGTCAGTTATCAAAAAATGTAAATATAATGTCAATTATCTAAAAAAAAAAAAAAATATTTCCGAGAACTTTATAAATATATCAGATGTTTTCTTTATGTCTGTCTGTCTGTGTGTGCTTTGTACTCGATACCATTTTTACTAAATGTAATGTAGCATATTTCATCTACAGCTGCTTTGAAACAATGGAAATTACATTAAATTAAATACAAAAGCGTAAATACATTTGTATTGACCTAACTACCTGTATCTGTTTTTACAGTTATACGTATATCACAAAACACAAAGCATCTTTAGTGTACGCAATCAACCACAGATGATCATCTGTCAAATTGACATCCTTAAAAATCATAACCCAGATATGGGTACTCATAATCTAGCCAGGCCATGCTGATCCCTCGACTAGTAAAATTCCACCTGTGAAACACATACACAGCCACGGATATTAAAAAGAATTGACAAAACATCAACAAAAATCCAGTCGACGAATTGACAAATCAGGTACACGTACAAAGTCATCGCCCGAATCAGCTCCCACGGAAGTGATGGATTCTTTGCTCATGGAGCGAGGGATGCGTCCAGCACGGGGGGCAGCGGCTGCTTCCTCCGCCAGCTTCTTCTTCAACTTGGCAAACATCTCAGAAGCGTAATGCCCACGTGTGTGGCTTTGAAGTATTATCTGACCGTCTATCCAATGGTCTCCGGTGTCACCAGAACCTTTAAGGACTTCATGGCGGTTAATGGATCACGTCCGTCGGATATGAAGATCTCATTATGATGTCACAAATCTAAAGGGGATCAAACATAAAAACAATGTCAGGACAAAGATCTGATTGGTTTACAGTGCATCCCAGTATTCATCCTATCATGTAAACACCAATACACCCAATGAACACTACCTATATAACAATACTCAACAAAAGTATGACTTTGGCATCAAGCTTGTTATTAAGAAGAGCATAATATTTACATTTACATTTACATTTAGTCATTTAGCTGACGCTTTTGTCCAAAGCGACTTACAAATTGTAATAAAAAAACAAAACATAATTCAAGTCATAAACAAATAATGTTGATTGTACTGATGATATATAAAAAAAACTCTTTATTTTATCATTTTTGTGTGTTTTTAAAAAAAAAAATCAAAAAGTAACTGATGTACAATCTAAAATAAAAAGCTGTAAGATCATTCTATAAACATAAAATATAAAAGTCTTTTTTAATTTGTAATTGTTAACATATATAGAAAAATGATTTTCAAAACCATAAATATCCAAAGCGACTTACAAATTGAAATAAAACAAAAAAGTCATAAACAAGTAACGTTGATATATAAAAAATTATTTTTGGTTAGTTTAAAAAATTTTTTAATTCAACAACAAATCATGCTCTCATCCGGTCGTTCGATTCATAGCAAAAATAAGTGTATAAATATGTGACATAGCAAAAATAAGTGTATAAATATGTGACATAGCAAAAATAAGTGTATAAATATGTGACATAGCAAAAATAAGTGTATAAATATGTGACATAGCAAAAATAAGTGTATAAATATGTGACATAGCAAAAATAAGTGTATAAATATGTGACATAGCAAAAATAAGTGTATAAATATGTGACATAGCAAAAATAAGTGTATAAATATGTGACATAGCAAAAATAAGTGTATAAATATGTGACATAGCAAAAATAAGTGTATAAATATGTGACATAGCAAAAATAAGTGTCAAAAGCACAGAATACAATCCTTCCACAACACATAATATTAAAAAAAGTTTAAAATTAACACCTAAATAAACAAAAATCAGTTAAAAACTCAGTTTAATTAAAAGAAGTATATAAAGTAAGTAATATAAACATAATCAGTTGTTAAACACATCCTGGTGTTTCATCACTATATGCATCATGGGACTCAATGTAAACATTGCTTGACATGCTACATTGAAGTTAGCTAAGCAGCATCTGTGATCCTGACATGCTAGCTTAAACCTTCCTGTTCATCACATGTTGTGTCTCCCAACTGTCAATCAAACCCAAGCACTGACACATCAGATGTGTAAGACAGCTAGCTAATGTTAGCTTTGAGCCTCTCCTTGGACAAACGAACACAGCAGACAAACAGGAACCTACCATGACAACTCCATAGCCCTTGGCAGCTGTTTACATCGTTAGAAATGTGTTTTTCATGTTCACGCGTGCTTTTATATTCCTGTGGTTGAGTTCTGTCGGGCTAGCATGCGGCTAACTAACTTCAACACGTAATCAACAGACACCAGATCCCGGATGACGTAGCAGGAACCACCGGCCGGTAGTGGGCGGCGCTGATTGGATGACCGCGGGAGGAAGGCGTGGCTACGGGTCATAGTGGTGACGTCATGTCTATATATTGTATACATTGTATTCAATACACAAACTTAAATGTTTATGCTTTTGACATTTTTTTATTTCTTTTTTTCTTCTTTTATTTTTAAATGCTTTCTCTTGTATTCTTAACACCGTTAATTAAGTTGAAATATATATATATATATATATATATATATATATATATAAAAAAAAAAAAAAAAATATATATATATATATATATATATATATATATATATATATATATATATATATAAATAAAAAATAAACTAAATAAAAAATATATATATATAAAACACTTTATTACACCTATTTATTTACACTTTTTTGAACAAAAAACCCACTCTTATTATAGATTCTTATTCTTATTATAGAAGACACTATAAAGAGAAAGAAACTTTTGTAAAAGATTCACTTTTGCATAATCCTGTATGATGAATAAATTATTCATATTTGTAATAGGATATTCATTTAATTAATAATAAATAAACAATTAACCATCAATAATATATTAAATTAAAAAAGTGTTAAGCTATGTTGTAATATAAATTAATAAAACTCAGTTACTGTTTAAACATTTCTGTGTTTTATTCTTAAATAATTATTCTTGTCTTCCTATATACAACATATCTTAAAATATTCTGCCATTCTGTGCAATTTTAGGTACTTTTAGCCCACATTATTTAGATTAAGATTTACTATTAGTTACTATTATATCACTAGGCCTGAAATATAAATATATATATATATTACACTCTTTTGAAAAAAAACCCCACTCTTATTATAGATTCTTATTCTTATTATAGAAGATAATATAAAGAGAAAGAAACTTTTGTAAAAGATTCACTTTTGCATAATCCTGTATGATGAATAAATAATTCATATTTGTAATTTGATATTCATTGAATTAATAATAAATAAACAATTAACCATAAAAAATAAATTAAATCAAAAAAGTGTTAAGCTGTGTTGTAATATAAATTAATAAAACTCAGTTACTGTTTAAACATTTCAGTGTTTTATTGTTTAATAATTATTCTTGTCTTCCTATATACAACATATCTTAATACATTCTGCCATTCTGTGCAATTTTAGGTACTTTTAGCCCACATTATTTAGATTAACATTTACTATTAGTTACTATTATATCACTAGGCCTGAAATATAAATATATATATATATATATATATATATCACTCTTTTGAAAAAAAACCCCACTCTTATTATAGATTCTTATTCTTATTATAGAAGACACTATAAAGAGAAAAAAACGTTTGTAAAAGATTCACTTTTGCATAATCCTGTATGATGAATAAATAATTCATATTTGTAATATGATATTCATTTAATTAATAATAAATAAAAAATTAACCATCAATAATATATTAAATTAAAAAAGTGTTTAGCTGTGTTTTAATATACATTAATAAAACTCAGTTACTCTTTAAACATTTCAGTGTTTTATTGTTTAATAATTATTCTTGTTTTCCTACATACAACATATCTTAAAATATTTTGCCTTTCTGTGAATTTTTTAGGCACTTTAAGCCCACATTATTTAGATTAAGATTTACTATTAGTTACTATTATATCACTAGTCCTATATATATATATATATGTGTGTGTGTGTGTGTGTGTGTGTGTGTGTGTGTGTGTGTGTGTATGTGTGTGTGTGTGTGTGTGTGTGTGTGTGTGTGTGTGTGTATTACAAACATGATGATATAATATAACCCTGGTAAAAACACAACACACGTATCAATGGATTTCTGAATAATACTCATAAAGGAGTTTTTTTATGATGATTTATGGAAAAAGTAGGTCACTAAATATTTTATATGTGTACGTTGTAAAATGTGTTTTCTCAAAGAAGATGTTCGGCTTTTCTTGTTCTTTGTTTTCACAGACTGATTTCAACGGTTCGAGGAATTTTCAAGAGATTCAGGCCTTATGCTGCATGGAAACCATTTGCAGATGGAACTCAATTTTGACGTTGAGACTGTCTGCCGAAGGACAAAGTTGTCAAGTCTTCGTAATCAAAAATAGGATGTATACACTTGACAAGAGTTTTAAGTTACTATAAGATCACAATATTAAGATCAGAATTGATGACGGTACATCACTAAGAGTTTGACACCACTCATAGTGGAACCTTCATGATCGAAGGATAAAAAGAGAAATCTTATCGGATCTATCGGAAGCTTGTTGTTACGAAGCAAAAGATAACGATGTCCTCAATCTGCGAATAAAAATATATCATGTCATTATAATTTTCCATATAGTTGTTTTTAAAAAAGTTTGATCCAGTTAACTTTAATGGTATAATTAGAAGTGTAAAACTCTAAGAAGTTTAAACCTCCATTTTCAGTTGTGTCGATACTTTGATTTTTTAATATAATGGGTTTTTTCTTTGCATAAAAAATTTGAAAAGCACATCATCAACAGTCTGGAGAATATTATTGTTAATATATCTAACTTTTATATTCTATATTGATGGAGTTTGGTTTTATGGAATGATTTTAAAGCTTATGATTATGTTTAATTTACTTTTTATTTACTCTTAATTGTACTTTATTTTTGGTGGGAAATGCACCAAGTTTCATCCTGGGGGTCATTTTGTTTACAGCCCTCAATATTATTTATTAATTTTACAAAAAAATTAAATTGAATAGGTCCTCTGTTTATTATTATACATTTTTGACTTTTACATTATTTAAAAAAATATTAACAAAGGGACACAGCCGATGACAGACGTCAGTGTTCTGCTGATCACTTTTGTTATACTGATAGACATTTACAAGAAACAAGATTATTTCATTTGTGACTGTGAACCATTTGATAAGTTGAAATACAGCATGAAAATAAAGACCATGTAAACTTTTATTATTTACCTTACTTCTTATAATCGCTTTATTGGAGTATTTTCTCTATTGTCTATCAACCTTGTTATACTCTTATTAAAAATAGTTCTGTGTTCTATGTTCTTAAAACAATTCAGAGGAACGGACCCATGTTGTGTTCAGAAATATGAATTACATAACAAATTCCTGGAAAGGTTCTATTTAACAATTTTAAGTATACTTTATCAAGACCGGTTTTACAGAGGTAGAGAGAAAAACATAATAACAAAAACATGAAATGTTTTTTACTTGAATAGTTGGTTGCTGACATGACATGATTTCCATTTTTACTTAATATTATATGTAAATAATTTGTTAGGCTTTCTTTAGAATGCAGTAAAATTGTTAAATATTTTTGTTTTGGACGGAACTGTTGCTTCTACTTTTAAATCTTATTGCAAAATTGCAAATCACATTTCTAAATTAAAATGTGTCATCATACTTCAATTGTTCATTTCATTATTGTTATTTTTTTCTCACCCACTTACACATTCAGGCTACTTTACCCCATGTTGAAAGCTTTGGTCTCAAAATTGTTGAAACATTTATGTGTGTATCCATTTTTGGAAGAACTAAAAATCATTTTATTTTGTTGTTACAGATAAAACACTCCTAAACCGACCCCCCCAAAAATATATATTGTGTTGAATGACAAAGATTAGTGATATCCAAACTTTATAGTGATAGGATTTTAAGAATTGAGTAGTTCGCTGACCAAAAATAAAGCAAACACAACATTTTGAGTACCAGCTGCAATGATGTGACAGAGTTTATCTTTCAAAAATACTGCAATGAATTAGAAACACAAACCCTCAAAGTACAGACGTCTTGGTACAGCGTATGCCGTCAGATTAAGAGTACAAGTTTGACATCAAAGTGACTATAAGAGGTAAAGAGACTCCTCCTAGTAGCCATATAAATTAATATGAAGGTTGATCAGTTGTTTAAGGAAGTATTCTTGGGGATAGATGCCTCTTTTCACTTTCACCGTGTTGATTGCTCTTATCAGAGTCATCTTCTGTTTAACCATCAAATACGCCAAAACTATCGTTGCTGATCCATTTGTTCCCGAGCGACAGTGAACCAAGACTTTTCCTGTAGGTAGAAATAGAGCATTGACTTTCAATGATGCAGAACTAAACATTTGATGGGCTAAAATGTGTTTGGGTATGTTCTGGAGATCAACATTCCTGACGTCAAATAGAGGATCATGTTAAGAATTAGTTCACCCACGAAACAATGCTGCAATAAATTGCTCAGGTTGTTCGATAAGACATCCGTTCATTGTCAGAACACAAAATAAGACATTTTGCTGAGGTCAAACTACAGTTATGACGTTGAGTTATTCATAGCTAACTGAACTATTTAATCGACTTTGAATCATTTTGCTAAAGGTTTGTGTTCCTGCACAGTGTATTTGTAACAACTACTTACCGCCTCTCTTTAGTGCTGAATGAATAAATTTGTTTGCGGTTTTAAAATGGACGCTTATGTCATATGATGGTTGATTTTGTGCTGGTATGCCCATGTATTTAATGCCAGTTTTTTTATAAATGTCACCGTTATGGCAGGGCCCGTGCGCACAGTTCAGTACATGGGTGAAGCCTTGATAGTGCATTTCTTGAAGATTTTCAGCCACATAACTGTAAGGATGCAACAATGAGTTATGAGTTAACATTATAATAGAAAACAAATGCAAACTAAAGATTTTTACATGTAGTAATGACAATACGGCAAAATGTCCCTGCTGTTAAAACTATCAAAGAACTTGCATGGCATGGGCCGCTTTCCCAGAAAGAAAAGGATTCATGTGTGCATCTTAAGACAATACAATCACACTCATATATTGTAAGATGTCACAGTTGTTGTGATCAATACATTTAAGTTAGTCTGAGACTGGATACCTATGTGGAATATAAGGGATGTCTTCCGCTGCTTCAGACGAATAACCAGAAACACAAAAATATACAAGTGAAGGCGTTCATTTTAAGCAGCTTACATGTCACCGATGTAAAGTCCGGGCCAAACTTCATCTAAACAGCTGAGGTTTTCCTTCTTCGGCAACAGACCTTCTTGAACATACTTGAGTAATATATCGGGTTCTATGTAAGTTTCTGCAGCTTGATTGTAACTGGTGATGCCTCCTGGCGCCAACCCCAGGTTCCACCTGTAAGACATTAAAAGATCTTTACTGTTCATCGCTGCAAATGCAAATTCAGCTTAGATTGTTATTGATCACAGTTACTTTTGAACACTTTAACTAAAAGACTTAAGATTCAATATGAAGAATGCATTCGAGTAGCATACATTTTATAATAACCTCAACCACAAGTTCGACCTGTACATTAAAACATAAAGATTTAAAACCATCATTGTGAATACAATTTTAAGGGCATTCTTTTGTTGATATTTGAATGTGAATTTAAATAATAAAGTTATACAGTATACATGACATATTGAAAAGATTTGTATTTATATTTATAGGATATGACAGTATGAGGTTAAATAAATAAATAGATCACGGTTAGTCATCCTTAAAATATCTTTGAAAACTTTTGAAAGTTCCGTACAGTATTCTCCGGATGAAGTTCATTGTCCAGAATCAGTGTCACGTGATTCGATCCGCCACACAGAAAAGAAGAAACTTTCAGAAAAAAAAACCATGAATCAAATATTCAACCATATCTTAAAATAAGGAACTATTCAAAAAACAGTATTTACTACATGATGTGTTAATAAATGACTGCTAAAACTATAACACACAAATTGAGACTTACCTCATTAACTATGCAAATTGAGTTGAATATTTATTTATATCAGTAGTTATTTAAATTACTATAGTTAGAATGTAAGAATGTTAGATTTATAGATCACCAAGTCACATTAATACCGTTAGCTTACAGAATTGCATGTTGTTTTTTAAACTGTTAACTGTCCATTGTAAACAACAATCATGTGACTGTATTTTTTGTATATTGGATTTTGATTGGTCTTCTGCTTTCATGGCTTTTTTTAAACTCCAAAAATCTAAACCGAACCTTTAGAATTGTTTTATTGTGTCGTTTTTTAATTAAATTTTTTAATTATACAGATACTGGTTTATTAACAAAATATTTTTAACAACCTCATTATGATTGGTACTAGAAAAAGAAAGTTAAATTTAAAGGGGTAAATAACCAAACAATAATAAACAAAAATGTTATTTTGTGAAGAAATAAATATAAAATAAATGCATAAACATTTGGTCACTTTTTTGAGTTGAAGACATTCCTAATACCAGGGGTATTCAAGTCAAGTTTAAAGATGTCCGGTCTTAATATTCATTTTATTTTATTTTTTTATATTGTTTCAAAAATAAATACATACGTATTAATTTAGCACTGTAGTATATAAATAATTTACAGTCCTCCGTGTCTTTTTCTATTTTAAACCATAGACACCCCGTGTAACAGCAATATTTTAACATCGACTAAATATGTCATTTCACGGATTAAAATCTTAGTCAAATTACAAAGTCTTATAGTTCAGACTGATTTTTGTTTATGTGATTTATATTTAGAAGTAGGAAATGTTTCAGTATTTTCACTCATGGGTCTCTTAATGATCTTTTTTTTTTATTATACAGCATCACATCAGACCTACATTTACATTTACATTTAGTCATTTAGCAGACGCTTTTATCCAAAGCGACTTACAATAGTCGAGGAGACAATGAAGCGGTAAATAGCCGATACAACAATAGGTGAACAAGTGCTACAACAATGATACCGAGTTACACAGAGAGAGAAGTTACAAAAGTTTTTTTTTTTTTTTTTTGATAGAGTGAGTAGTTAGAAAAGTAGTGAGTTAGTGAGTTAGATGTAGCCGGAACTGACCTAAACTGTTCTTTAAAAAAAATCCCCTATATCTCCCCAAAACCTTTGCTTTTTTTAGACATGTTTTGCATATTTGACCTTTATGCTACCACATCCTTTGGGTGGTTTTATGAAATTATTCATTATATCTATGAATAACCAGTATTTATCCTTTGTGAATCTTGATAAGAATAATTCCAAGCATTGCACACATGCATGACTTGTCAGAAGAGTCGTTTAGGAGTAACAACTATGCCGTAAATGGTTGAATTCTGCTATGCTTATGATTATTCTTTATCAAATTCACAAAGGATAAATACTTATTTATAGATTAATAATTCCATAAAACACAGTTGTGGTCTCCAAGTGGAAACACAGATGATCCAACGGTGAAGACCCCCAAAATGAGCTGCCCTTAAACTGGATTTACTGGATTAATGTAGGCCTTTACAATTTTATCATTAGTTTACTTAAGACACTTTTTAAATATTTTGATCATACAATAAGATGAGGCTTATGTTTTCCTGACTAGGGCCATAGATAGTAATTTTACTTTTAATGATTTAAAGTTAAACAAATAAAAATGTTTATTAATGTTTGTGCTTTGTTTGTTCGTTGTTAACTCAACATCTCAGTCACTTTGTCTCATTCTTACAGTACCTGATACCCATCTCCTCATATGTGTGTCTGCAGAACTGGCTTAAGGTGTTTTCACGTTCTGGAGAAGAATCGAGATGCATTGATGGTTTGGGTCGTTTACAAGCAGCTGATGATAAAGATGAGCTTTAAATATAGCGACAAACACAACTCACACATACAGAAGAGACTTGATCCTTCACTTCTCACCATGTCTTCAGATGGCGTTGTGTTGATCTTATATGAGCATCAGGAAAACAATGAGATCATGTTACATGTACAGCTCTTGACTCTTCATCGCATTGATTTTGTAAACAGCACTTTATAAGAACACATCTTATCTTAAATGACTCAGTTTAGTGGATTTAATGATGTGTAATGCTTGAAAGACTGAACGAGAACTTTATGTATAATAAAACTACGAATTATTAGCAGCAACTTAACAAATAAATAAAACAACCAAGGCAAGATTTTACAAATGGCTTAAAACCATTTATTCTTGTTCCCTTTGGATAACATAACTTAGGTAAAGAATTGTTTTTACATGACATCATTTTAAAACATCCTTTTGCATAACAACATTCTCTTCTATTATTAACTTTTATTATTTTATATTAACATTCTTCTACAGCCAGGTGCATTTACAGAACCTGCTTTTTTTCAGAGTATTTACAATGGACAGGCAAACATCAAGCGAAAAGTAAATTCAATATTTTTTTTTAATTTAAATTTCCCCACTAAAAAGATAAAAATATAGCTGTTATTTATATAAAATTTCGTTTTGTTATTAGAAATGTTGTTAGTTTTACACTAGGTGCATTGGTTTATCCTGAGCCACTAAACTGTCCAGAGTTCTTTAGAAAAATCCTCTAGATTTCCCCATAACCTTTGCTTTTTTTGGACATGTTTTGCATATTTGTCCTCTTAAGGAACTGGTTCCTTGGCTCTATTATGCTGATGTTTTATGAAATTATTCATTATATCTATGAATAACCAGTATATATCCTTTGTGAATCTTGATAAGAATAATTCCAAGCATTGCACACATGCATGACTTGTCAGAAGAGTCGTTGAGGAGTAACAACTATGCCGTAAATGGTTGAATTCTGCTATGCTTGTAATTATTCTTTATCAAATTCACAAATGATAAATACTTATTTATAGATGAATAATTCCATAAACCCCTAAACAGATGCATTAGGAGCAGGGGTGAAAACTTAGTGGGGGGTGTGTTCCATGCTATTTCATGCGTTCTAACTTTTATATTTGCAAGTTTCTCATGCTTAATGTGTTCTTAAGAACCGAGCTTTATCAATTTCAATGTAGCATTTTTGCCATACACCTACACTGGCCGCATTGCAACTATGAACAGGGTATACATTCCAGAAGCCCTGTAAACATTCGTAAAGCTGTATCTGTCTTCTGTAAATGTGAGTAAACCGAAGTCATTTCAGAGATAAGAACAATGCGATTGTAATCTACCAGTTCTCAACATAAGATTGACAGAATCTGTGTGATATGCAACCTTTTTTTGTCGTTTGGGAAACATGCACTTTTTTTTCCGTTGCTTCCAAGGCACTATAGGGAAAAAAGACATTTCAACAGAATTAGAAACCATATAATATTTCAACAAACAACCCTCAAACCCTAAAGACCCTTAAACTATCGTACTATCAATATCAGCTTAAACACTTTAGAGATATCTAGCAAACATCCCAAAGAGCCTATCAACCAACTACATACACTAACAACACAAGACTTAAAATACCCAAGAACATCATGGCAAGACTCTTCTATACTCTACTACCACGTTATCCCCAGCTTTTATTCAAATGTGTTTTTAAGAACCTTTGTAACTAACCCGTTGTCCTGTTACCTTCTACTCAGCCTTCAGTTTGCTCTGAAGGTCGATAAGCTGTCGGAGGAAGCCATCGTTGGGAAAGACGCCTCTTTTCTCCGTCACTTTGTTGACTGCTTCCATCAGGGTCATGTTCTGTTTCAGCATTAGATACGCCAGGACTATCGTTGCCGATCGACTCACTCCAGCCCAACAGTGAACCAGGATTTTTCCTGTTTGAAAAAGACATTTAAGTGATGACTTTCCATGTTGCAGGGCTAAAAGTTTTAAGATCCTAATGATCAGGTGTTTGATTCCAGTCTGAATTATACTACACTTGGACACAAATCTTTAGCAGTGTTACCTCCTTCAGTCAGTGCTGTATGGATAAACTCAGCCGCCGTATCAAAGTAGCCGCTGATGTCGTACGTCTCTTTATCGAATGTTCTTAAGCCGAGGTATGTGAAGCCCCGGCACTTGTAGGTCTTGAGGTTTAACTTGTCGACACAGTTTAGGATATGGGTGAATCCATGCCTATGTAGAACCTCATATTTTCGAGCAATTTTCCTAAAAGAATGAAATGCAACAAATTCAGGCTTAAAGATGTTTTATTTTATCTCTACAACATGTTCGTAAATCATGCCATTACATATTAACGGTGATAAAATACATTTCTCAAGAGATATCTTACGTTAAACAGAAGAACATGTACAGGTTTTGAATGACATGAGGAAAAAGTCATCTTCAGTAAAAGAGATTCCACTTCATTTTTAAAGAGATTCCTTCAGGTGTCTTAGCATCATGTTGACAAAAAGATTTAAAGATTCGTCTTACATGTCCCCGACGAACAGTCCGGGCAAGATCTCATGTGCTTTGCTGCATTTTGGTAGTTTTTTCGCACGTAGAAGCCTCTTAATCTTTTTCAGTTCAGCTTCCTTCGCGTCAGGCTTCAATAGCCTTAGCCAGGCGATAAACCTGTAAAACATTGATGTTAATGTAAATAAAACAAATGATTTAAATGCAAGAAACAAATACTGTATCGGTTATTGATCAAAACGTGGTTACATTGTTGATCTATTTTAAAATAACATTCACTTATTCGAATATTTTTCAATAGTTTTGCATTTATACTCGGGATGCTCCAATCAATCAGCCAATCATATCAATCTATGACGCGATCTGTACTCGTTTAACCTGGCCGATCGTACAAACCAATCTCGATTGATGATATCAAAGTGTCAGGACGTACATGATGATTGGAGTGTATGTGTTTTGGCGCTGATTGTAAAGACAACTCAAATGTTCACATTTTGTACACATGTTCACAGTTACATTTTCATTGCTTCATTTGGCAAACACTTTTACATTAAATAACTTACAGTATTGTGCAGTAAAGTAAACAGGGATAAGATGTCTTACTCAAGGACACTTCAGTTATTGTCTGCTGGAATTCAAACCCACAACCTTCTGCTTACAAGCCCAACTCTCTAACCAACAGACCACAACTGACCCCCATGAGACTTTTTGTAATCATTTAGTACTACACAATAGTTACATTACATTCATTATATATTTACTATAATATGTCACAATATTTCCAAATATAACATAAGCATTTATTGTAATACTTCATACGAAAAAGTTAAATGATAATCGGAGAGCTAACATATATTACATAAATTATATGAAACTAGAAGGATCAGAATCGACAGTGATATCGGCCGATCAAAATCCTGATTGGAGCATCCCTAATTTATACCAGTTCATTTGTAAAACATATCCTTTTAATGATTTACATTTGCCTGAAAAATAAAAATTAAGAGTAAAAAAATATTGCAAAATATAATATTAAATATTGATAAAAATATTTAAGAATAAAAAAATATTGTAAAAAAATTATATTTAATATTGATAAAAATATTTAATGACAAAAATATTTTTTATATTTAATATTGATACAAATATTTAATAACAAAAAATATTAAAACATTTAATATTTAATATTGATAAAAAATATTTAAGATTTAAAAATATTGCAAAATATTATATTAAATATTGATAAAATATTTAAGAATAAAAAGAATATTGCAAAATATAACATTAAATATTGATAAAATATTTAAGATTAAATGATATTGTAAAATATAATATTTAATATTGCTAAAATTATTATATAATATTATTATAATTGTGGCCCAATGCAGAAAAAAATATTCATTCTATACTAATAATAAAACAGATCATGCAGAACAAATATTAATTAATAAATTAATAATAAAACAGATCATGCAGAAAAAAATATTCATTTTTATATTAATAATAAAACAGATCATGCAGAACAAATATTAATTCATAAATTAATAATAAAACAACTTACGTGTTCCCAATGATTTTAGCCATTTTCCCCTACAGAAGAGGAAGATAACTCTTATACATAGAATGTCAAATATCTGTGTAAGCTTATTTGTATTAAAATGATAAAGCAGAAGAATTACAGAAGAATTACAGAAGAATTACTCACATGCATGTGAACTCTGGGTTATGATCGGTCTTTCGATTTCCAGGGTTTATTAGAAACAACAAATTCCCAGAAGTGACTCATTTTCCTCTCTGCTCTTCCTCTAATGAGATTATTGTGTTGTGCTGGTGGGGGGAGATCAACATGAACGCTCATTACTGCCACCTGTCACACTGAGTGTGAACCACAGCCACAAACTCTTCATACTTCTCATCAATAAACTGATTTCTTTACAGAATTATGTATTTGTTTGTTGATTTAAAAAAAAAAGAGCATTCAAATTTTATTTATTACACACAGAGAAAAGTTCAATATAATAATTAAAATTAAAAGCAAATATAATAATTAAATATAATTATTTTAAATAAATATCTATTTTTTGCATATTTACATATTTGTTTGTTGATTTAAAAAAAAAGAGCATTCAAATTTTATTTATTACACACAGAGAAAAGTTCAATATAATAATTAAAATTAAAAGCAAATATAATAATTAAATATAATTATTTTAAATAAATATCTATTTTTTGCATATTTACATATTTGTTTGTTGATTTTAAAAAAAAGGAGCATTACAATTTTATTTATTACACACAGAGAAAAGTTCAATATAATAATTAAAATTAAAAGCAAATATAATAATTAAATATAATTATTTTAAATAAATATCTATTTTTTGCATATTTACATATTTGTTTGTTGATTTAAAAAAAAGGAGCATTCAAATTTTATTTATTACACACAGAGAAAAGTTCAATATAATAATTAAAATTAAAAGCAAATATAATAATTAAATATAATTATTTTAAATAAATATCTATTTTTTGCATATTTACATATTTGTTTGTTGATTTAAAAAAAAGAGCATTCAAATTTTATTTATTACACACAGAGAAAAGTTCAATATAATAATTAAAATTAAAAGCAAATATAATAATTAAATATAATTATTTTAAATAAATATCTATTTTTTGCATATTTACATATTTGTTTGTTGATTTAAAAAAAAAGGAGCATTCAAATTTTATTTATTACACACAGAGAAAAGTTCAATTGCATATTTTAAACCAATACTAAATATAATCCTTTCTTGGACATCATTAACTAACAATTAAGTGTAGTAAGAATTATTGCAAATATAATAATTAAATATAATTATTTTAAATAACTATCTATGTTTTGCATATTTAAATATTTGTTTGTTGTTTTTAAAAAAGGAGCATAAAAAGTGTATTAATTATTAATTACACACACACACACACACACACACACACACACACACACACACACACACACACACACACACACACACACACACACACACACACACACACACACACACACACTAACCAAAATATTTTAAACCAATGCTTAGTATAATCCTTACTTGGACATCTTTAACAAACAATTAAGTGTAGTAAGAATTATTCTAGAATTTACGATTTCTTATTTTTAACAAATTCTCTTGAATAAACATCTCTGTTTTTGCATATTTACATATTTGTTTATTGTATTTAAAAATGGAGTTTTAAATTTGTTGTAATTACACACACAAAAAGTTCAATTACATATTTTAAACCGATACTACATATATAATCCTTTCTTGGACATTGAAACAATCAATTAAACAAATTCTTAATTTTAACAATTTCTACTTAATAAACATCTTTCTTTTTTACATATTTACGAATAAAGGTAACAGCAGTTGTATTCTATTTATTGATCCAGAAATTCAATTCTTATAATTTCCTGACATTAATGTGATCTCACACATTTGTGTCATAAGGATTATGAGGCTGAAAGATAAAGATTAAACTTTAGATTTTATAAACTTTTGATTTAGCTTTTTGTACATAGTATTGTATTAAGTATTGTGTAAAATGTTATTAATTACACAAACACTAAACGAAAAAGTAAACTGAACCAAATATAATACTTTTTATGACATTGAAATATTCAATTAAAAAAAAATTTAACAATCATTTAAATAGTGCAGTTAGAATTTTTCCAGAATTTTAGCAAATTTCATAATTTGAACACATATTTTTTTAATAAACAGCTTTTTTTTTTACATATTTATTGACCTAGAAATAAAATTCAATTCCTATAATTTCCTGATATCCTTGTGATCTCACACATGTGTGTCATTAGGATCAGTTGGCTGAGAGAGATAATAAAAACATCCTTCATTGAGTTGATTATTATAAAGTTAAAGTTTATATTGAACTTTTATATCCAAAGACAATATTTAAAAGATCGTTTAAAACAAACAACATACAATCAAACAAATTAGGTTCATTCATCAAGACCTGTTTTACAGAGAGATAACACATAATAAAGATCACATGTTTTTAAATCTCCTAAAATATTTTTTTTTGCTTTTGTATTTATTTATAATACGTATAATGTTCACATTTAAAGAGTATATTGAGGCATGTATGAAGTTATAAATAAAATAAAAGTGCCTGAGTTGTGTTTGCATTCTGAATTCTTTATCTAAATAAAACAGAAACTACTTTCTCTGTTAATGGTGTTGAATATTAGAGAATAGAGTGACAAAACCATCAACGTTAATGTCCAAAAGAAGGATTTGTACCATTTAGTTGTGTAGATTCTTTTCAGTTAACTGTCTTGCGTTGGAATAAAGCAAAGAATTTAAACTTTTTTAGTGATATATTTCGAGACATGTGTTACATATAGGAGAATAACACATCATAAAGTTAAATATGAAATTCAAGACTTAATGCAGAGCTCATTGAATTCACATTTTATATGTATTTGATATATTTTTTGTTGTGCTATGAAAGAGCGTGCTGATGTTCTGATATAGTTTACATAATGTCACTGACTCTGATGCAAAGTATTAAACAGTGAAGTTAAATAGAATTTATTCATCATTTATATTTCATGTTAATATTAGTGGTCTTTCCATAATTCACATCCCCACCTCAGTTCCTCAGATACAGTTCATACACAAAAGAAGATATTTCGAAGAATGTGGGAAAGCAAAGTGTTCCGGGCACCTACAATAGTGCCACTTGAATCTCGGTTGCTATTATTCTAAATATCTTGATTTGTTTTCATCAGAACATAGACATTTGTGATGTTTTAGAACCTTTAGAATTACAAACAGAGCCACTAGGGTTCAGTGTCATTCCACACCATATACACCATACACATATCTACAACTTTAAAGAAGTTTCCTTCATAATTATACATGCATCATTACAAATACAACATTAGAAATCACATTAACCTATTTTGTGTTTATATTTGTATTTCACACAATTATAAATGATGAGTGTGTATGATTATATTTAGTTCTGTCATTTAGATGGATGTTTCTGTCTCTGGTCACATGGCTCTCCCCATCTTGTGTTTAAATCCCCAGCAGTAAATCCTGTCACTCCTGCTCTGAGGATCTCAGGCAAAGCACACAGACCTCAACAAAATCAACATAACTTGTTTATTTCTAAAAACACATTTGAGATCTTATTTTTGTCAACATGTCATTTCTTTAATCTCAACATCCGTCTCCAGAGTTTCAGTGTTCATCTTCTCATGCACAGGTGAAACAGCATCACTGATGCTCTCTGCTCTTTAGTGTTCACTGTTTAGGGTTCATTAAGGTCCGACTGGAAGCAAGGTTCATGGGACATCTCACAGACAGCCCCTGTTGCCAAAATGAGCGTGTATTCTCACATATGGTGGATGTTGCAGATGTCCTTGGCATCTATAATGACTGTCACACAAGGTATGTAGACTTTCATTTCTCTCTAACTCACTGTGGATATTTCTATAGAATAAATCTGATATTGTGACACAAAAATGAATCATCTTGGTTTAATATACATTTATTTTGTCTCTCAACTAAGATCTAAATGTTGCCAAATTCATCTGCAGATGAATCTTCTCATGTCAATGCACTTGTTTTGAGGGACTTTTGGTATTATTAATAGTTCTGACTTACTTGAAAAGATTTTAATAAGTAAATTGTGTTCATTTATATATATATTAGATTAGATTAAACTTTTTTGTACAATTATTATACATAAAAGACAGTATTATGGACATAATTTACAGATTTAAAATACCAAGCATGATATAAAGATAGGTGTACTATGAACCAGCTAAACATATGCATTATGTAAGTATGTACACTATGGACAGATCTTTAACATATTAAAGAATTTACACTATACAATGGATGCTCCATAGAAATTTTCCACTGTTTCTGAATGAACAGACAGTAGTGCATGTAAAAACTAGTTTACTGTTTTTGATTGAGGTAAATAAGTTTAAATCAGTAAGATTTAGTGTTGAAGACGGGGAGGAGTCTGTGTGTTTGGTGGTGGTTGGGGGGGTGTTGAGGGGTGTCAGAGGTCAAAGTTCAGTATGTAGACAACTCTTGTGGTCCTTGTCCGGACGCTGCGAGCACGACTTAGACAGCGTTTTCTCTGGATGACCTCAATAGCAGGAAGTTTTGTCCCTGTGATGCGTTGGGCAGTCTTTCACGCCCTTTGCAGTGCTTTGCGGTCAGCCACTGAACAGTTCAGCTGGTCTGGATGCTCTTGATCACACACTGGTAAAAGTTCACAAGGCTGGCTGAAGATAGCTGGTTCTTTTTCAGTGTCACGGGGAAGAAGAGATGCTGGTGAGACTTCTTGACAGGGTTGGAGGTGTTCCAGGACAAGGATTCCAAGATGATGGTTCCCAGGAACTTGAAGCTTGAGACACCTTCTCCAACCATCCAATTAATGTGGATGTGGTCATGCGTGCTACGTTTCTTCTTCCTGAAGTCCCAAATGAGTCCCTTTGTCTTAGTGATGTTAAGGAGCAGGTTATTGTCAGCGCATCATGTGGCCAGGTGCTGTACCTCTTCCCTCTAGGCAGTCTATTCATTGTCACTGATGAGTCTGCAAACTTAATGATGGAGTTAGATCCATGCAAAGGCTTGCAGTCTTGGGTGTAAAGGGAGTAAAGGAATGGGCTCAGCACACAGCCTTGTGGTACGCCTTTGTTAAGTTTGATGGTGATGGAGTGAGTGTGGCCTGACCTAACATGTTGAGGCCTTTTAGTCAGAAAGCCCATGACCCAGTTGCAGTGGGAGGTGTTAATGTCCAGGTCTCCAAGTTTTGTGGTCAGCTTGGGAGGGAATAGCGGTGTAAAATGCTGAACTGAAGTCAACAAACAATATCCGTACATAAGTGTTGTTATTGTCCTAGTGTGTGAGTGCAGAGTGCAGCACTGTGCATACGGCATCCTCTGTGCTCCTATTTCCGCGATAGGCAAATTCGTGAGGGTCCAGTGTGGGTGGGAGGCAGTCTTTGAGGTGTGCTAGGACCAGTCGCTTGAAGCACTTCATAATGATGGGTCTAGTAGCACTATAGTATAGGATAGTCGTTCAGGCACATTGGGGAGGAGTGTTTCGGTACTGGTACAATGGATGTGGACTTAAAACATGTTGCTTGGGTGAGGGACAGATTGAAAATGTCTGTAAAGACCCCTGCAAGCTGCTCTGCACATGCCCTGAGCACACATCCAGGAATACAATCTGGGCCAGCAGCCTTGCATGTGTTGATCCGGCTCAATGCAGTGCGCACATCTGTGGAAGTGAGTTTGAGAGGTTCATGGTCTGCTGAGGGTGTGATTTTGGTGGCCATCTCCTTGCTTTCGGTGTTAAAGGGAGCATAAAAGTCATTTAGCTCGTTAAGGAAGGAGACGTCCATGAAGAGTTCCTTGACTTGTATTCAATGATGAACTGGATGCCCTGCCACATGCCTCGGGGGTTAGAGTTCGAAAATATATATATATATGAAAAATGAAGAGCTCTTTTTGAAATGAGATAATCTCAATGATTGTAACATATATGAGTCATGCCATTTTGTTGTGTACTGAACCTATTCTCTGCTCCATCAATGTTTCATGCCACACTTTATTTTCTTGTTTAAATGGTACTGCAAGACGCAGTTTTCTTCCAAACGCCATGAATCCCGAAACTGTTTGTAGCCTTAATACAATTGTCCTCTCATAATTTGTTCAATACAATCGCAAATACTCAATATTTGGCAATACTTTGAAGAGCGTGGTTGTGAATCTTTGACAATGAGTGTTTTAACTCTATCAACACTTTTGACGGTCTGGATGAGCCAGTGATATCTATACGTGAGGTCAAAAAATGGCAATGGATGTTCGCATTTATTTGATTCATATTAACTACATTGAGTCATCTTGTTATCTTGGTTTATTTTTAAAAACATAAATTACATTTTTCGGTGGGGAATAAGGATGGATTTGTTGCATTATTAAAATAACTTTAAAATCATAATCTACAATTGTTGTGATTTCTGTCTTGTTTTTCCCTGTCTTTGTCATCTTTAGGTTTAGTTCTGTCTCTTGTCATGCGATTTGTAGTTTTCTGTAGTTCTTTTGTTTCATTGGTCCTGTCTAGATTGTTTCCCAAGGTGTGGCCTATTGTAGATAAGCCCTTGTGTTACCATTGTCTTGTCTTTGTGTAGTCTAACCATGCACTTGTCTTTGTTGTGCCTGCGATAGTGTTCAGTGGATTATTTAATTTATATGTTTGGTTGTATTATTAAAACTCTGGATCCTACCACCGTCATTGAAGCTTTCAGCGTTACAACAATATTGTTGTCATATTTAGCAATCATTGTTTAACATGTTCAGTCTGAGCCATCAGACAAATATAAGAGGATACATTTTATATTTAAAAAATTTCAATTTCAGAAAACTAATAAAATGTGTTTATATCATTTTGGAAAAGAGCTCTTAATATTATTATTTATATAAACTTTATATACTCGTGAGCAGCAGCTTTACATTTCTTCAAATAAATCCATATTAATTATGCACAATGTATAACACAAACCCCCCCAAAAATGAAAAAATAAAAAAAACTATCAAAAATATTTGAAATATAAAATTCATCAGATATCAATGGAAATGTACTGGGATAAAATGTATTGTGAAACACTTTTTGTTTCTCTGGTGTGTGTCAATCTTTTCTGTAATGTTTGTTCTGTCTGGAAGCTTGGATTGGATTAGTGTTCATTCTGGTCCACAGACGTGTTTTACAAACACATTCAGACCGATCACTAATGGTTTTAGGGTTTTCGTGTTGTTACACACTTGATTGATTGATTTAAAGGTATTTAAAGCTGCTGCTGCACAAGTGTGTCACACACATTCTGTTTGATAAACAGAAAGTTAACAATAAACCGAAATGTAATTCATTTACCAGATAATGTAGTTTATCACAACAACATGATGATACATCCTTCCCTCCTCTTGTCTAAACGTGATCATAATTCTGTTATAATTTATTAAACCTTTTGACAGATTAGTGTTTGAAACTATCAAATTTCATAGAAAAACAAATATGATTACGAACTGCATTAGTTTAGATCATGGGGTTCTGTAATGTCTGTAAGGGTCAATATATAATATGAATTAATATTGAAACCAAATTTTTAGCTAAACTGTTGCTTTGAACCTTTTACACATAATCACCAAACCAAGCATTTAGTGTCATCTAGCAAAATGTATAGTTCATCTGAAATGCATCAAAAATTCAATGTATTTCCATCTGGTTCTTGTTTATCATCAGATCTGGACAGCCAAGAGATCACTGACGCCAGAAAATCGTCCACGCCGTACCCCATGTTCCTTCCAGTTAGTTACCAGGTGTCAGATGCTGAATACTTTCTGTTGAAAGAGACGGATCAAGACATCATGAGGAACTCCAGTATGCAGAGTAACACACAGCCGATTGTCGTTCTCCGGCCGGAGCGTCTCCCTATGATCAATGTCAGCTACGGCCCCCTCTCCACCAACCAAGAGATCCCCTTAGACTTACTGCAGTCAGTGGAGATATTTCGACCTTCACCGCTTGTTTTCACCCTCAACTGGAGAGTACAATCTTTTGTGTTGACCCGCTGGGTCTATTCGTCCTCTCCCAAACTGCGTGTGCTTTTTTACGTGGCTGGGAGGCCCTGGGACAGAGAAGAAAAGGTCAAAGGATGTAAAGATGAGCTGCCGTGTGTCGCCATATACGCCTTCTGGCAGACACAGGAAGTCCGGGGGTCCTGCGTCCTCGGAAACAAGCGAGGCACCTGTATGGCCGAAGTCGACCTTCCTGCAGGCTGGTTTAGCCCAGCTGAGGGGCGAAGCAGCCGAGAAAAACTTGGGTCGTCCCGGGGGAACCCTGTGGAGCTTTACTACCAGGCCCGACCCAGCGCCTACGGGCCGTGCACTGGGGTTGGGGAAGAGAGAAAGAGATGGGACGGTGATAATTCAAGGCAGCCCCAGGCTGAGACCATGGTCATGACCCCCATGCAGAGGATTGGAAGTGTGCTTCTCCTGCAGGTCAAACCCGGGGCCACACCAATGTCGGTCCTCAGACTAGAGGACGCCGTGGTTATCCAAACCTCCTCCAAACCGCTTAAGAGAAATGATATCGCCTCCTTTAACGTTTATTTGAGGAACTCAGCCAACTTGGACACCTTTTCACTCAGGTAGGTTCTACCTAAAGAAACATGCCATGATGTTTGTGATTTTATGCATCAATAGGGAATATTTTGGGATTATATTCACAGTATTGCTGGATTCAGTGTAGCTCATAATAAACATTCAATTCAAACAAATCTGAATCCAATTGTGCTTCAAATTCATGCAAAATATGTGTTCTGTCAACTCCGTTAGTTCTCATCATTATGATTTACAATTGAGGCAACAGACAATATGCTATATCAGGGATAGTTTGGCTTTATTTTTCTATGTGGAAAGGAATGCGCATGCATCCTTTTTCTAGACATCACTTATGGCCTACACAACTTATATATGTCATTTAACAAATTTTTAAACACAATACAATATTTTTACAGACCAACTTGTTTAAACAATATTCATAATAATATGCAGTATTTTCATGAAAGGAGTAATTGTTAGTGTAATACTAGTATTTGTAAAGAGTTTAAGACTGCAGATTGTTTTGGAGAAGAAGCTGTGATGGAATCAGCCGGTGCTGGTCCTGATGCTGCATTACATCTTTGTGATGGTAACTGTGACAACAGCCCATGGCTCGGAGGGCTGGAGTCTCTGTTGATCCTCTGAGCTTTTCTAGCACACTGACTGGTAAATTAATCTTAAAGGGATGGAAGCTCACCTCGGATATTGTGTTTGCAGGGTTTTTCGATTGAAAACAGTAGAGTTGCAATACCAGGCATCGATGCAGACAGTTGGGTTGCTTTGCACAATGCTGGTGTGGAACTTTCTCTTTAAACTCCTCTGTAATAATGATGCTCAGAAACTTCTTTGGGATGGACCTTCTTGGTGTTCTCGATGTGCTTTTTCTGCTGATGTACCTTTGCGTTTCTGGGAGAAATTGTGATATAACCTTGGCTTGCATGGTGTACCCATGCTAAATATTTAAAATACGCAAGATGCAGCTTTATTTTTTCACTATTTTTATCATAAGTAATGCTTGAAACTTTCACTTGAACACTTAGATCTGTCTTTCATTTTTGCTGTGTTTCTCTCCTAAAATGTTTCAGTGGTATAAATAACTCGGGCAAGATCATGATTCAGTAAGCCAGTCATCAGGACACTTGCTTTATCTAGAATGAATCAGTCAATCGGAACGAAATAGGTAAAAAATTCAACCACTGTTATATTTAAAGTAAGCCATTTTCCTTTATAATTTGGCTATCAAAAGGCTTGTTGAAAAGGTTTTACTGTTGAATGTTGTGGTATAAGTCAACGGCCATCAAAATTAATATATATATTTAATAATATATTACATTATATTACAATACTTACCAAAATGTAATAAGTTGTCATAGTTATTACTACCAAAAGTAAAACAATACCGTATACTTCAGTTTCCTGTAATGTTTGATATAGATTTAAGTATTATTTTTTAGTTTATTTTTAAGATTTCTGTATAACAAGGAATCGCTCTGCGATACTACTTGTCACAGGGATGCTTTGGCTGGCAAAGCTTTGTAAATTCGTAAGCGATCTTGATGATACCATGACAACCCTACTGACCCCGGAGTACAACAAAAAATAGATTGTTTAATGTGCTTCAGATGAAGGTTTTTGTCCAACTGGTAAAAATAACCTTTTACACTGAAGAACTGTTCAGTTCGACAAAAGGTTCTTTGTAATGAAAAAGCTTCTTCAGATTATAAAAATATAAAAAGGAGTTGATTCTTTTACCTTTAGACTGAATGCTGCTTTGTGGAAACAAAAAAGATTCTCATGACAGTGCTGTGAAAAACCTTTCAGGCACCTTTATTTTTAAAAGTGTGACATCCTAAACTGTTAAAAGAGAATGGCAGATATTTTATTTATGAAACAGTCATTTTTACACAAAACATGTTGACAATTTGACAAAAACATGGAAAAGTGTTTGAAAGATTTGGATGCAGAGATGTGAAGTGTGTCAGGATGATAAGGTCAGCTCTTCTTCTCTTCAGTGTGTGTGTGTGTGTGTTGTGTGTGTGTGTGTGTGTGTGTGTGTGTGTGTGTGTGTGTGTGTGTGTGTGTGTGTGTGTGTGTGTGTGTGTGTGTGTGTGTGTGTGTGTGTGTGTGTGTGTGTGTGTGTGTGTGTGTGTGTGCCTCTCAGTGTGTGTGTGTGTGTGTGTGTGTGTGTGTGTGTGAGAGAGATCCCATGTTCGCATGCTGTTTAATCACTGTCCCCTTGATTCTGTTTGTGGACGTCTGGACCATATCCCCTTTATATCTAACACATCAGTCTCATAAAACCTCTTCTCACATCATTTCTCCTTTTTTTCTTATCTTCTTTTTTTCGTTGGTCTTATACGTTCTCATGACGATTTATTAAATATGATTGTAAAATCTATGTTTAGGCCCTATAGCTGCTGGTTTCTTAAATCACACAGCGATGGAACAAAGTAATCTCACCCTTCGTGAAAAATGAGTCCTTCTCATTTGAAACTCTGCAGATGTAAATCTTTCCGAGAGTCTGTTAGGAATCACAATGATAAATTTCCCCTATATTACAGTCATAATTTATCATTGAGTTACATAACAACTGGTTGTACATCACAGGGAATGCAGATATACATTTCTACTCAATGATTGTTTTGGTGAGACGATGGAATCCTCATCATTTTGATGTATCACATAAAAAGTTTGATTTAATAAAATATTTGATAAATATGTAAGAAATTTGATTTATTTGAGGATCTCAGCTTGACGCCAAGCTGACCTTTCATTTTCGAGATGCAGGGAAAAGGCAGCTGTGCCAACAAAATGGCATCAGTAACATTGGGCACAGGTTTGAGTCTGGGATTCAACTTTTGCAGATCCTTTTGTTTAATAAAGTTTTGAGATTGAATGGTCAAAACAGACCTTTATTGTTTAGGAAGGGAATTAACACGAGTAAAAAAGATCATGTTCTTCAAATGCAAGTTTAGCAGATATTTTAAAAGACCAATGAATGGTTTTTTTTGTAATTCGATTCTAACTTCTGTCTGTTTAACTTTGTATTTGGCCCTTGGATTGTCTCTTTCTTCTCACAAGCATATCTCCTCCATTTGGTCATTTAATATTCTCAATATGAAGCTTTGGCATTTTGTGTGTATGCGTTTGCAAATGTGCATGACATTTCAAAGCCCACATTCATTATATGAAATGTCAGCGATGTTTGAAGGATAATTGAAAAGAAGCTCGTGAGTGGACTCGCGATATGAGATGCTGAGCTCGCTCTGATAAGTTGAGAACAGTGACAGACGGAAGATGATTTAGGACGGCTGTTTCCAAAGTTGTAGGTCTCAATGGGTCAAAAGCAAAGACGTCTGAGTCATGGATTGATTTGTTTGCTGTGTTAAATGTCGGTGTTGGAAAGATGATTCCAGGGATGGAGGAGATGTTAGTGTCAGAGCGGGATAAATGTATTTGTGTTTTGAACAACCCTACATCTGTCTGAGAGTGAGAAAGTAGAAAGAAGTTGAATTAAAGAAAATAAAGTTTGGGTTATTGACAGCAATTAAGATAAAGTGTTTAAATAATTGTTGTAGTCGTTACAGGTTATTTTCTACACGGTTTTAACAGATGTGAAACTTTCAAGATATTTCAGCTGAAATATACATTTTATATAGATGCATTTCGACTTCTTAGTCACAAAATTCAAGTAAATCTGATGCATAATTATTTTTGTATATTCGATATGAGGGATCACAAATAAAGGATTATAACAAAGATAAAGACTTTGTTTAAGAAAGACCAAAGAGTCGGACCGTCTTATGACACAGCGGTTCCAGAATCCTCTTCTGCCAACGCCAAGATTAGAACTCCCATGAGCCCTTCCCTAGAAACAGATTACATCTTACAAAGCACTACAGATGGTCTTAAACACAACATGATGCACAGAAATATCACACGAAACACATGCACACGCAACAGCCCTTCTGAATCTAATATTAAACACTGTGTCTGCTTTTAGGGAAGCTTTGGATTTTTGTCCCACGTCTCCGATGGGAGCCTTTGGCTTCACAGCTTTGTGGCACTATTTATTGAGTTTTGGGTACATGATGGTTCGGTTTAATGATCAATATCACAGTATATATTGGTATTGTACTCTGATCATGGGGCCAGCATGACTGTTTATTAAAGTAGTGGCTTTAGTAATTTGATGTCCTCAGAAAACCTTCTAAGAGCTGAGTATGACCATTGACCCTGGGCGAAAATCTAATGCTATATCCATGTGTGGAGATTGAGCATTTCATTTCAAAGTCACAAGTATTAACACAGAGATAGTTCTACTTTTGCTGCAATGAGCTTTCACTCTTCTGGGAAAACCCTTTTAGATTTAAGAGCATCAATGAGATCAGATGCTGGCGCTGGACTTTTGTTTGACACGGTGTGTAAGCAAGAGGTAGAAAGGATCGTATTTAAAAGATGGGATGATTGAGATAAAGTTTTAAGTCTAACATGAATATCATTTACTTTCTGTCCACCAAGAGGAAACAGATACACACAAAACTTTCTTTAGCCGGCACTGTCATCTTTAACTTTACGCTCTTTGAGCAGACAACCTCAATAATACAGAAATATCAACTAACTTAAGATCAAGGTTCAACAAGCTCAGTTTTATCGGTTATCGCTGTGCTCTTGAGGACTAAAAAAGATCTCAGTGCTTAAGGTTTAACCATCTGGATCTGGGATTTCTAAGTGTTGCGTAGAAGATTCAAGACATTGAGGAGCAACGTCATGTTCTTGAAACATGAGGAACCTTCGACTCATTCCTTGGGGGTAACACAATGTTGTTTAATTTCCTTTATCTCAACAGGGCCATGGTGAAGAAAGGCGTTTCTTTTCACAAAGCAACACCTAGCAACATCTTACTGTGGGACATGACCCTGGACACAGGTCCGGATAGAAATGTCGGAGTAATCTGTCAAAGAAAGTCAAATGCGACTGGAAAACGGTGAGTGTGTTTATCAGTTTAGGAAGTTACTTTACACACATACAGATGATTAGGAGATCAACCAGTGTCTCTGATTGAATATGATCAGCAAAGAAGTATTGTTTTTGAATGGAAATGTGTCTTAAATGTTATGCAGTCATTTTCACCTGAACATAATACAGTTATTTATTTCATTTAGACTAGTGTGTCTAAAGATTCATTTTAGTACTGTTTGTAAAACTCTATTACATCTATAGTATTATTGTGTGCCCAATATGTGTGGGTTGAGCTCCACAGGGTCATCAGGTGCTCACGTGTTGAATCCTATTAGTGAAAGCCTGACCCGAAGGTAACTTACTATTTATGGTCAAAGTTTTGACCTTAGAAAAGAAAGAGCATACTGGTCATCACGGCTCTGGACTGCACTTGTGTTTCCATTTCAAAGGCCTCTCGGATAGTAATAAACATATTCTTAATTGTTTTCTTAAACTCCTCAACTATACACTAATGCCATTTAAACCTCATAGAACGCATTATTAGTTTTGTTATTTGCCTTGTTGCTTTGCGTCTTTCCTCAAGACTGAAGAACACTCGATGACTACAATCCTGGCGTTTTCTGTGGTCCAAGACGTCTGATTTCTGTTAATGATGATAATTCTATTTATCGTGAACTTTGAGATTTGTAACTTTAAAGATCATTTATAGGTACTAACACATACACAAAACAAAGGAAATGTAAAATGAGGTTTAGAATCTGAGAGGCACTTAAAGTGTAAATTTAGTCCAATCCAAGGTGTTAAAAAAATAATTAAGGTTTCACAGTTTGCATTATATTTGAACATAAGTAATATGAAAAAGAACAACCAAATAAAATGTACATGTGTATTCATTGTTCAAAATGGAAACATTTATCTTGAAGTGAATTAAGTTGAAGCCTCTGGATAATCCACAAGTGTGAGTGATTTCAGCATTTAATCTTTGATAATAATTTAATGAAATAATAATAGATTGAAAAGTAAAATTGTTGTGCATCAAAGCTTGATCTGGGGTGCTGCATAAAATATTGGAAACCATTTGTTCAGAAATGTACATTTTGATAAACAATTTGATAATCTGTCGTGGTAATGGCACAGTATTTGCAGGATATTACAGTCCGTGTTGTCAGATTTAAATTAAACTCCTCGATGGAATGAAATAACCCATCGTTGGTTAACTCACAACTCAACGGTTCATTGTCCTTCTATGACCCAACACGGGGGTATAAATATCCCAGCATTGTGCAGTTTATAAACGATTTGTCTTTTTGTCCACACAGATATATCACATCACCCAGCTGTACAACTGTTTTCAGATTCATAAAGCTGTAGATTTTAAAGCTGTGAGATTTGAAACAGATGCTTAAGGTTAATAGAGGTCATGTGTTCTGTTAAATGTCATATAGTCAAATCCTTTGATGGGATTGCATGTTTATGATATGGACTTCTATATGGTTGGCATCACAAGCTTTAAGTCAATTTGATCAGGCTCTGTTTACTTTGTTTTAATGAACACTACAAGTCTTCATAAGTGAGCAAAATAATGAGAGATCTCTAATGGCATGTTCTCTTACAGATTAGGAAAACTACAAGCAATTCTGCAGATGGATTTTAAAGTAGAGGATGTGAGCAGTCAGTCTGAGATTCAGATGATAAAGTGGGAGTTGACCCTTCCTGAGGATGTCAGAAAGGTGGGCGTGTCAGAGGGCATCATGCGGATTCATACCACTCGGAGGGATTTTGTAGGCCTCGCTCCTCTGGTTATGGTATGTCGTACTTGTATAGACATTTCGTTGGGTTTTATTTAGCATGGACATCACAATTACATTGGACAAGCCAAATGCATTTGCTTAAGTGTTTAGGCACACAGATAAATTCTTTAGCTTTTTTGATGTGATTTGTGCAGTCTAGGTCATTCTGTAATTATTAGACATCATTATTTCAATGTCCTACCTCAATACTTTAGTCTTTAAGCTTACACAGACTCCCAAGACATGTTTCCATCCAAAGATGCAAATTAAATTTATCAAATAAAATATTGTTAATAAAGCCTAAAATATTGGGAAGAAAAGGCACCGTTTCCATCTGACGAGTCCAAGAGAAGAAAAATGTCTTCCTGATGGTCACATATATCAAAAGAAAAATGGACGTTTTTGCGTTAGGAGAAGGCCTTTTATAGAATAACTTACTTGCGTCTTAGAATAAGTAGACGAAAAGCAATATGTGCGGTCATGTCATCTTTCTTTTGGAGGCGGGAGACTAATCTTTGGGTATGCAGCTGATCAAGACAGTTCTGGGAAGTGATAATCCCAAACAACTTTCATGACAGACTTCGGCTAAAGATTTTTATAATGACCAGATGTTGTGCAATGAAATCGGTCCGTTGGATAGTCCAATTAATGACTTTTCAGATGTGCATGCTCGGATTGATTCGGTAAATGTGTTACGACCCATCTAGGCCCAGGACGCAATAGAAAGAAGTATCGAAAGGAAGTCATGATAAAGAATTTAATCGAAATCGACGGAAAGCGGGCAAAAATTTCAGACTCCAACCTCAAAAAAACCTTCAGACCCAAAATCATAAACACAACTTAGCCCTCCCTCTACATAACCTGTACCAAGAAAAGAAAATTATAATGGTATCATATAAACACTTTATTTACTCCCTTACCTAGTCAAAGTTACATATACAATATACAAAATGAATAAAAAAATAAAAAAAAGGAAAGGATGGCACCGGAGCCCTATTGTCATATCATAAGATCACAGATTCGGTCACATGAACAGCAAGCATAAACATACAACAGACACATGGGTATCTGTAAAAAAATAAAACATAAACATGCCAAAAACTATTGGGCCTGAGACATTAATGAGCAAGCTGCAGAAGGGCAACCAAGCTGACTACGAATTAAGACCAATGTTTTTAAAACCATCGTCAGATAAGCTACACTCATCAGGTGAGACAACTAATTAACCAATAAGCAGCTTTCATTTTTGTAATGAAAGAAAAAAAAAAAACATGCAACCAGGGATGGTAACAAATGTGTTTCCATTTCAGTTTAAGTGAAATATTTTCTTATCGAATATAAATTTTATCCTACTCAGTTGTCCAAAATGTGTGCATATCTTGGCGTTTCCATCCAGGTTTTGTCTATGTTAAATTCCAAAATGAGCATAAAAGTAGGTCGATGGACACACAGCTATTGAAAGTCCCAAAAACTGCTAATTTTACATATGATCGTATCTTACCAAATATCTCTGCGGCCCTAGATCTCCGCAGAAAATTTTACAGAATTGTTTTGATTGTAGCATTCGTCATAGCTGTTTTTTTGGGTATATGGCCACACACAATATTATCAAGTAAATAATACTTATTTTGTATAAATACCAGTCTCAGTCGAACCAATTTTTAACATGGGAAAAACACACATTTACTTGTTGATTTTATTTTATCATGAATTCTTAAGTTTATTTTAAAATTAAAATACCTTAGGAGAGAGCAGTATGGTTATGAACGAAAATTATGGTTTTATTCATAGGAATAATACTGTTATTGTGATTACATTGACATCAAAATATGTTTTCAAATGAATGAGTGAATGAGTGAAATACTTACCGTTGTAAAATCTCTTAAGGCAGATATTTAACAAATCAAAATTCTTAAAAACTCTAATGCAGTGATACAAACAGCCTTGTGGTTTAAACATGCCACAAACAATGATCATGTGTACCAATGAACTATTATTTTATTGGTACTGTACTGAACAATTAGTGGAAATTCAATTAAATCAAACAGTTTCTTTTAACGAAGCATTGCCACAGATCAATCCAACATTAATGATAAAAAATGGAATATAGCTCACTCTATGCTTATTATTTTAATGCATTGCCTGATGGTAAATTTAACGAAAATGTAATCCTGAAAACCAGTTTCAATTATCTCAGCTGCCATTGTGCATCTGTCAGAAGCTTTAGGGATCAAAGGGTTACACCATTATTTTGGATCCTCATATTTCACCGTAGGCAATATCGGAGAATAGAGTTTTCGGTTTTCCCTCCCTAGGATAATCCTTTTTTCCTTTCCATTTGTTCTCATGAGAAATTACTTTTGATTACATAAATGTCTATCAGCGCAGTTACCCCATAATGAGTCCGTAGCCCAGATTACCTCAAAGATAATCTATTTGAAAAATCTGTGGCTTATTGTACATGTAATATTATTTAATGCAAATCACACTAAAAAGAAACAGAAATAGGGTCTACATTCATCCCAGTGTTTCCATAAGCCTTTATTTTTAGAGCGATTGAAGTTGAAGCTTAGCACAGTTTATGACTCGACCTTTCTCTTGAATCTGTTTGGGTGTAGGACGCAGAGCTGCTGAACACGGCTGTCCTGACGGGGAAGAGAGTTACGGCGGCCGTGAGAACGGTTGCCGTGGAACAGGACGGATCTGTGATGGATGTCTCTGACTTTACCGACTGCAGCTCTCTAGACGAAGATGTATTGAAGGTGTGTCCATGCATCAGAAAGCGGGTACAAAAGCACTCAAGACTAGACATTCCCTGTAGCCCAGGGACATTCAAGTAAAGTCCCAACAGGTCCCATCTCTATATTTTCTGAAATTATTGTTTGAAAATAAATAAATATTTATTAATGTAGCCCTGTTGGATAATACCCTTAAGCATCATGACTTAAAATCCCCCTTACAATAACATTCTGTGAAAACGTAACAATATTGAGTGTATAATACTTTACAGGTTAAAATCTTTGTGAATGTTAAAATGATTTGTTAATGCTTGTTATCTCAATATTAATGATCAGTAATGCTAAGAAGTTGAATGTAGATATTAATGTTGATAGAAATGGTTCATACGGTGCCATCTACTCTACAGAAGTTGAATGGTTGGTTCTATAGAACAAACAGTACACACACTAATAAGTACAAATATTAATTATTCATAATATTCATTTCGTATACATTCTTGTGTGTTTAAACAAAAGTATTTGCTTAATTTTCGAATAGTCTTGGTTTTATATAGTTTATTATGACCCACGTTCAGGATCCGACCCTTTGCTTTGTTCCATCCGGACCACGGATCACCAGTTCAGGGTCTATGCCCTCAATGAAAGCGTGGTGATGTTATAAAGCAAAGATAGAAAATGAATCTACATTTGAAGTCTATGGGGCAATACTGTGTAAGCCCCCAAGTTTTCCATAAAAATGGCATGACTGTAACACGACCACATCAAAAGTAGTTGTAATTAGTCATATTTAAATAATTGCATTAGTGAAAGTCTTATACAGTATAAAGGTTGATATTTTGATTTCTTTGTCGGATGATGTCATGTATGGCCGCCATTTATATGCAGGCATTTATTCATAAAAATATCACAAAGATGTAAAGCGGGCATTTGCAATTTAGTTATTTAATATAACAACAGTAAAATGGTCAATGTAAGGTTGATAAGTAGGTAAATTGTATGATTTCAATGCTTAAATTGCTGTTTAATTCATATTGAGCCATGTCTGGGTGCCCAAAAGTAATGTTATGTCATGTGTGGACCTTTACATGCGTTCAAGCTTGTCACTTACTAGGCGCCTAATACACAATTATTATTGTACAATCCCATTTGTGTTATATCTGCCTCAATTTTGGGTGATCAAAAAACCCATTTGGTCGACCACTTAAACATAATCTTTTTCGGAAACTGGACAAACTTGCAATGGGTGTTTGAGACTGAAGGACGCTAGGAGGAAGATTGAATAACTGTGTTTGGATGTCGTTGTCAGATACAAATGAAAGGTCTTCAAAGGTCACCACAAAGTCATTTGTTGCTCTCACAGTTTCTCTCTTGTACTGGATGTTCTTTAGAAAGGTGATCTGAAAGTAATACGTTTCAGACACCTGCTGTACTCAGAGGGGATGTTTCCTATTTGTGAATGTGGAAGGACAGCTCAAAACCAAACTGTGACTATAAGAATGCCGAGGGACTTCAGCTGAGACTTATTCAGGGACAACATGATCATTAGTTGCTGGACATTTAACTATATAGTTTGTTAGATAAAGTTAGATGATGTTAAAGATTTTAATGTAGAGATAAGATTTAGATTAGGGACAAAGATAATGGGACCAAACATCATATGAAAGTTATCCTTTCATCAAACCCTGCATCAATTCATCAATTCATCCTCACATTTCTGTACACCCCCGGTTGCATCCCATCCTCTCTCCTTACATATGTTTTATTGACTGTATTACAACAGTGAAACAATTAATCTTTATTTTTCTATCAACTTCATCAGGCTTTGAAATTCTTACTTATTAACCCTCAAAGTCTATATTGGGTTTGTAGATTTTTCCGATCAGGTGTCTGTAAACCTTTGTATCTTAAGTATGTAAGCTTCTTAATCTAAGATTTAAACTCTATGTTTTTCTCTCTTTCATTTGATGCTGGGATGCATTTTAACACTAGGTGTTTCAATGCGGTCTACACAAAATTTTTGGTTACCATTGACTACCCTGAAAAATATTTACTGTGTTTTTAGGTGAAACAATTTACACACACAAAAAATGTTGAATGAAAGTAAAAATGGTAAATCTGATTAACTCAAATATTTCTATAAGAAATTCACTGAAAATATTGGTGCATGTTACAAAATTATATTTGTTTAAGTAATACTTTTTCCATAACATAACCTTTAAAAGTTTTTAGGAAATTTTTGTGAAATAAACTGCTGGATTTGTACGCAATTATTTTAACATTTTCCTATATTTCCTGTTAAAGATTTTATTAAGAATATATGAGTGTTTATTTTTGTGATATTAACATTTTTTACAGTGTACCATAGTAGGAAATATTACAATGGAAGTCAAAAGTATCCCAGATATTTCTACTATAGTAGTCAATGGTAACCAAAGTATATTTCTCTTTGTTCTTCCGAAAAAAGTTAAGAAATTGATGACAGAATAGTTCTTTTTTGTCTCTGATCACTTGATGCATGAAACTCATATATTTGCTAAACAAGGCAAATAATAAAATAGTGTTATTAAATTATTTGAACACCGTACATATGAAAAGCACACATTGAACTGTCGATGAATGTTTTTTAGAGTGATATTTTAAGTGACAGCAAATGAGTGGCATTAAGAATTAAAATGCGATGGATATGAAACACGAGAGTGATTCAGTCTGTAATTCATCGTGTTAAATCTTCAAAACCGTTTGTGATTGACGTCAAAAGGTTTAGGTTATTATGGGCACGTCCAGTCCTTTTTCTTTTCCCTTTAAATGTCCAAATGTCGATTTCCTTTAATACAGACAGTAAATGACCACTAAACGGCCTAAATCTGTAGTTATACTTCCTGATCTGAACTAAAATTACTCTTAGTCCCAAAATGCATGTCGCTGTGCTAAGCACTAACAAATCCTCTTAAACAAAATTCCATACAAATCCAGTAAAACATGAAAACAGCAGCGTGAACGACTGACAACATGTGCGTTTGTGATGTCCTCAGGTGTCCGATCGATGTGACTTTGTCTATGTGAATGGAAAAGAAAGTCAGGGGCGACTGAGGGCGCTGGTGAACTTCACTTACAGTTACCTGAGCGCTCAGCTGGAGATGAAAGTGTGGTTTCCACGTCTTCCGCTGGATATAGAGGTGTCAGATACAGAGCTCAGTCAGATCAAGAGCTGGAGAATCCCTATAATCTCTACCAAGAGGTACCTGCACAAATATTTGGGGGGATTAACATACGCGTGCCAGTTTGGAGACATAAAAAATGATGCACATTGCATCTTTAAGACACGATTCATGTGGTGCCGTCCCAAAAGGTTAAGCAATCGTTCTCTGGTTACTTCTCTGTATCGGTTCCTCGATGATGGAACGATCTGTCTATTTCGAAACTAGGACGGACTCAGTCTCTATCTTTAAAATAACGCCAAATGGCTTCATTTGACCATCATAAATGGATGGCATTGGTTTCCTTTCAGACAGGTTCAAGTGGATTACGTAGTATGAAAAACGTTTTGCAAGATTGTGCAAGGTTATGAGATGCCTTTGTAGGTTAAATACTCTTACATAATGGATTACATGAGATGAAAACATCCTGTCATTATTTTACAATTTGATCCAATCAAATGCTTCAGTGATTAATTTGTTTATATTCATGCGCTTTACTCTAAAGCTCAACTGGATTTAAATATGACCATAATGTGCGTACACATGGCATCACTGTTATGTAAACTGGTATGAAGGTGATATAACATCTGTAGGGTGTGTGTCTGACAGTAAACCCGGCTGGAGCAGTGAGGAGGAACGGAAGGGCAGAGGATGTATGCTTCAGTTCCAGCATGCTGTGGTTCGAGTCCTCACTCACTTTAAGGCCGAGCAGTCGGACCCTCGCGAGCCCCACGCCTTCTTTCTTGGCTCCGACTGGCAGGTGGACGTGACCAAGCTGGTGCGCTACTTCTTGAAGGTGGATGATCCTAATATTGTCCACCTTCAAGCTGGCAGGGTTCTGTCAGGACAAGATGTTGGCACCACTTCTTTAAAGGTGAGAAACTGAGTGTAGTACATCTTACATGCAATGGTGTAGATTTGGGTTACCATGGCATCAATTAACACACAATTGTCCCTGCCAGCCATTTTGATAACATTTCTACATTTATTTGTAGTTGGTCATTCGTCGGTCAAGTCTACTGTTATTGGTCAACGTGTTCTACGCATGTTGTAAATTTAAAGCCCATAACCATATTCGGCTTTCATTAACTGCATCACCATTAGTGACGGACCGTACATTATGAGAATACAAGAAAATAAAAATGATTTGGTTTGTGAGCCATTCAGCATTTTGAATGCAGATTTCTCTGTCATGCGATGATGAAACACTAAGTGCAACACAAAACATTGTGTAAAAGAAACCAAATGTAATGTCTTAAATTTTGCAATATTATTGTAGATTATTGTTAGTAATTTCAGACATACTCATATCTTGAATATAATTTGACCTGTCTTATCTTCACATTTACAAACAATTATTAGAACTTTTGCTTAACAAGACAAAAATATGATTTAGGTCTCATAAAAACCATGTAAATGGAACATTTTTACACATAATTATTATAAACCCTATTTTATGTTAAAACTAAAATAATAAGTATTGAAGTGTTTTGCTTTAATGAATGTTTCGCATACAAAACCTTATAATTCTAAGTAGATCATGATTTTGCCGAATCAGAGGGTTCTTTCTGTGTTTGACGTTTTATAAAGTACAGAAAAAGTTGATATTGTACATTTTGAATACATGTAGGCTCTCTGTCTCTTTCACATATGAAAGAGATTTGCCCTTATTTAATTTTTCCATTTAAAGACAAAACCAACTCAATAGAGCTCAATATCTCAAATCTACCCAGAACGCAGACAGTATCTTACATATTTTGTTTTAATGTGTTCTTTGATGGCTATGAAAAGTATAATGTGTCATATTTTCTTCTGCTGGAGAAGATCTGGAGGAAATCTGATGGTTACATTTTTTTCCCCTGGTATAACAAAAAAGTGTGAAAGTAATAATTAATATTAAATATTGTTCAAATATTATATTATTACATAAGTAAATGGGGCTAAGCTCTTATGACCTGTTTTATTTATGCTCTACAAATGCATACTCACATACTATACGTCATTGCTTACACCGATTCTTATGAATCATGTGTATTTTTATTTAGGTTCTGTCTCCGCTGTCTGACTCTATACTGGCCGAGAAGACAGTGAGAGTGGTGGACGATCGAGTGACCATCACTGAACTGGGACTGCAGTTGGTCAGCGGTCTCTCGCTCAGTCTGCAGCTCAGCACAGGAAGTAACAGAGCCATCAGCGCCACGGCAACCACGCAGGAAGTGCTCAGCAATCCCAAACAGGTGATACATAAACACCCCAACAGGGCCAATCTATGATTTATATTAAATCCACTGTTGGGTCTACTTTTGGGATGAAAAATGTAACTGTGTCACCATTAGTTGTATAGCCCATATACAGTTCATGTAGTTTTTCTTTTTTAACTGCTGTCTAGAGATCCATTGTGTCATCTTCATTATGAAACCCTTCTTCATCTTGTTTCAGGAGGCGGTGTTGAGCTCCTGGATTCAGTTTAGCGATGGCTCCCTCACCCCTCTGGATATCTATGATCCTACTCACTTCCAACTGACCGTGACATCACTGGACGAGCGTGTTATCTCTATCAAGGACTTCACTATTGTGGCAGAAGGTGAAGGTCAAGGAATGCTGGTGAGAGCTGAGATGACCATTTGTGAGGTGTGTCAGAAATCCAAGCGCAAAAGCACTTTGGCTGTGGGCACCGGCAGCACAACCGTGAAGTTCCGGACGAACAGCGGGCGTCCTGATAACAGCAGCATTAACAATAACATCATCATCAATAACGTGACCGACATCACAGGAACCAGCGCAGGACCATCTGCTGATGTCACTGTGGATGTAAACAGCGGCGGAGAAGTGAAGGAGAATGAGAAGCCAAACGAGAATCCAAGCAGAAGTTTAGAGTTTGATGGAGATGAGAGCGCTTTGATGAAGGTCACAAGAACAACAACTCGAGACTCGACTGCCGTCACCATTGCAAATGACCTGATAATGGGACGAGCTGATGACGCCTCGGCCGGAATGAGCAAATCTGGGAATATTGTGAACAGCGGAGATCTCTCGAGTACGGGAAAAGCAGACGTTGATGGTGGTTTGAGAACGGCTTGGAATACAAATGAAGTTCCAGAGATCTCTATGGTCAGCACTGGAAAAGCTTCCGGGAATTTGGTGAATCTACCTCCAAATGTGGAAGTACCCAATCAGAACCCCAATAACAATGACTATGATGATGACGGTATTAATGGACCGTCAAACCGCCCTCTTACGGACCTCGAGATCGGCATGTACGCCCTACTTGGCGTCTTCTGCCTGGCCATCGTGGTATTCTTGATAAACTGTGTGTCATATCTGGTCAAGTTTCGGCACAAGCACACCCCCGCTCAAGTTTCTGAGCATCCCGGCCACCGGCATGACTGGGTTTGGCTAGGAACCGATTCAGAACTGGTTATGAATGTGACCGGAAGCCCACTGCAGCAGGACGCTCACAACACGTCTGTGATCGACATCGCACCGATCACCGATCCCGTCGGCACTCTGACTCGACGGACCTCCTGTCAGGTGTCTTCGGTATCCAATGACTCTGGTGTTGGGAGCGTTGGATCACTTAGAGCAAAACCAATTAGAAGAGATTCTCTACACTCACCAACTAGCAAGAGGAAGAGGGTCCAGTTTACCACCTTTACATCTCTAGAACGACACAATTCACCCAAGACACTAGCACAGGAGAATGGACATGGCATTAACTGGGTGGGCAAGGAGGAACATTGTAACCCACCTGAGGTGCCAACGGTTCAGTCTTTTCAACAGATGTGAATGTTGACTAACATGCAGCTTGATATTCGCACCCATGGTGTTTATCTTTCTATGGTCACCTGAATGCCTTCTGGTTTGGGAAAAAGTTGATAAAGGGATACTTCACCCCCATGATAATTCTGTCATGAATAACCCTCAAGTTGTTTGGATGAACACAAGGAAATATATTTGGACAAATCATTTTCGAGCCACCATTGAACACGATAGTAGAAAATAGTTTTGGGTTCTGTTGAACTGAAAATAGGAAATTTTGGACACATTTGACCGCAGTTTTAACAACTATTGTAGTTAGTGGTGCATTTGATCAGACATTCTTCTAAATATCTTTCATTGTGTTCAACCAGACCACCAAGTTTATACAGGTTTGAGACCAAATTGGGTTTCTAACCTGCAATTAAAATTTTATCTGAGATCAGATTTCCTATTCTGCATTGTAAAAGGGAAAACACAGTCATCTCCAAGTACACCTTTTGTCTTCCTTAACAGGTTGAACGACTTAAAAAAAATGGCACCCCTCTCTACACTTGGATGACACAAACTATAATTTATAATTTATTGTAAGAACAATCTTCTTTTATTACATATGTTTTAACTTTTTATACAAATGCACATGGTATTACAGATCAAAATTCACTTTGTGTGATATTTGCCACCCTGCATGTGTATGCACAGAATTTTGTACAGAATTAAGTGTTATGATGCAGAAATCACACGATCCCTATACATGACTTGTGATGTGAATCTTTTATAAACTGTGCCTTAAAGTGGTAGTTCCTCCAGAATTAAATACCTGTTCATAGTGTCTCACCCTGTGGTCAACACCACAAGTTCCTGTGTGATGTTCTTCCACAAAACACAAAAGGAGATATTTTGAAGAATGTAAGGAACCGAATGTTCCCTTGCATTGGTTTTGGGTGCACACAGTGTGATTGTTGCCAGTGCTGTTCAGTTACCAACATCAATCAAAATATCTACAATGACACAATTTTCACTTTAATGGCATAACACCACATGAATCATTTAAACTGAACACAGTTCTGTATGTCAGTCCATATGATCATTTAACAAACGGACAATAAATGAAAGTCTGCATCATGAATGTTTATTTCGGAAATACTTATATTTCACACATTTATTACCAAAAATCCGACAATAAGAAAAGCAACCCGTGACCACTTTAAAATAGTGTTTGGATACAAAAGTTTATATTTCATGTCAAAGTGCCATTTATTAAATTAAAACAGAGATAAAGAGTCTCAGATTCTTGTAGCCTAAGCTACATGTAACAATTTACAGAATAAAAACATGTAACACAAATTAATATATCTTTTTATCCCATGCAAAAGATCTTTCATCAAGTATTTGAAAGGTAGTAAAATGGTCAAATATGTTGAGCAAAGTAATCTAATGTTTCATTTACATCAAACACAATCAGCACAAAATAATGATCTGCTTTCACAGAATCAGAGGTTCAGTCTGTCTTTAAGAAGAGGTCAGTAATGACCACCATCACATGTATTCATATATGAACATTAAAATCGTACTAAAATTACCAGGTTCTGACCACAGAAACAACCGACACGACAAGACCAGTAATAAAACCATCGATTCTTTGTTTCTCTGGTCTGGCCGACAATATTCCAATATAAATAAGAACTAAAGTGACAGTTTTGTCTCTGTCATTACTGATGCAGCATACAAAAAAAGCAATTTTATTCATTCATCCTATTCCAGAGATAAAGGCTGTTGTCAAAGGTTTGGGTTTTAACTGTGAGAACGCATTTGTCCATTCATGATCTCCAATTAAAGAGTTCTTCAAGTTGCGATAGACCTGAGTCAAACATTGATCCCATCGTGTTGTCAATGAAGAGACCCCACCAGTCGCTGATAGGTCGATCTCTCCTTCATGAGGTTGTGACATGTCTCTATGTAATTCTTCCCATTTCTCACCACTTTTTCCTGGAGCTCAGGATCCTCCAGAAGTTTTTTGGACATTCTGACAAATTCCTGTTAACAAGAACAAGAACGCCATTAGCAACTCCAATTTTCTTTACGATATTTTAACTTTCACTGAAATCCACATTCAATTCTACTCCATACACCTATTCAAGTTAAGATATAAATATCATAAAAGATCTTATTTAACTTCTGAATGATGGACACATGTTCTCTCAGATCTGTTTTAATCGGAGCAATGTCTGGTTTACTAAAATTCCATACTGTAGTCATGAAGTAATATCCGAACATTAGATGAATATTAATGCGTGCCACATCAAAAATAATAGAATATATTTCCTTGTAATATAATATTATATTAAAACCGCAAAATTATAAAACCAATCAATAAATATCTAGGACATTTTTCCCTGATGTCATTATTTCCAAATCAATTTATACCCTTTTAACATCGATGAGATGCAATGACCATGAATCTCATTCGCCACAAATATATAAGTGGTTTTGAATGCTTTCAACATGACTTAAAACTCAATCAGCTGCCAGACTTCAAGCTCCAGCACCACATCTAGCTCTCTTTTATCTCAGCGGGGAATCAGGATAACCAGAAGTGCCAGAAGCTTTGTGTCATTGGAAATGTCGACCACAACATGAAGCCTCTGACCTCAAACTAATGTTATGATGAAACAAGAGTGTAAAAGACAGGGTCTGCAGGTAAGGTGTGTGCCCTGTTAAAACCTATTTCCATACATATATTAAAGCTACAATCCGTAATGTTCAAAGCGTAAAACTGGAGGTTATTTACATGTTTTCTTTTTACATTATTTTACAAGATGTCCCTGTTCATCAAAAACATTTACGTGCCGCTGTAATGATCCGCCTCCGTGTTATTTCTCCAGTTATTATAATTGGAATTTCAGGTCCTTGCAACTTTGGCGAGTTAGTTTTCTTATCAGGCTACGGCGGATAGTAGATTAGATCAATATCAATATATTCCATAAACATGACTTTATAAGGATGATCTTTTGTATTGTATTGTAAAAAAGTCTCATTATTTATTCCCCTTCGATAAACATTAGATAAACACAGAGAAAGATATTTGGAAGAATGCTTACAACCACACAGTTCGTGGACCCTGTTTACTACCATTGTACAAAAAATGCGCATTTTTTAGAATGCGGCTTTGACAATTGCCATTTTTCTTTTAATCCATGGGGTCACATTCTTCTAAATATCTGTGTTTTACAAAACAAAATGTTTCACATGTTCGGAAACTGGAGTAATTCATGACAGCATTTTCATTTGGGTGAACTGTTTTTTTTTAACATAATAAGAGCGACTGTAATGTTTTTCTTTTCAGAAATAAAAGATTCTTGTTGGAAGAACAATTCCATATTTTCATGCTCTCGTCAACCCCATTTGATCATTGGATTCTCTTATGAATGGCTGTTTAGATGTCATGATGTAAAAGAGCTCTAAATATCTTATTTAGCCACTTATAAAGACAGATGTCAGGGTTTAGCACAGCACACACACGCTGTTCAAACTCCTCATATAATTCTGCTTATTTAATAGTAAAAAAAATTTTGTGGCTCAGTTGAAGTATAAAAGGGAAAAGGGATTATAAAAAGGGAAGGGATCCTTAAAAAGGATTAAAAAAAGGATTACTATAAAAAAGAACTAAAAAAGTACATTTTCTTTCAGTAAGTTTAGTAATATAAAGCATTAGTATGGTACTGTGTTAGTGTACTAATAGTGCTTGGGACTAAATTGGTCCACTTTCAAGTTTATAAACCATACTTTCATATTTTAAGAAAAGTATTTTGAAATTTTAAAGCATGTTAAAAAACAAATTTAAACTTGCTGTGTCTGAAATCGTATTCTAAGAAAAGACTAAGAAACAAAGTAAAAGATCTCTACATTGCTACTAACTGGGCTCAGATATTATTAAAGAAGAGATTCTGATATTTTATAATGTTCAAATCTAGATTATTTACCCAATCTTCATTCATCTGATTACTCTTAATGTATTTGTATGAAAGAATATCCTCTTCCGTATAGATTTTCTCAGTTCCCTTATAGATATTAGATTTTCTGCCATTACTTTTAAAGCCTATGACATAATCATATAAAATAGATGGTAGAAAATGGTTCAGAAGAGCAGATTAGTATGAGGATAGAAGTTCTGCTCTCTGACCTCTTGATCTGCTATTGGCTTTCCTAAGCCGTCCGGTAAATGCCAATGATCACTATATTGACCCACAACAGGCTTACGCTTTAGTCACCTAAAGAGAGAGGAAGTGGGGTAAAGTGTCTCTTTAAAGTCAACATTACTCATAATCTAGTTTGGAGAAAGACAGAAGTGCAAAATATATACGAAGCTATATATATGATGTATAGCTATGTTTCAGAGTATGGTCTAGCTATAGAATCCAAACAGTAGATGTCAACTTAGTTTTCCCCAACAATGCAAACATTTGCCCGTCTTACCTGAGGGGTCGAGTACAGCAGACCTGTGACCTCATGCTTGATTATTGCCGCGTTTCCTGGAATATCTCTCGCTAAAACAGGCAAACCCAAATCCATTGCCTAAAGAAACCAGATTCAAATACATTTACATTATTTGGCTCCGTGGATAATACATTTCCATGAACTCATTTGACAAATACTTTTTTCAAAGCTACCTCGTGTGCATTCAAGATATTTCATCAGTATGTGTGTTCACAGGATTTAAATCCCACGACTTTACGAGTACACCAGTTTACTGAAAAGTATGACGTTGATGTTGAAAACAACAAAAGCGCACAGTGACTTTACTTCAAACTGTTATAATAATTTATTTTAGTAGTTTTTTGATAGAATAAAAAGAAGAAACTATTTTTAATATTTATTAAATCATAATTGTTTAGGTCTATTGAGGTTACTTTATTTCAGTGGCTGTCAAAATGAATAAAAACCTCAGAAGTTACAAAGTAATTGAGGGTTTTATATATATATATATATATATATATATATATATATATATATATATATATATTTAATTTAATATTTTTTATTTAAAATTTGGGGAAAATATTATAAGTGTACAGAATATAATTGTATTCAAATTCATACATATAGATCTTAAATTCTGGAAAACCGGAAAATGTTGTTTATATATTTCAGTGGCTTGCAATGAATCTATAAGGGAAAATGTAATAAAAGCCACTTAGCACTTTAATCCCACTGTGGGTTAAACTAATCTGGTCAGTGTAAGGGCAGATTAACTGAATCTGCATTCTGTTCAATGATAATATTTTGACCATGATATCTGATCCTGGCTACTAGAAAGAGAGACTTAAAGCTGCCGAATCCCATTGGTTTCAAAGAGCATTCCTAAACACTTTCCTTGGCTAGTGTGGATTGGAAAATAGTTTGTCCCGCCAATGGTTAACTGTGGCAAAGAGCAACTTTTGAGTTTCCTGTCCGGTAAATAAGCATGGGCCGTTGTAACATTCTCCACTGATGGTTATAAAATCAAACTAAAATACAAGTTTGGTTTCTACTGCAACTGTTGGGTACTTTAGTAGAGACATTTATGCATCAAATATTACAATATTAAAAAACTCGGGAGAGCAAGTACACAGAATGTATTTAAAAATTTTTTTTAAATATTTGATTAGTATATTTTGCTAAAACAAATGACTATGAGTTACAATGGAAATAAAATAAAATTGATAAACAGAAGGGCAATTCTGTGAAATAAAATAAATACGTTTTTAAAAGGATTTTTATTACACTTAAAACATAATACCTATTTGAGGTCTCTGTAATTTTTATAGCATTTGTTTTATTTCAAGTGCATTATATGCATAGCTAAGTGAGGGCTATTTCAAGATTATCACACCCATTACGCTACCTTTTGCTCATAAACCAACACATGAACATAAAATTATCGTAATTATCACCAGATATATAAAGACCTAACCATTGTGCATTTTTGGGGGGTATTATTGCTTCTGGGTTGTGGATATTAAGTCACAAAGTGGGTCATCTCCTTTTTTGTCAAGTCCATAATGATTGTATATTTCCTTTATTAAGGAATTAAAACTTGAGTATAGACTGATATTATTATATCAATCATCAGAGGTTTATCAAAATATAAACAGTTGTATTCAGTGTATTTTGAACAAATACATTAACACATTGTAATAATTAATAATTGTATAACAGCAGGCACCAAACACATACATGGATACATTTATAATGTACAGATGGTACAAACCTCTAAGACAGCAGCAGACATTCCCTCTGAGATAGAGGAGTTTACCAGAGAAAAGGATTTCTGCATGGCAGCATGCAGCTCTTCTTTATTCAATTCACCTGCTAGAAACACGCCAACAGATCTGCACCCACATGACATAAACCCAGAGAAACATGAGCATGTGCCGGTCTTAAGTGTACTAAGATGTGAAGATAAGAATTCCAGAGAGCGAAAGATTGAGATCAAAGCAGAAGAGATCAGATGATGTTTACCTCTTGACACGTTCCTCAACCTCTGCGGAAAACACCGGATCTATCTGAAATAAAAAAATCATCAAAATTATTAAACCAAAAACACTGTACATAAAAAAAATACAAGAAAAGGATTTATTTCACAAACAGTTCCCAATAGAAGGAGGACAAAAAGAGGAAACGCCAAAAATGTTACACATTTGTACATATTTTTTCCTATTTCAAACACACCTTGACACATAATAAATGAATGCATGCCTATGTTTGCATTTAATGCTGTATTTCTTTAATGTTATGGCGTACTAAAGGCCAAAACAAAATAATTTTTAATCAAACATTAAGAATATTTTATTATTTATTTTCCATTAATGTTTTATTTAATAACTTTGTTTATAATAAACAATGTCAAACCCTTCAATCTCATTCAACCAAACACATCAATGTCGACCCAAGCATGTTCATTTCACGTGTTTCCAAACGGGACTCACACGTGCTGTAAAGAAACACACAACCATAAACATCACTTTAGAAAAGTAACTGAAGGTCACGATTTGATGAGAAATGAGAATTGTGTTATTATGCAGAAGTTCCCAAGGCTTATCTTTGCTTATAAGCGGTAAAGAACACAAATCCCAAGTTGCTATTTTTTCTCTTGCTTGTTTTATTCCCGACTCTCATCTACTTTGTACTCATCTACTACTTTGTCAATAATACTAAATCGTGGCGTGTAGACAAGGCAACGTTTCATCCTGATCATAATTTCCTACATGGCCAGTTGTCCTTAGGGAAAAAACTGCATTTGAAATCCGGTAGATTTTGTGAGATTAGGGTCAGGACGGGGTTGTTGCTCAATCTGATTCATTACGATGAGGGCTTTATGTGTATTAGCTGGCCGCGGCGGCTGCAGCACATGCAATTTAGGTCAAAGAAGATATAAGAGCGCCAGTGCGACACAATCCTGTTTTTATTCCACTATCTGCCTATTCAGTTTTCCACAGTGAAATGCGATATTCGATGCACATTTGAATTCAATAACAGAGATAAAAAGCTCCTGGCTAGAAGAGAAAATGTAGTGATATTACCCGGGGAAATGTTGTTTGATCAAAATTTAATGGGAAAAACATAAGGAATGACATGTTAAAAGACCAGGGAATTTAAATAAAAAACTTTTGCAAATGTATTTCCTTTTGATAAAACTAAAACATAAACCAAAAGGTTTTAAGTTATTTATAGATTACTTGGACTGCTCATGTTAGGGATGAGTACTTAATGTGTGCATCCCAAATCATCCAACTCAGTTTGCTTGGCATAGAAGAAAACACGGATGAAGGCGACAAATTGTGTTAACCATAACTATGTAACAATAGTGTAGACTTTAGTTTCATTTAGTGCTGTAAACTGTAAGTTTGTTAATTTCGACACAGTATCACTACATCCGTTTGGTTCGACACTCAGAGCAACAGGTTGCGCAATCAATCTTTCTTTCAAGTGATGAAGGTACGAATGAATTAAATAGTGTTACAACAGAATAAAGGCTGCGGATGATTTAAATATTATACTCAGTGTCTTGATTTTCAGTGATTTCATATGTAACTGTACACAAATGTATAGTTTTTCATTAAACCAACCCTGTAAGCCGTTTTTATTTCTCCGCTCTATTCTATTTTAAGTAAGTAATGAAGTAAGTAAGTAACTTTTATTAACACATCACCACAGCACATGTGCCCTGGTGAGTGAAATTCTTGGAGCTTGCTCCAAAAAGATCGAAGTACAGGTAACATGTAACATGTAACATATAGTACAGACTTCAACATAAGACAGTGTGCAATATACACATACATATAATCAGTACACACAGTGTACTATTGGACGAACTTACAGTCGAAACATTCAACGCAGTGTGTACATACATACATGAAGCACTATACATCACATGGTAAACACAGTTAACTATAGCAGTTAACTTTGCTTCCGTTTTCAGATTTTATTTATAAAAAAAAGAAAGGTCATTTACTGAGGTTCACATTAATTTTTTTCATATTTTATTCAAAATTCAATAAATCATATAGTTTAGATGTTTATGTCTTCATAACTGGATAATTTAATTTTAGTATAACATTTTATTTAAAAAAAAGCCAAAAATACCACTGTCAATTTCCCATTTGCGCACATTCCTAAAACCATCTAAATATTGATTTGCACAAATTGCTTCACCTTGCATACTTAAATGCCGTTATTGGTTTTTATTTCAGAAGACAGCACAGCATTTGCTTAAGGGAGAAATTCCCCATAAAATCTTTAACGAGCAGCGGCTATAACAGATCCCATCCTGATTGTGTCGGTAACTGACATGTGGCCGATGTCAACGATGTCAAGGGTGCAAGAAAATGTTGAAGGTTTAAAATGTTTTAATCGAAGGATTAAATTGTTAAAAAGATAGAAGATTTGAATGTAATTTGTGACTTCTTCCTTTAAGTAGACTTTCACACATAATACACAGATTCAGCATTACATGTTGTTATAATATGCAAAACTTCTAATTAAAACCCAATTAATTGAAAAAATAATAGTCAAGCTAAAATAATCGTTATGTTGCAGCTCCATTTGTAACTATTGACTATAGTATGACAAAGTTAGTAAAACTGCCTCAAACTGTTTTCTTTCCGACCTTCCTCAAAATATCTTCTTTTGATAAAAATATCAGCAAAAAGATAATGATTCCTACAATGGTAGCCAATGGAGTTCAAAAATGTGAACTATATTTATTTGTGGGCGAACTATCCCTTTAAATAAAATTAAATTACAAGTAGCTGTTTGTAGTCCGATGTTTTGCTTCAGTGGAAAGCAGCTCTGAAAATTTTTTTCAAACCAATGACAGAGACAAAAAAACAAAAGACGTCAGTGATCCATTTGATGTCATCATGAGCTCCACTCCCAGAGATACGAGGATTCTTAAACCACTCTCCAGATCAAACAAAGACACACACATCACGTCTTAAGACAACACGTTATCATGGGTTTGCTCACTCAAACCTTTAACATGACTAGAGACACAAACAGACACGAAATGAACCAAACTCACATTTACATTTAGTCATTTAGCAGACGCTTTTATCCAAAGCGACTTACAATAGTCGAGGAGACAATGAAGCGGTAAATAGCTGATACAACAATAGGTGAACAAGTGCTACAACAATGCTACCGAGTTACACAGAGAGAGAAGTTACAAAAGTATTTTTTTTTTTTTTTTTTGATAGAGTGAGTAGTTAGAAAAGTAGTGAGTTAGTGAGTTAGGTGTAGCCGGAAAAGATGAGTTTTTAGGTGTTTTTTAAAGATAGAGACCGAGTCTGACAAGCGTGAAGCCAGAGGCAGATCGTTCCACCATCGAGGAACTGAAGCAGAGAACGTTCGAGAGAGAGAGAGAGAGAGAGAGAGAGAGAGAGACCAGAGAGAGAGAGACCAGAGAGAGAGAGAGAGAGAGAGAGAGAGAGAGCGAGACCAGAGAGAGAGAGACCAGAGAGAGAGAGACCAGAGAGAGAGAGAGAGAGAGAGAGAGAGAGAGAGAGAGAGAGAGAGAGAGAGAGAGAGAGACCAGAGAGAGAGAGAGAGAGAGAGACCAGAGAGAGACCAGAGAGAGAGAGAGAGACCAGAGAGAGACCAGAGAGAGACCAGAGAGACCAGAGAGAGACCAGAGAGAGAGAGAGAGACCAGAGAGAGAGAGAGAGAGAGAGAGAGAGAGAGAGAGAGAGAGAGAGAGAGAGAGAGAGAGAGAGAGAGAGAGAGAGAGAGAGAGAGAGAGAGAGAGAGAGAGAGAGAGAGAGAGAGAGAGAGATTTCTTACCCTTTTGAGCTGGTACCACAAGTCTCGGCTCATTTGCGGAGCGCAGAGATCTTGAGGGCCTATATCTTTGCATTAGTGAGTTAAGGTAAGTGGGTGCTGAACCGGTGGTGGTCTTGTAGGCAATGAGAAGACATTTAAATTCGGGAAGCATCAACTCAAGGAAGCATCACAGAAACATAACAGAAGTCATTTTCTGGCAGGAGGAAACATAACATGTCTGTGCTAAACTTACAGCCGATTGGGGATTGAAGGCTGCTTAAAGTGAGAGGTCAGACCAATATGAAAAATCTGTCAATATTGAACCATTGAAGAATGGTTTAAACCAAGAGTTTCCTTTTCCTACATCCTTCAAAACATCTTCTTTATATCTTCTTCTTAATCTTCTTTTGGTTATAATGGCTTTATGATGACGATGGTTGGAGAAGCATAGACCTGAGGTCTTAAATGTTCTATGTTACTATTCCGACTTTTCCCCAAGACACACAGACAGGAACATGTTTTGCCTCAGGCCTGGTTGTCTTTTTTAAATCCTCCTTCCTTCTGAAATCTCCCTAAAACATATCTGACCAAGTCCGGGTTTAGTCAGTCTTGATTCTGCCAGAAGATGAAGGGTGACCTCACTGTAAGGTTGGCAGTATGGCAGCACCCAGGCTTGGCAGATAATCTGGAGTGACAGATGGTCTGCCACGGGCTGGCCATTAGCTCATAGCAGCAAACGCCGTCCCCTAGCACCGTAAAGCACCGCGGGCCCGCAGACAGTACCCAAGCTTATCCCAAACCTCCGTCACAACTCCTCCCAGCCCCAATCCTCCCGTGATTCCATTGCTCCAGCTCTGGTGAGCCTCTAAATACATCGGATAAATCCAGATTAAAGGAGGCTAATGTTGTTATCATTTCTACATCCAATTAGTGCTACCTTGGAATCTGCAGAAGCATGTTGCCTTAAGTGTTTCAAAGTGACACATCTGTTTTATAAAGGATGTGTTTTGAGTGTGTTAAATAGAGAGATTAGTTCAGGACTACTTAACAGTGGTATAGATTATCCAGAGATTATCCTGCGTTGAAAACTTTTCAGGCACTGTACACATGGAGTTTTGGGATGCAGAAGAGCAATAAATCGCTTTGGTAGTACTAAACAGAATAATAATTCTATTTTTCAAGTCTTTAACTGAACATAACTGCAAAAAAACGACATAATTGTGTGAGGTTTTTCCCTACTTGTACGCACAGGACAACTTATTAATGAAATATCTCTGGATTATTCACGACACGTAGATGCGTACGCACCTACATTTCTTCTTACACCTTTACATAAGTGAAATTGGATTCGTATTTTGAATAAAACACAACCAAAGCACTTACAAATAAAAGCTTACTGCAGTTAAGTATTTTACCGAGAAACGCATTTAGAATGTCGCCAAGCAAAAACGCAAAAATAAAGAAGGAACTTCTGGGAAAGGAATGAACGATTTTGTTGACCCGAGGTACAACACAGTTAAAACATTTTATTTAAAGATAAGAAGAGGTGTAAAAGACATGGGTGATTAAGAAAGCGGCATTATATCCTGGACAGATAGTGAAAGAGACCAATACAACACTGTTATTCGAATGAATCATTTTTTATTCATGGGCCGTATGTAAGTAATGCACATCATGACGAATTCTACTGACAGATGGAAATTAAGAATGAAATTACATATCTTTATAAGCGTTGTTTCGACAAAAGGCTCGAAGCGATAGCTGGGCACGAGCATTTACCTGCATATAGATCTACATAACCTGATGTGTGCACTAAATAAGGATGTAGTCGCATTTGAGGCATAAAAACGTACGTGTGTATATATTATATTTGCCTGCTTGGTGCTAAAAAGGTATGTAATTCTAAAATGGTTGTGGTTTCAAGAAACCGTGCCAGTTTTCTGATCATTCCTTTCATTAAAAATAAACGTGATGTCTGAGTCAACCTTTCCTTTAGAATTTTGAGGCTGTCAAGCAGGGTCTGGTGGTTAATTTGTATGTTTTTGTGAAGATTAGACTCTTCCGTTGATCATTTGTACCCCTAAGCTGCAGTTGTATTATAACTGTTGAAATGTATTAAATAAACAGTTTGTTGAACAGATTCTGCACATAAACATAATGGTTGAGTTTGTTATAGGAGTCTTAATTTAGAAAGGAACGTTTAGAGAAATCACAAATTTTGCAGGGCCTTAAACCCGCAAAACTGGTTACATTTACTCAACTCGATAGGAGATTGATTTAAATTTCTCGCTCACCCTTGGTCCGATGATAATGAGGACCACCAGAGGATTTTGAATGTTCCATTCTGTAAAAATAACATCAACAAATATAATTAGATGTACATACTGTACCAACCAATATGTCACCTCAATCATCACTTTTGGGAAAAATATGAACCCATCCGTTGGGTTGTGATCCAACTTATTCTGGCTTGTTCTAACATAAAATGTTGCTTTGATTTGAACTATATTCAGGGTGATTTAACCAGTTTATGTATTCGTCCATTTTGTCAGCCATGCTCTTATTTAAAACAGAATTTTAAGACAGGATATTTCTGTAACATAGTCACAAGATTCTAAGCCTGAGATTTCACAAAGTCTTCCCACAGCAATCCTGTCATGGTTTTATTTTTATGATGAAGAGATGATTCAAGGCGTGCTGCAGTTGACATACCTGAAAAAGCTTCAAGTAGATATAGAGGATCCTTAACTCGCCTGAGTCCACAAACCAACAGAAACACACGTAGATCTTCCACCTTCTCGTTACACACACCTAAAACACGACAAATCCGAAATGAATGAATGTTGAGATGATCGTGAGTGAGATGTTTATAACATAAATCAATGCATGCATGCTGAATCCATCAAACAATGTCGTATATAAGACAGGTGTTGAATAAAGCCACTCACTTCAGTATTTGATCAATATTACACATATACATTTAGTGTACGTACATTGTATTACAGATTCATGAAATGACGTTTTATCTGAATTTAGAATACTTGGTGAGAATGGTGGGAAAACTGCAGAACTGCATGATGATGACATCACCATAGCCAAAGTCCTTACTTCTCTGTCATGATCTGATATCCGTCCCTCCCAAATCTGTGCCTTACCCCAGATCATCCCTCCTTAAATCCCACCTATTCTAGATTATCCAGAAATATAACGCATGTGCGTCAGATTCGGCATTTAGGCAGAGTCAGCTCACCCTATTAACAGTCGTGACCAAAATATATTCCTTGTCATACACCATCTATTTCCCCTGAAATCAATTACAATTGTTTCAAACGTATTCCTTTTATAAAATCTCAACATTTAACCCCTTGTGTCTGTGTATTTATCCTACATAAGCGTAACCATAAGTACCATTTTAACAATGACGCTGCATTTTGATATTAAAAGGATTGAATTTCATCATATCGCAGCCGACTTGTTAATGAGTGCAAAATGCCATATGATAATATTTCTTTTAATATGCAGTATATTTGCCAAATGGAAGCTCGGTGTGCACTACACAAGACAAATCACTCAAATCACTTTTTTTTAAATTTATAATGATTTTGTTAAATGCTGTGACAAAAATGCTGTGTGTGTCAAAGACAAGAAAAGGGCTTCTCAAAGTCTACAATCAAAGGTCCAAATCTGAATTCACAGGAATGTTCAAGTTCTGGAACTTTTGTTGTTATTGCGACAACATTTCCGTAGCCATTACCAATCCCAGTTAAGTTCTTGGTATAAAACGTTGAATGCCACACAATTTTATTAATAAAGCTCCTTGTTGATATAAATGTATAAAGGATAAATGTTGTATAAATTGTTTTTTGTTGATGTTCATTCCCGGTTTACAACCTGTTCCTGTAATAAACAAGTATAACGTAAGCATTTAATAAACATACATGCATATGTAATATTAAGACTAATTTGAGGTCTTGTACTACATTTAGATAAGATTACTTAAATGTGTTTCCTCCCTTTATCATAAAACTCTGTTGGTTTTCTTCACGATATGACTTTATTCTGACATATTTCTGCACTCGTGTACGTGCATCTTTTGATTTGGAGACATGTACCATCACTCATCCCGTGTTAGTTCATCGATGAAAATTTTCGTCTGACAAACTGTATGACGGTGCTACCAGGTCATATAATGGTGATTTGGGTAACATGAAATCAATCTAGCGTGTCTGGATTATGTCCCCTGAGGGTCCGGACTTTGAGAAGCCCCGAACTAGAAGGTAAAGTGTAAACATGAGTCTGTCTGGGCACAGATGATGTCTAAAGTATCCAAATTAGTACGTCATGAATCGATTCCAAACATGACCCAAAGAATTGCTTTTTGAATCCATTTGTAAGGGAAATGACTCTCACCACTAATTTAAAAAAATCATCTAAAATAATGTCTTATAACTGCTAAACAGGTTGGTACACATCCACGCACATCCCCTGCCTGCGGAAGAGTGTAAATGCCCACCGCCCAAGTGGAAGCTTAAAACACTGGTAAAATACAACTACATGGGGAAACCAACGTTCTCTAGCGTTGCTTCAATTCATTTAGAAAAAAATATTGCTTACAGAAGTTTCCAGATGGTATAACCAACATTCATTCGCCAATATTGTGCAAAACATGTGATAGATAACTAAATCACAGAGAAGAAACCGATGTCTTGGTGACACTAACTGCTGCATAAAAGGTCTTAAACTCTCTTTAAAATGTCCATTCTTGCCAGTAAAATGTTTTATCCAAACTAAAATAAATAGCATCACACCGTTGACCCACGTACACAAATTAGCAGAGATAAATGACAAAAATGACCCAGATATCCTGTCTGCCACCTGTCATAAAGATCAACTAAACATCTCTGAAGTTTTTTTGGTTTCACCTTAATAACATGAGGATGTTACCGGATGGGGAGTATCGAGTTGAGACTTGAACTCATCACACAGTCTGATGGAGTATTTCTTCTTTTGGAACGGTATTGATTTAAAAACATAATGGGGATTTGGGTCTTTCACATTTGCAAATTAAACATGACATCATCAGCAAATTTAAACCTTTTGCAGTTTATGTCACCCTAATGTTCATCTTGAGTTCCTGTATTGTACGATCCATTGTTCAAATATCCTAAAACTATTTGTTTTCCTCACATTTACAGAAGACAGATACAGCTCAACATGTTTGACAGTTTAAAGAACTTATAATGCATGAAACAGTGCGATTCTTTTTTTTAAAGCTAAAGTTGTAATTCATACATAACCAATAAGACCAAATAGAAATGAAATTGCTGACTTTATTGGAATGAGCCTCTATGGTAACGTTGAGCCTGAAAGTTTATTCAAAGGTCACAGTGTTACCCTTTCTAGGAAAATCAGACTATAAACAGCTTATACTGTAGTTCTCTTTTGACATTAATCTGGGATATATGAAAGTCTTTCAATTTACAAAGAGCTTAAAGACCCTCTTGCATTACTCATATCAAGCTTTCCATTCAAATCTGTCATGTGCCTCTTTAACCACCACATTAAATATATTACACACATTATCCCTGAAGACAATGGTACCAATCATATACTGTCTTATATCAGATAATTGCTTCTTTAATGGCATATGCCTTCCATGAGCTATACAGTACAAGGTTATATCAGAATAAGCACCTCACACATTATAGAACACAATGTAAACAGTCTTGCATTGACCGGGCTTTGACAGGCCAATGTCAAACGGGGTCAAAGTTGAAATCATTCAAACTTTTAGGGCTGTATTAAAATGATCGACACAGAGCCTGGGGTTGGATGCTTTTGAAACTGCTTTCCATTTCTGTTTTGGCAAGAATCATAAATGCAATGAACCGTAAACCCTTGCAAATAAGAGCTACTTTTTTGGCTATATACAATCCACACAAGCCGCTTAACGTCGTGCATTGCTGCTTTCAGCCAAAATTGCTCCCCTCTGATCTGGAATCAGTTTTGTATCAGTATCTCATCAACAGTGAAAGTTTATTCAAGGTTGAGTACGGGTCAGTATGAGGTCAGATTCCTCTCTTAAAAACAGCGAGGACATGGCATGGGATATGTGATGTGACGTAAAGCGGATGGATTAGACAGCTGATCTAGATGTGTACGCTTCCAGTGGTTAAAGTGTCAGAAAACAGCGCTGAGTTTGTTCTTTTACATGGTAAGTAAACGCCTGAATGCTTCGAACTTATTGTCCGTGTAGGCTGAGATTTGCTTTAAATACATCTGTTTCGCTAAGGTACAGTTTTGAAAATAAGGTGGTCAACATCAATTCGGGTACTTTTAACATAACTCCTTTTTTGTTCCTGAAGCTCAGATAGTTGGCAGGACAAAGGTCATGGGGTTGAATCTCGAAGAGCACAGTAACTGCTCAAACACACAGAATTACACAATGAATTTACTCAATTTTATTTAGGGTATACATGAAATAAAGCATTAAATATTATTGTATAATTAACCTTCTAAAAACAAGAATTATAGTTGGTGCTTTTGTTTCGTTTTCATTGAGCATTTTACTTTCACAATTTGTCAAAAAGCTAAAATACAATTATTTCTAACAGACCTTTATTAAAACACAAGTATAAGCTTTAAACAAACACTCATTTGTCCATAAAATTGGACGGGTAGAATTGAAAATCCAGCAATATAGTCTACCAATAAAACACAGCATACATATTTATTTATATAAGCACTTTAAGAATGAATGTTTTTTAATGTAACTTATTTTTAGTTGGTTATGTTCAGCTTCTTCTCATTTGCAGTATACATTATTAGAAAATCAATCCTGGATCTATCACATCTATACAAGAAACCCAACCCCATGATTTGCTTTTAACAGTATTGTTCAACTCACCGCTAACCGACTAACACTTGATAAAAAAGACAAGTTTATTTCCAAAACCAGATCATTTTGTAGTTATTTATATACTTTGGAGTGCCAATTAAAAACATCATTTCTGAAATATGAAATGAAAATAGGCTGAGTAAATGATGACATAATTTAAGAGAAGTCTAACCTATTTATATATTTCTTCAGACATATATATTGGATTATAATAAAATGAATAATAAAAAACCTTTGATATATAACAGCATTAACACATTATTAAAGTATTTAACACCCCAAATAAATTTGTCAAAATCCACTATAATTTTTCACTTATTATGATTTCGTAAATACTGTACAAACATAAAAAAAACCTTTTTGCAAACTAGATCAGTGACAACAATGTTCTCAAAGTTTTATATTCCTTTTTTTCTGCTGTACACACACACACACACACACACACACACACACACACACACACACACACACACACACATAAATTAGAGTTATCTTGCAAATTAAGTCATGAAATATAAAATGAAAAAGTGTGGAACAAAAATATTTATATCTTAAGTAATAAACAGTTATGTTAGTTTTGTCCGTGCTTGATTCTTACCATAATCTAGGTCCATAATAAGGTTCAACATACTGTTAGTATTTGTTATATTGAACCACATGTACCAGTGGTACATTTTTACCCATCGATCTAAAGTTTATTAGAATGAATTCAAATAACACATTTTATCATCACATACAGTCCTTGGGAATAAACCCAAAATCTCAGTTTGAGTGCACCACGCTCAAGCAGGTCCCATAACAAAAACTCCTTAAAGACATTTAGGAGGCAAGTAAGCAGAGCATGTCAAGGCTTTGAAAAAAGAAAATAATCATGACTGAAATGTAGTTTCCCTGTGATTATTTCTTTATTTATGTTGCTTTGAAATGTATTCGTTTGTGAGGCAACACAAAAGTATCAAGGCACAAACATGCTTTATAAGAAAATATAAGAGAGCAGCACAGTCTATCAGTCTGAACAGAAGATCAAACAGCAGTGACTCAAGCTCATGACTTAGATTTCAAAGGCTTTGCCTGGCTGAGATGAAGTCTAAACCTGAAGACAGCGACAGCAGGTCTAATCATCACTGAAAGTGGTTTAGCAGTGATAAACCTTCACAACACTCCACCCAGTGGCCATGGACAAAAACAAGTGTGAGAGTGTAAAAGAAACACTGATTTATAAAGACAACATAATACATTATACAATGCATTAAATACTATATATTATCGATAAATATTTACGCAACATTAATACATTTTACATACAGTGTCCTGATTTGTTTGTGTGCCCCTAAATTTAGTAAAAATATTATTGGATTAAATTGGAGAAATTCTGTTTTCATGTACTGAACCTATTGATTATTCCAACCTTTATGATTTTCTTTCCTCCCACAGAACACATAACAAGGTATTTTGTAAAACGTAAAGAACTGGCCCCTATTCACTTGCTTTCACGATGCAAGTTAAGGAGGTCCACTGGTGTTAGGTTACCAACATTCTTAAAAATATCTTCTTTTATGTTCTGTGTAAGAATGAAACTTCCATGAAATCACAAGATGTTGAGTAAATAAATGATTTAAAGGTAACCTATTTATATAAGGTTCCCCATTTGATTGATCTTCAGACATAGTAGATAATAATAAAATAAATAAATAATATAAATATCAAATGTGACAGCATTAACCCCTCATTTTGGTACTATTGAACCCCCTAAAAAAAGGATTGTATATAATCTCTTTACTTTTTCTTTACTATCTCTTTGAACATCTCCCTTTACACTGACAACCCCTCAATGTAGTACACTAAAATCATGTTTCATTCAATGTGGTCACCTTGAATGTAAGTATTTAAACTCCCTCGCACTAACTTTAACTTTAACATAAGTCGATGCAGTTCTACAGTCCCGTGTCGTAATCTTATGTTAGAGGATTTGTGTGGTTTAGGGAGGATTACAGCCATCCTCAGACCATACAGCAGACAGGATGTGTTCTTCACTTTACGGCTGAAGCGACCGTGTGCTTTCCCATCATACATTTCTGTGTAAAAGGCCTTTATATGTCTCCCATGCATCACTTTTGAATTTATGTATAGGTGGTTCCCTTCACACTTCGGATCAACCTGTCAATTTCATCTATTCTTAAACCTTCATCCGTCTTTAAACACTCACTGAATGACAGGCACGGCAATGTGAAAAATGCCCCGATACAACCGAAAGGGAATTATAAGTATAGCGGGCTGAATTATACCTCAAAGGGTTCTTGAAAGACAGCAGTACACGTTCGCGGTAAACAAGTGTCTTTCCTTGGATTCAGATAGATTTACACGTTCACATGAAAGTAAAAAGAGGAGAAGGAGAACAAACAGACCTGTCACAGAAGGAATGGAATAAAGTACAGTAAATAAAGCGCTCTCTCCTAAGGGATGAAGTTATTTATCACAGCGTGCCACAGAAACGTATTTGGACAAAGCGTTTGTTGTGTTTGCTGTGTTTTTTGTCTCACCTGTCTGTCGCATTTGTCTCTTGTCCAAGCATTTGATCATCACGTGTTGACAGGGTGGTAAAGACTTGTTTTATAGTGTTACTTGTATTTAAAGGCTAGTGGTTTCATATAAACTGCTAACTGGTTTGTCCAACGGTATCATATAACGGTGGTGAAATATGATCATTAGAAAAGCATCACCCTAAACTATTGCTGGTGCGAAAACCTATTACGATGTATAAATATAATGTGACACTTTGCAGTATTTAACCAGGGCAAGGTCAAAGGTTTTTTTAACAAAGATTTTGAAATATAGACAGGAATTTAATCTCATCTCTGAATAATGAACGCTAAAGGATTGATCTTATACAGAAAATGCTACTGTATGCTCAGTTAATCACATTAAGTTGCTGGGCAATATATTGGTATTGACAATAAAAGTAATATTAAAATGTCTTGATTTAGATTTTGTATTTAACATATGATAATATGGTATGATTTACCCCACTGTTTCCACTCAGTTGTTGTATTTTAATAATTCTTAAAAATAAAATAGCTTGCCTTGCCTTTCCTTTTGTGTTCTGCCGAAGTAGAAAGTCATTAAAATGAAATGAAATTGAGATTAAAAACCATCAAGGTAATGTAAAATGCTGACACAATTTTTCATCCTACAAATCTGAAAACACAAAGACTCATGAGAAGCTCGACTGCCGAGTCAAAACCCACTCCTCAAAAGTTCTCCAACTAGTCAACCACAGACAGCTCAAAGGCTCCGGAAGAAAAAAAAGAAATGAAACTTCAGACGTACCACTCACATCTGCGAGCACTAAATCATCTCTGCATCAGGACCCCATTTCCCATGAGGTCCTGCAGGCCTGACTCTTATCATAAGGTGATAGGAGGGGGTCTACATTGCATGATCCTGCAGGAGCTTCCAGATCTTCTCTGACATGTGGAAACCTGCTCCACCTAAAAACATATGGCCTAACTTCAACACAACTCCAGACCTTCCACCTTTGTTCCCTTAAAAGCCAGCTGTGATCCAGAGCTGACATCTCAGCTATCCCAGCATCCGCCACAGCATCCACTCGACATAGCAGGAGGTCAGAGTACCTTCTTTGATGGAGCTGCCGAGGCTTGAGTTGACTGATCTCAGAACAGTGTCTGATTCCCCAGGGGCCTTCACAAACAAGTAGGGGCTTATACAGTGAGATCAATCTTCAATGAGAGCGCTGGGGTGGATTACTCCGACACTGCAGCCTGCATACCCAGGAGTATGGAATTGATATTCGGGACAAGAGATTGAATCGCTCGGTTTGCATTTGGTTTTATATATGGTGTGCATTTTCATCAGGGATGAGAATCCTGGTTATTTTGACTACTTGAGTACTTGACAAGTAAGTCAAGTGCAGACTCAAGACATCAGACGAAAATGTTAGATTGTTGCATCAATGTTATTTAAATGTTTCAGCATAAATAAGCATTTCGATCATGCTGTGACTTCAAATAAACATGTCAGTTTAATGTGTTGCTGTTTTAAATAGAACAACCTGATTGCCAGCATTACTCTAAACTACTGAACCATTCAAAAAATGTGCCTGTGAAAATAAATCCCATTTTATTTTGACACATAGTTGTACAAATCGAAAACCATGTCACAAAAGTCCAAAGGTACTTGTTTCCATCAGTAGTTCCAGACGGAGAAATGTGATGCGTTTTGTTCGTAAATTTCTCATTGAAAGACCCAGTGACACCTATAGTAAAGATTTTTCTTTTGGGGAAAAAACACGCTTGCCCTAAATGGGTAGCAAACCAAAACCAATTTAATAATTTACTCAACCTGTATTGTTTTTTTATTTCTGCGTTTTATAAAAATATATTTACTTGTGTTTAACAGTTCTCAAACGTAGGATGTAAATGATAACTTAAATTCCCTTTTACGAATATCCATAAACTGGTCCAGCACATAAAAAAAAACATGTATTGGATGTCATGACATCACGCTACACTTCAGCCTCTCATCAAATGTTTCTATAGAATCCAAAGCCTCCTGCCATCTTTACTCTGAAAAGACCACTGTCTACATTTGCATAAGTAATGCTTGATGTCAATACATTCAAAAAGCTATCGGTCTGTAAATAACTCTTAAAATAATGAACCAAATTATCCATTCTAACTGAAACTTACAAGAAACAGCACTGGTCATAAATATCCTTTTGTTCTTTGATAAACAGAATCACTGAAGAGGGCAGTTTAAAATGATGCAATACTCGCAAACACTTATTTCAATCATTCTTTCAAGCATTAGACGAAAAGCAACACAAAATCTTCACCTACGTCAAGTTTCCTCGTATCAAGCCTAAGTGTTTATGAGTGTGATTTCAAGAGAGTTGAGTGCACATGTATTTTCAACAGGGCATCTAGTATGTAGTATCAATATCATCATGGCATGTTGGAGAAGGATGATAATGAAAGCACATGTTATTAATGTGCATTCATTATCATTATTAATCAAACTTCACCCATGTGCCATCTATAGAAATCCACCTGCGGGCGGTGATATTACTTTCAAACCACATCTCTACGTAATGATGTTTGCCAAAGCGATGGAACAAAAACTGAGCACAGAAAACTTGTATCCGTACTGTCAGATTGACGTATGTCTCTCATTTGCCTCAACAGATAACACTGGTGAGATCCATTACAGAAGCTCCCTATAATGATGGACTTGTGTCACATACAGCAAGACGGAGTGTTAGAGTAAGAAAGAATCAGCACTACAAAATGACAAGTTTAGCCAATGAGAGGATCTGAGAAGTGTCAGAAAGATAAAGAACAAATCAATTTCATGAACTCCATCAATCATGTGACACAGCTTTAGACCTCAGGCATACTGTGCCAGTCAAACGTTTGGACATCTGCTTATTCTTTACTACGATCAACATACTTAAGGATAAAACTCTTGGTAAGGGGTGGTCATGACATACGTGCCGGTCAGGTGTGTCTGGACTGATAAAGTAGGTTTCATCATAACTGGATCTCATTCTGTCATATCATCACAAAGAAGGGAAATATTAAAAAGTAAAGGTGTTGTACCTGTACTGTGTAAAAAGTCTCTCCAACTGAATTGTGATGCCACTCTGGTCTCAATCCCTAAAACAAAAGCATGTATCCTGTCAAATAGATTTGGTCACCCTCAGTGCCATCTAAGAGAATGTTGTGCTTTTAAAAACTACCTTGAGGCTGGACGTAGATCTTCCTGCTGTCACATACCTGGTGAAAATAAGAATGTAATGAATACTCGATGCACATTGAATATTACTATAAGTGTCAGATACAGGGATAAAGTTCAGCATTTTAAACTCAGTACTTAAAGGCAGGGTCTATGATTTGTCAAAAATGCGAGTCCGAATCGAAAAACAATCATGCAGCCAATCAGCAGTAAGGGGCGTGTCATTTGTTGAGGTTGAGATCATGAGCCGAGAGCGACCGATGACGTATGTGAGGGGCAGAGCTCTCAAAATTGGGGTTGTGTTTATTTTGGTTATTATGATGGTCAACGTTGACTACCGGAAATCATAGACCCTGACTTAAACGTGACAGTTCTTCCAAAAATTAAAGATCTGTCATCATTAACCCTCTTGTCAAACCAGAACCCGTGTGACCTGTGCGAAGAAATTTAGAAGAATGTTGGTAACCCACGATAGTGGTACCTTCTATTGTTTAAGTGTTTAAGTTACATGTGAACGTTTCTGGTGCCCTGTGCTAGGAATTTCTAAATGTTCTATGTTATACGCATCCAAATGCACACACACATCTAGGGTTTGGTACCGTGAGGGTCTCACCATAAACTTTACCCAGACTCAATCCACGACCTTGTGCGGACACAAAACCAAAACCATTTTCAAAATAGAGAGAGTTAAAGATGACAGACTGTTTATTTTAGGGGAACTATTCCTTTACAAAATTGAAAAGAACTTGCTTATACAGAACCCAATAATAAACACAGACCTTAACATTAAAAGACAAATGTGAATCCCTATAGAACTTTCCATGACATTTCCAGGCCTGATATCACAGTTTTAAAAGGTTCTGTGACCACGAACCAGCAGATAGTCCAATGAAACTAAAGGTCAACCATTCAAATTTTCCGTTGTATGACTTATAAATAATACAAATTAACTTGTCTACGTGCTTTGGGATTCTCTATGAAATACAGGAACACTCTTTTTGCCAAAAAAGCTAATTGTTGCCATTTTGAAACAAACTCAAAAAAGGAAAATGAATTTTAAATATATTAACTAGAGGGTTTAAAATCATAAAAACTGAAGGCAATTGAAACTTAAACAAATATCACAAAATAAAACTAAATTTCAGTTAAGGAACTTTCTCTTTAAGGCTGACAGATTCATCCAGTAGATGTATCCATGTTCTCTCAATGTCCATGGCTAATATAATAACAGAAATCTATGCATGCATATCTACATGGAACCAGTCGAATTAACATCTGGGATTTGCCTAAATCAAGACCAATACAGAAAAACAATATAACTGCTGGGAGTTAATAAAAGAATAATATGTTAATTCCAGGCTGAGATAGAGCGGATAATTTCACACGGACAGAAGGGAAATAGGCTGGATGATATCAGTCCCGCAGGAGAGAGATCTTTGTTTCTGTATCATTAAACTGAATCTCGCATCAACTGAGAAACCGATATCATACTTGGCTTATACATCTGTTTAATGTCTGCCTGGGATTTAATTTGAGGATAAAACAGGAAAACACTGATCCAAATGCTGCTATTATAGGAAACAAGGAGGGTTTCGCCATTTTGGTGGTTAAAACTTTCTGTTGTATTAATAGCACAATATGTATCTCCCTGGCCTGTAGGCACATTAAAAATGAGGGAGGACATTTTTATTTACAATATCCACTTAATAACCTTTTAATGGGCCTTTAATTTTAAGTGTGCTATTTTAAAATCATTCGTAACTCATCTTTTCCGGCTACATCTAACTCACTAACTCACTACTTTTCTAACTACTCACTCTATCAAAAAATGATTTATATACTTTTTGTAACTTCCCTCTCTGTGTAACTCGGTGGCATTGTTGTAGCACTTGTTCACCTATTGTTGTATCGGCTATTTACCGCTTCATTGTCTCCTCGACTATTGTAAGTCGCTTTGGATAAAAGCATCTGCTAAATGACTAAATGTAAATGTAAATGTATCTTTTTATACCAAGGGTTTGTAGGTCCATATTTTTTCGACAAACAAACTGGCATTTAGGGAATTCATGTTGAGCCAGATATTTTTTTTGACAAATGCAAATAATATCTTTTGCTGAAAAATTACTATTAAAACATGCACAATAACGCCAAGAATGCTTTAATTGTGCAACACTTTGATCTGGGTCATGTTAACTTTGGTCAAGTTGTAGAGCTTTGTTCACAGCACAGAAAATAAAAAGTCTCTGGATGTTGTAACCAAATGTTCTTACCAAAAGTGTTTCAGCCTGTTCTTTCAATTTGTCAGTGAATGCCACAGCAAACCTGCATTTGAGAGGGAGGAAGAAAGAGCCCGTTGACATGTTAACATGTAAAATAACATGAAAAGTCAGATTTTGGGTTCCAACGGCGAGAAGCATACAACCGCTTTCATCTCGCCAGCAATTCCGCTACACTTTCCCATCAAAAGACATCAAAGCTGTCAGCGCCTGCCAAAAATCTGCTATCACACAAGTCAAGCCATGCAAATAAAAGCGTGACAATGCGATCTCTAGGTCCTCTTTATAGTAAAGATGAGCACAGACAGGTGAGGATGCGATGAGAGGGATGTAGATCCTACAGAGGGGTGCAAAAGTATGAAGCAACGAGTTAAAATACTACTCTGTGCTCTAACTGCAAATATATAGTTTTTCATACCAACTTAGTGTCAATCTGTGGCAAAGAAGTTTGAATGAAATTGACGAAAACAGTTTAATCAAAAATGAAGATTATGTCATCATTTACTCACCCTCTTTGAAACCTGTTTGATTTTCTGCAGACCACAAAAGAAGATATTTCGAAGAAAGTTGGCGATCAAACAGCAGTGGCAACGGTTGCCAGTTCCCATCATTCTTCAAAATATCTTAATTTGTGTTCCACAAATGAACGTCAAACAATGTTTTATACATGTTTAAAACACGACAGAAACCAAAAAACTATGTAAAAAATGTAGTCAAACTTCAGTGATTTACACGTTCTCTATTAAATAAATCTGCGTTATGGACGTGACAGAAAAACACAACAAACTTCTTACGATTTATGTAAAAAAAAAAAAGAAGCTCACACCAGAAACAATAACATCCAACAAATGGAGAACAGATACCTCTTAAAAGTTAAAAAAATATTTATTTTTCGTTTGTTTGTTTATGGACACAATGTACCATTGTGGATGTGACAATCCTGAAAATAGTCCATAATTGACTATGTAAAATGATTAACTAAAAATAATCCAAATGATATACAAATGTATACTAAATGTATGCATGTAAAAATATGTATACAACAAATCTATGATACATCTTTATATTATCATATTTCCACTTTATGTTATAAAAAAGCTATAAGTCCTCGCCTTTTTCTCTGTTTAATCCTACAGATCTTAATTTGTGTGTGTATGTTTTGAGTTCGAATACACACAACCAACTGCACATAAATAAAATAAAAGTGTATTATTTTTCTAAATGATTCCATCCAAAACCCCAAGGGTTTCCTCCACCTCACTTTCTGTTCTTTAATCGCTGTTCTTCATCTCTCACTTTTATGGGATATAAGGGTTGATTTGGCAACGACAGCAGCATGGGGTCTGCTTTGGAAAATGTGTTTGATATAGAGGGGCTCATGTTCCCTGATCTGCATTCCCTTAAAAACTGAATCTTCCTGTATTATTAAAAAGATAACATTAATATACACCTGGCAACAAAGAGAATCTATTGCTGACACTATACATTTCTTTATTGTGCTGAGTTTATAACTAAGCCATGTCGGATAAAATGACTTGGACACAAACTTTCAGCACACCACAGAAATGTATACAGGTTTGTAACAACTGGCGGGTCATCAAATAATGGGTGAACTATTCCTGTGTACTATGACCACATTATGATGGGCAATTAACAAATAAATTTTCATTTCCAGTTTTTGCTTTAAACAATTATAAAACGAAATAATCAAGTTAAAGGTAAAATCAGTTTTAAGATTTCTTTTTTAAATTTATTCATTATTATTATAAAAAAAAAAAAAAATAATAATAAATAAATAAATATATATATATATATATATATATATATAATGTTCTTACTAAATATATCATCATCTTAATACATGGATTTTCCACCGTTATTTATTAACAAGTTTAAAATTACTGTAAACATGTTATTTGTTCATTTATTAATAATTTATCTATTAACTAACTTTTGAAAAGTTGATCTGTAATCGTGTTAAATAATCGTGATCTCAACATTGGGCAAAATAATTGTGATTTTATTTTTTGTCATAATCCAGCAACTCGATACTCTGTACTTAAGATTCTTACATTTTACAATGTTAAACATTTTTATGTATAGTCCAAACTATTATGTATAGTACCACTAGACAAGGTGCTAAAACTGTGAATTTATTTTAGGTAGTTAAGATGTGTTACACTATGTACTAGGTATTTAAGTGTAATCTTTTATTTCATTTTGTAATTTATCCCTTTTTATTGTTTTTTCCAATTATAGTTTTTTTCTTTATCTTTGACAGTTACAATTGCATTTGTTGTGATTATTAATGTAGACCTTTGACCATATGTTACTTACATTGTACTTATATGTTATATTATGCAAAAAATTCAATTATTAACAATGTTAATCTTACCTGGCTGTGTGCAGAACTCTCTCCATCACAGCTCTCTTATGCTCATCCTTCACATCTTCATTGACGTCGGTTCCTCCAAACACCACTCCAAACGGCACTCCGGTGTCTGCAGTGGAATATGAAATCACGAAAGAGAGGAAATCCTTATTTGGCTTATTTACATTCACAGGAGTTCAACTTTTAAATCCATAGGGTGACGAAAAACCCTTTGATGCGTGAAACAGTGTGTTTATCTTGCCAGAAGGAGGAAAGCAGTCAGCCTTAAAGTGCACACTTCAAGCATTGAATCATAAAATTGTAAACTTTTAAGGTTGGTAAAAAATTTAAGCAGCGACATTCAATCCGAAGACATTCTGCAGGTCATCCAATGAAAAGGTAAAATTTGGACACCAAAAATTTTTAAAAAGACAAATGGTTGAAAGAATGAAAAATTACGTGTGTGTGTATATATATATATATATATATATATATATATATATATATATATATATATATATATATATATATATATATATATATATATATATATTAATACACTATATTGTCAAAAGTATTTCCTCAACCGTCCAAATAATGAAAATCAGGTGGTTCAACTCTCACTCTGAATGCTTCATCATCCCAAGACATTTTGGACAATTCTATGCTTCCAACTTTGTGGGAACAGTTTGGAGCTGACCCCTTCCTCTTCCAACATGACATCAGTGAATAAAGCAAGATCTATAAAGACATGAATGACAGAGTGTGTTGTGCACGGAGTCCTGACCTTTAACCTGATAGAACATGTTTGGAATGAATTAGAGCGGAGACTGAGAGCCAGGCCTTCTCATCCAACATCAGTGTGTGACCTCACAAATGAGCTTCTGGCAATATAGTGTATATGAAATGCTCATAAACAAGCAAAACTATGATAAATCATAATTTATTATTCAGTTTGTGACCCCTGTTGTCCAATCCAAAAAAAGAAGTTGTGAAGAAGAAGTGACCCATACCCAGAATTTGTGTTATGCACACAACCCATCCAGGGTGAACACATAGTAGTGAACACATACACATCAGTGAACACACATGCACACACGCACGCACGCAAACACACACACACACGCACGCACACACGCACGCAGGCACGCACGCACGCAGGCACGCACGCAGGCACGCACGCAGGCACGCACAGCAGTGGACACACACACAGCAGTGAACACACACACAGCAGTGGACACACACACAGCAGTGGACACACACACAGCAGTGAACACACACACACACACACACACACACACACACACACACACACGCACGCACGCACAGCAGTGGACACACACACAGCAGTGAACACACACACACAGCAGTGAACACACACACACACCCACACAGCAGTGAACACACACACACACACACACACACACCAGTGGACAATTTTTCTGCGGCACCCTGGGAGCAGTTCGGGTTTCGGTGTCTTACTCTAGGGCATCTAAGTCATGATATTACCGACCCGAGACTTGAACCCACAACCCTAGGAGTCAAACTCTCTAACCGCTATGCGGTGACTTCTCCCTTTTATAATTTTTGTAAGTGAAAAGCCAAAACACAGTTGCATAAACACGTGCGTGCGTGTTTCAGAGGCAAAGGGATGTGTCACCTAAAAGAAGCCTGCCTCCTTTAAAAAGATGAATGGCCAGGGCTGCCTGGAACCCCGGCTCTCTCGTCATCAGGGACGTGACGTCAGACGCAGATCCCAACTCTCTCGAATCCCAAAGAACACAAGTGTGTCCTGCAGCAACAACATGATCCCTGCAATCCAGACAAGAACACACACCAAACACACACTTTATCAAACACACACTGTATGAAACACACACTTCATCAAACACACACTTCATCAAACACACACTTCATCAAACACACACTTCATCAAACAAACACTTCATCAAACACACACTTCATCAAACACACACTTCATCAAACACACACTGTATCAAACACACACACACTTCATCAAACACACACTGTATCAAACACACACACTTAATCAAACACACACACTTCATCAAACACACACACTTCATCAAACACACACACTTCATCAAACACACACACTTCATCAAACACAGACACTTCATCAAACACACACACTTCATCAAACACACACACTTCATCAAACACACACACTTCATCAAACACACACACTTCATCAAACACACACACTTCATCAAACACGCACACTTTATCAAACACGCACACTTTATCAAACACGCACACTTTATCAAACACACACTTCATCAAACACACACTTCATCAAACACACACTTCATCAAACACACACTTCATCAAACACACACTTCATCAAACACACACTTCATCAAACACACACTTCATCAAACACACACTGTATCAAACACACACTGTATCAAACACACACTGTATCAAACACACACTGTATCAAACACACACTGTATCAAACACACACTGTATCAAACACACACTGTATCAAACACACACATTATCAAACACACACTTCATCAAACACACACTGTATCAAACACACACTTTATCAAACACACACTGTATCAAACACACACTTCATCAAACACACACTTCATCAAACACACACTAAACAAACACACACTGTATCAAACACACACTTAACAAACACACACTTCATCAAACACACACTGTATCAAACTTACACTGTATCAAACACACACTGTATCAAACACACACTGTATCAAACACAAACTTTATATAACACACACTTAACAAACACACACTTAACAAACACACACTTAACAAACACACACTTAACAAACACACACACATCATCAAACACACACTGTATCAAACACACGCTGTATCAAACACACACTGTATCAAACACACACTGTATCAAACACACACTGTATCAAACACACACTGTATCAAACACACACTAAACAAACACACATTGTATCAAACACACACTGTATCAAACACACACTGTATCAAACACACACTGTATCAAACACACACTGTATCAAACACACACTGTATCAAACACACACTGTATCACACACACTGTATCACACACACTGTATCAAACACACACTGTATCAAACACACACACACTGTATCAAACACACACTGTATCAAACACACACTGTATCAAACACACACTGTATCAAACACACACTTTATCAAACACACACTGTATCAAACACACACTGTATCAAACACACACAATTAACAAACACACACTTAACAAACACACACACATCATCAAACACACACTGTATCAAACACACACTGTATCAAACACACACTGTATCAAACACACACTGTATCAAACACACACTGTATCAAACACACACTTTATCAAACACACACTGTATCAAACACACACTGTATCAAACACACACTGTATCAAACACACACTTCATCAAACACACACTGTATCAAACACACACTTTATCAAACACACACTTTATCAAACACACACTGTATCAAACACACACTGTATCAAACACACACTGTATCAAACACACACTGTATCAAACACACACACTGTATCAAACACACACACTGTATCAAACACACACACTGTATCAAACACACACTGTATCAAACACACACAATTAACAAACACACACTTAACAAACACACACACATCATCAAACACACACTGTATCAAACACACACTGTATCAAACACACACTTATCAAACACACACTGTATCAAACACACACTTTATCAAACACACACTTTATCAAACACACACTTTATCAAACACACACTTTATCAAACACACACTGTATCAAACACACACTGTATCAAACACACACTGTATCAAACACACACTGTATCAAACACACACTTCATCAAACACACACTGTATCAAACACACACTGTATCAAACACACACTTCATCAAACACACACTGTATCAAACACACACTTCATCAAACACACACTTCATCAAACACACACTTCATCAAACACACACTGTATCAAACACACACTTCATCAAACACACACTGTATCAAACACACACTGTATCAAACACACACTGTATCAAACACACACTTCATCAAACACACACTTCATCAAACACACACTGTATCAAACACACACTTCATCAAACACACACTGTATCAAACACACACTTCATCAAACACACACTTCATCAAACACACACTGTATCAAACACACACTGTATCAAACACACACTTCATCAAACACACACTTCATCAAACACACACTTCATCAAACACACACTGTATCAAACACACACTGTATCAAACACACACTGTATCAAACACACACTGTATCAAACACACACTGTATCAAACACACACTTCATCAAACACACACTTCATCAAACACACACTTCATCAAACACACACTTCATCAAACACACACTTCATCAAACACACACTTCATCAAACACACACTGTATCAAACACACACTGTATCAAACACACACTGTATCAAACACACACTGTATCAAACACACACTGTATCAAACACACACTGTATCAAACACACACTGTATCAAACACACACTGTATCACACACACTGTATCAAACACACACTGTATCAAACACACACTGTATCAAACACACACTGTATCAAACACACACTGTATCACACACACTGTATCAAACACACACTGTATCACACACACTGTATCAAACACACACTGTATCAAACACACACTGTATCAAACACACACTGTATCAAACACACACTGTATCAAACACACACTGTATCACACACACTGTATCAAACACACACTGTATCAAACACACACTTCATCAAACACACACTGTATCAAACAAACACTGTATCAAACACACACTGTATCAAACACACACTGTATCACACACACTGTATCAAACACACACTGTATCAAACACACACTGTATCAAACACACACTGTATCAAACACACACTGTATCAAACACACACTGTATCACACACACTGTATCAAACACACACTGTATCAAACACACACTGTATCAAACACACACTTCATCAAACACACACTGTATCAAACACACACTGTATCAAACACACACTGTATCAAACACACACTTCATCAAACACACACTGTATCAAACACACACTGTATCAAACACACACTTCATCAAACACACACTTCATCAAACACACACTGTATCAAACACACACTGTATCAAACACACACTGTATCAAACACACACTGTATCAAACACACACTGTATCAAACACACACTGTATCAAACACACACTGTATCACACACACTGTATCAAACACACACTTCATCAAACACACACTGTATCAAACACACACTTAACAAACACACACTGTATCAAACACACACTGTATCAAACACACACTGTATCAAACACACACTGTATCAAACACACACTTAACAAACACACACTGTATCAAACACACACTGTATCAAACACACACTGTATCAAACACACACTGTATCAAACACACACTTAACAAACACACACTGTATCACACACACACTGTATCACACACACACTGTATCAAACACACACTGTATCAAACACACACTGTATCAAACACACACTGTATCAAACACACACTGTATCAAACACACACTTAACAAACACACACTGTATTAAACACACACTTAACAAACACACACTGTATCAAACACACACTTTATCAAACACACACTGTATCAAACACACACTGTATCAAACACACACTGTATCAAACACACACTTAACAAACACACACTGTATCAAACACACACTGTATCAAACACACACTTAACAAACACACACTGTATCAAACACACACTGTATCAAACACACACTGTATCAAACACACACTGTATCAAACACACACTGTATCAAACACACACTGTATCAAACACACACTTTATCAAACACACACTGTATCAAACACACACTGTATCAAACACACACTGTATCAAACACACACTTAACAAACACACACTGTATCAAACACACACTTAACAAACACACACTGTATCAAACACACACTGTATCAAACACACACTGTATCAAACACACACTGTATCAAACACACACTGTATCAAACACACACTGTATCAAACACACACTGTATCAAACACACACTTCATCAAACACACACTTCATCAAACACACACTGTATCAAACACACACTTCATCAAACACACACTTCATCAAACACACACTTCATCAAACACACACTGTATCAAACACACACTGTATCAAACACACACTGTATCAAACACACACTGTATCAAACACACACTGTATCAAACACACACTGTATCAAACACACACTGTATCAAACACACACTGTATCAAACACACACTGTATCAAACACACACTGTATCACACACACTGTATCAAACACACACTGTATCAAACACACACTGTATCAAACACACACTGTATCAAACACACACTGTATCACACACACTGTATCAAACACACACTGTATCACACACACTGTATCAAACACACACTGTATCAAACACACACTGTATCACACACACTGTATCAAACACACACTGTATCAAACACACACTGTATCAAACACACACTTCATCAAACACACACTGTATCAAACACACACTGTATCAAACACACACTGTATCAAACACACACTGTATCAAACACACACTGTATCACACACACTGTATCAAACACACACTGTATCAAACACACACTGTATCAAACACACACTGTATCAAACACACACTGTATCAAACACACACTGTATCACACACACTGTATCAAACACACACTGTATCAAACACACACTGTATCAAACACACACTTCATCAAACACACACTGTATCAAACACACACTGTATCAAACACACACTGTATCAAACACACACTTCATCAAACACACACTGTATCAAACACACACTGTATCAAACACACACTTCATCAAACACACACTTCATCAAACACACACTGTATCAAACACACACTGTATCAAACACACACTGTATCAAACACACACTGTATCAAACACACACTGTATCAAACACACACTGTATCAAACACACACTGTATCACACACACTGTATCAAACACACACTTCATCAAACACACACTGTATCAAACACACACTTAACAAACACACACTGTATCAAACACACACTGTATCAAACACACACTGTATCAAACACACACTGTATCAAACACACACTTAACAAACACACACTGTATCAAACACACACTGTATCAAACACACACTGTATCAAACACACACTGTATCAAACACACACTGTATCAAACACACACTTAACAAACACACACTGTATCACACACACACTGTATCAAACACACACTGTATCAAACACACACTGTATCAAACACACACTGTATCAAACACACACTTAACAAACACACACTGTATCAAACACACACTTAACAAACACACACTGTATCAAACACACACTTAACAAACACACACTGTATCAAACACACACTTTATCAAACACACACTGTATCAAACACACACTGTATCAAACACACACTGTATCAAACACACACTTAACAAACACACACTGTATCAAACACACACTGTATCAAACACACACTTAACAAACACACACTGTATCAAACACACACTGTATCAAACACACACTGTATCAAACACACACTGTATCAAACACACACTGTATCAAACACACACTGTATCAAACACACACTGTATCAAACACACACTGTATCAAACACACACTGTATCAAACACACACTGTATCAAACACACACTGTATCAAACACACACTGTATCAAACACACACTTAACAAACACACACTGTATCAAACACACACTGTAACAAACACACACTGTATCAAACACACACTGTATCAAACACACACTGTATCAAACACACACTTAACAAACACACACTGTATCACACACACACTGTATCAAACACACACTGTATCAAACACACACTTAACAAACACACACTGTATCAAACACACACTTAACAAACACACACTGTATCAAACACACACTGTATCAAACACACACTTAACAAACACACACTGTATCAAACACACACTTAACAAACACACACTGTAACAAACACACACTGTATCAAACACACACTTAACAAACACACACTGTATCAAACACACACTTAACAAACACACACTGTATCAAACACACACTGTATCAAACACACACTTAACAAACACACACTGTATCAAACACACACTTAACAAACACACACTGTATCAAACACACACTTAACAAACACACACTTAACAAACACACACTTAACAAACACACACTGTATCACACACACACTGTATCAAACACACACTTAACAAACACACACTGTATCAAACACACACTGTATCAAACACACACTGTATCAAACACACACTTAACAAACACACACTGTATCAAACACACACTTAACAAACACACACTGTATCACACACACACTGTATCAAACACACACTTAACAAACACACACTTCATCAAACACACACTTAACAAACACACACTGTATCAAACACACACTTAACAAACACACACATTATCAAACACACACTGTATCAAACACACACTGTATCAAACACACACTGTATCAAACACACACTGTATCAAACACACACTGTATCAAACACACACTGTATCAAACACACACTTAACAAACACACACTTAACAAACACACACTTCATCAAACACACACTGTATCAAACACACACTGTATCAAACACACACTGTATCAAACACACACTGTATCAAACACACACTGTATCAAACACACACTTCATCAAACACACACTTCATCAAACACACACTTCATCAAACACACACTGTATCAAACACACACTGTATCAAACACACACTGTATCAAACACACACTGTATCAAACACACACTGTATCAAACACACACTTCATCAAACACACACTTTATCAAACACACACTTCATCAAACACACACTGTATCAAACACACACTGTATCAAACACACACTGTATCAAACACACACTGTATCAAACACACACTGTATCAAACTTACACTGTATCAAACACACACTGTATCAAACACACACTGTATCAAACACACACTTAACAAACACACACTTAACAAACACACACTTAACAAACACACACTTAACAAACACACACTGTATCACACACACACTGTATCAAACACACACTTAACAAACACACACTTAACAAACACACACTGTATCAAACACACACTTAACAAACACACACTTAACAAACACACACTTAACAAACACACACTGTATCAAACACACACTGTATCAAACACACACTGTAACAAACACACACTGTATCACACACACTTAACAAACACACACTGTATCACACACACTTAACAAACACACACTGTATCACACACACACTGTATCAAACACACACTTAACAAACACACACTTAACAAACACACACTGTATCAAACACACACTTAACAAACACACACTTAACAAACACACACTGTATCAAACACACACTGTATCAAACACACACTGTAACAAACACACACTTAACAAACACACACTGTATCAAACACACACTTAACAAACACACACTTAACAAACACACACTGTATCAAACACACACTGTATCAAACACACACTGTAACAAACACACACTGTATCACACACACACTGTATCAAACACACACTTCATCAAACACACACTGTATCAAACACACACTGTATCAAACACACACTGTATCAAACACACACTGTATCAAACACACACTGTATCAAACACACACTGTATCAAACACACACTTCATCAAACACACACTGTATCAAACACACACTGTATCAAACACACACTGTATCAAACACACACTGTATCACACACACACTTAACAAACACACACTTAACAAACACACACTGTATCAAACACACACTGTATCAAACACACACTGTAACAAACACACACTGTATCAAACACACACTTAACAAACACACACTGTATCAAACACACACTTAACAAACACACACTGTATCAAACACACACTGTATCAAACACACACTGTAACAAACACACACTGTATCAAACACACACTTAACAAACACACACTGTAACAAACACACACTGTATCAAACACACACTTAACAAACACACACTTAACAAACACACACTTAACAAACACACACTGTATCAAACACACACTTAACAAACACACACTGTATCAAACACACACTGTATCAAACACACACTGTAACAAACACACACTGTATCACACACACACTGTATCAAACACACACTGTATCACACACACACTTTATATGCAAGACTCATGTTTGACATGTGTCACAACACACTGAGCACTACTGCAGCTGTCAGTGAGATCTATAACAGAGGTCTGTGACACTTCCTGGTTTCACACATAGAGAGACATATACCTTATTCTTTCAGCAGTGGTCCAGTTTCCTGTCCTGGGACTCAAGCATGCCAGGAAGAGCACTCTCATGTCAGCATCTGAGGTCATGGGGAGAGAAGAAGAACAGTGGCTCACTTTCTTGGCCTGAGGGTGCAATGACGTCATACTGGCACGTCACAGCACGACACGCGTGCAGTTTATTTAAACTCAGGTCCGCTTGAGTTCAAGTGACCCGGAAACAACCGGAAATAAACATTTAGGCATAGCATTATGACAAAATGCAAAACATTGACAACATTTAAAAATGAATTAATTTATAAAAATAAAAAAATACTGTTAGCACACATACACTGCAAATTAATTGATTATTTACAATTTATTATTTTGGTTTTTAGCACAAATATTTAAAACTTCACACGTAAAAGCACATTTGATTAGCAAGGAAGGTGAACTTTAATATTTGGATTTGTTTTGAGAAAGAACGTGAATAAATTAAGTCAAATAATATTAAAAACGTGGAAAATAATCAAAACATTATTTTATTTTTAGCACCTTTTTAAGTTTATTTTTCACCCCACTGGCACATTATTTTGCTTGTTTTAAATATGAATTCGGTTTTTTAATTTGTTAATTTTTGCCAAATTATTTATTTAATTGTTTTTAATGTACCTTTCATATGTTTTAATTTTAAATATTTTTATAAACATCCACAAAACAACAACAATATATTTCGAAAGCGAATGTTTATTTGCACAAGCTAACATAATAAACCTCGTTTCTTCCTTAATCTCCATTGGTTATTACCCCGACGCCAAAATAGATGATCTGTAAACAACAAGGATTGACCTTCACGCTAACGGATCCCCGATAAACGCATCCAGATCATTTACAGATCTGCTGTCTGCGCTGTAGGCGCGCCGCCGTGACGCTCCTGATGAGTGCGCGCGCTGTCACGGGTTTGTATTGTGACTGAACTAAATCGGTGTCTAAACTTCTCCATTTTCGCACTTTTAAACGTTTTAAATGTACAAAATGAACACTGGAGACAAATGTACACGTTAAACAGCTTAAAGTGGAGTACTGTAAAGTGTAAAGAAAAGGTTTGTTTATATTTTTTTATGCTGATATGTTGTTAGCTTGCTTACTCATTGACATACTGTGGTGCTTAGCACATGTTGTGTATTAAGTGTCCAAACATGTTTACTACACAACTATACAAGCCAAATCTGTTTCAACCGTTTATTATGACGTCACAGGTAGTGTTTTTGTACCACGTGGTACAAGCACAACCAAGCACAGTGATTCATGCCATGCTGTGTTTCATTTCCTGTAGGTTTGGATTCTGGACATTTGACCACCTTGATTGACACACGAGAAGTCATGGCGGACAGGGATTTAAATGAGACCAGCCCTCTTTTGGACCCTTCTTCTGGCAGATCAGAATCAGTGCTTAATAGATGGAGACTGGCATGTGCCGCCGTGCTCCTGGCAGAGTCTTTAGAGAGGATGGCATTCTATGGCATCACCTCCAACCTGGTGCTCTTCCTCAACAGCAGTCCCTTCTATTGGGAGGGCACGCTTGCCAGCCAAGCCCCCTTGATCTTCATGGGGGTCACTTATTTAATATCACCCTTTGGTGGATGGCTGGCAGACGCGTACCTTGGCAAGTTTTTGACCATAGCTTTGAGTTTGGTCCTCTACCTGATCGGGATGGTGCTCTTCCCGTTTGTGGCAAGTGTGAAAACCAGGAATTACCTGTGTGGAGAAGAGATGGCGTTCCCGGTGCAGCCGGCGGAGTGCTTTCCCGTTAATGGGACAGTGCCTGCCAATGTCACCTGCAGCAACAGGCAGGCGTACTGTGGCACGGCGGTGTACAGCGGCCTGGTGCTGGTGGCGTTCGGGGTGGGTGCTGTGAAATCAAACATCACTCCTTTCGGGGCCGATCAGGTAATGATAAAACCCTCCTCAAAATCTTGAGGTCCAGACCTGGTTCTATGTTTCTCTGTTTTCTTTGCGGCTCTTATGAAACTCCAAATGATTTGAAGACCTTTGACATGGCAGCATGTTGCTTCAATAACATCGATTCAGTTGTTTCAGGTGGACCCTGACAGCTCCTGTCGGCTGGAACTTTATTTCTAGTGTCCTTTAAGGATTTGGTATTGTTTTTCTAAATGTGACATTATTAATCATGTTCTAAACAGACTTCCGTAATTGTGGTTTGGTTAACATCATATTGCAACGTTGTGAAAGCAAGTGTGTGTAATATCTTGCACTTTGATTTTTATATCATTTTTCCAGTCTATTAAAAATAAAACCACCCTATTTACATATTTGAATGACACAAAGCACTTTAAAGTATTCTATTAGTTTTTATAAGCCCTGGCTAAGATCGTAAGATCACTTATATTGCCGAAAACTATATCAGGATTTAATAATTGCTGTCTTATTTTATATATATATATATATATATATATATATATATAAAATAAGATATATATAAAAAAAGACAGCAATTATAAATTTTTTACACTCAAGGCCTCAAACGAATGGCAGATCACATTTGAATCTTTAAATTGGACTTAAGTAGTGAATTTGCAACATGAAGCCACTCACATCACCATTTCAATCTTTTGACATGGACAAAGTATATATATATATACACACATAATATGGAAGCACTTTAAAAAAAAATTGTGGTTTCGGGAAAATTAACATTTTGAATTTTAACAGTATTGGGGACTTAAGATTTCATCATTCTCATGCCAGTAAAAAGTATTTTAGCTACTTTTAAACTTGAATTCGTGTGAATCCATTTGCATACACCTCTCAGTACTTTCACTTCTCTTATTTAATGACAGCCGACTGAACTACCTTTTGAGCTACTTTGAGTAGCTTTGCTCATGTCAAAAATTGATAATACACTACCAAAGTCCAATTTTAAGATTTCAATGTAATAACATCAACGAGTGTATCTGCCATTCGTTTGAGGCATGGAGAATAGAAATCAAGCTTCTTCACTTTATTTCAAGCCTTCTCAGAGATATGAAACTGTACAGTAACCCAGTACAGCAGTGTCAAACATACAAGATATGACTCAGCTAACTTTTATTTAATGGGGATATCCCTGTCAAAAATAAACTGCAAGTTCTATTCTCTTGTACATGTAAATTGTAAATTTCTTTCTGTGTGGCAGTTGAGCGGAACAAAATGATATAATTAACATTAAACTCACAACTAAGGAAGCAAAACTTACATCTGCCTTTATTGATGTCTATTTCTGTTGCAAGTTCCTTGCAACTGTTTGATTGTTTTACTCATTTAACTATTCTGACTAAATTAATCTTTGAGGAATCCTTTAAATGTATTTTAAGTGATCGCCAATATAAAAATTCTTTCACCGTTAACCTTCCTTTCATTTCAATCCCTTATGATTTGCTTTCTTCAGCCAAACACAAAGGAAGATAATCTTAAGAATGTTGGTGACCAAAAAAGGGCAGCACCCATTCACTTCTGTTGTAAAGACACAAACCAGTGCAAATCGACTGTGTTATATAGAATAAAATATAAATTCCCTGAGAATTTTTGCATTTAGTATATTGCTCATCACATTTTAATTAAATTAATATTTTGGGTATTGAACATTTTACAGTGCAACTTTGTAACCACAAACAAGTATTAGAGACGACATGTGATGTTGACAGCTGTCCTTGTTTAATTCAGTTAAAGGATTGATCAGTATGAATTAACAGTACTGTTTTGGTCCTAGAGAGAAATTTGCTAAGCAGAAAGGGATTATTATTTAATGTTTATGGATTTTAACAACAAATGTATATTTTAAATGTGTGTTTGTGAACGCTTAACACAAATGTATATTTTTCATGTGTTTGTGTGCACTTACAGGTGAAAGATCGAGGTCCAGAGGCAACTCGACGGTTCTTTAACTGGTTCTACTGGTGCATTAATCTGGGAGCGATCTTCTCACTGGGTGGAGTAGCCTACATTCAGCAGAACATTAGTTTCCCAATCGGCTACACTGTTCCAGCCGTTTGTCTCGGGATCTCCCTCATTGTGTTTCTTCTTGGACGCATGGTTTTCATCACCAAGCCTGCAGATGGCAGTGCCTTTAGCGACATGTTCAGGATCCTGGGTTCAGCCATCTGTGGACGTGGCCCGAAAGAGCCCAATCTACTCAGGTAAGAACAAAGGTGTTCAATTTACCAAAATTACTTGTAAAAAGTGGTGTTCACTTTAGACTGTCAGGTCAAGGTCAAGTACAGATAGATTTAAACTATTTAATTCACTTTTACTGCAATAGTTGACGTGGTCTTACTGAGTCAAGATATCAATGTTATTAAATGTTCTTTTCATTGTGTGATAAGGATTTAATATAATAAAAAGGTGAATACCCAAACATTTGATCTATTTTTCCCAGTGTGTGTGATTCCACTTTTTTAACATCTGACAGGTTATGTATATATTTTTTCAAGAACTCTTAGATTAGCACAAAATTAAACACAAAAATAAAAACATAATTTATTCACCCTTGGGTCCTTTTAAAACTTTATTCCTTTCTTCTGTCTCAAACCACATTGAACACTATTATCTGTGCACGCAAAACAACAAAGACGATTCTCAAAATATCAAAATATTTCGAAAACAATATGTTGTTTCTCGGTGTGAACTTTACTCCAGTGAGAGATTACTTTATAAGTCTGTAATGTTATCCCTCATTTTACATTTTCCTCTTTGAAGTTCTACTACGGCATGTCTCAATGTTACTTGTGTCTCTGCGGCATAAGTTTCTGTCAAGCGGCAAACGCTCTCTAAATCAAAGCTTCACAAAAAACCTGACATGACATTTTAAACTCTGCCAAATCCTTGAGCTTTTTATGAACTTCTTACGCAATTCTATGGGGCAAGGCTTTACACCTGAGTAAATGCTTAGAAGATGCAAAGTTTTAAAATGAAGATGTTTCATTAACATTAATGACTTTTTGACATTGTGTGTTAACTGATATCATCATTTTTGCAGACAAGCTTAAACAAGCATGTCTTGTTATAAGCTTCATGTTAAAATAATTTTTTAAGAAAGACAAGTAATGCTCCTTGTTTTCATCTCTAGGCCAAAGCCAACACTGCTGGACAGTGCTAAGGTGACATATGGTGGGCGATTTCCAGAAGAGAAGGTGGAGGAAGTGAAATCTCTGGTTAAGATACTTCCTGTTTTTCTGGCTCTTATTCCATACTGGACTGTGTACTTCCAGGTATGTCTTTATCAGTCCCACCCTCATCTGTCAAATCTTTAATGTCAGAGGTGGTTTTTTGTTTTTTAATATTTTGATGGAAGGTAAATAGGGAAGTGCATAGATATTTTATTAGCTTGAAATCTCAAGTTGTCTTGCAGGATAGATGTTGTCTTTTCCAAAGTTGGGATGAACAGAGCTTGTGGGTTGACAAATAGAAGTGATTGATGCTCAAAGGTGAAGATTCTGTCTGTGAGATATGAAGGGCTTGTGCCATTGGAAACTTTTTAAAGGACAGGGTGGATTTTAAGTCCTTGAAGCAGACAGGAACTACCTTGAATAACTTTATGTGTGCTTTGCCCCCGGGAATAAGTAGTGAAAGGACAAGCAATAAAAATTGGGACACCTAAGCGGCACATAACAACAGCTTTCTTATCACCAGAATAATGGGCCGTCTAACCACAGAATCGATTTTATTCTATTTTAACTATTAAATGGTTGGTCCACTGTATAATTTCTCAAACCTGCATGTTTGGCCGTGATGTTGAGTTTTAGATGTTGTGTTGGTTCAATGCACAAAGATTAAATCAAAGGGATAGTTCACCCAAAAATTCAAATTCGGTCAAGAATAACTCACCCTTAAGTTGTTATTTACCAATTGGATCTTTGTTTGGATGAAGGCAGGGTCTATTTGTTTTAAAAAATATTTTAGAAAACTGAGTTAGGTCCAATGCCGATAACAATCATGCAGCCAATTAGCAGTAAGGGGTATGTCTTGATGTTGAGAGGAACATTAGCCAAGAGTTACGCATGACGTATATGAGAGACGGGGCTATCAAAAAAGGAGCATTTCGAATGTCAACTTTGACTACTAGAAACTTTTATCTCAAAGATAGATATATAGAAAGATGTAAGCGACTGATATTTCTGGGGTACCATTAACCAACATAGAAAAAAATGGTAGTCATTTGTGCCCCAAAACTGCTTTCCAAGTATCTTCATTTTGCTTAACAAAACCAAAAAAATTCAATAATTTTTGTTCAAACATGATAGTCAATGATGCTCCAGAATCAGTTGTTAACATTCTTCTAAATCGTTCTTCATTTTCAACAGAACAGAGACATTTATATACGTTAGGAACAATATTAGGGTGTGTAATTCATGACAGAATTTTTATTTTGTGGTAGACTATCCCTTTAAATACTTTTAAGGTAAGTGGTCACAACATCATCTAATGCTTCAAGGCCATCTAGACGGTGATCTGCGATTTTGTAATGTTATATAATGCTCATCTTATGCTTCAACTCTATGTTATAATGCATTTAAGAGGTACTGAGTAATTCCCTGCAGTAAATGCTGCTTTCGGAGTAATATTAAATTAGTTTGGGTCGCTGTCTTGGCCATCATGTTCGGAAACAAGATTCTCTTCTTCCAATTAAAGGAAAGGTCACACTTCCTGAGGACCCTGTCGTCCTGTGTTTTTTGTCTACCAAGACTCTTGTTACCATTAAAAAGGTTACCAGGCTTTATTAGTCCTTAGGGCCTGAAATAAGGTTTAAGATACTGTCTCTTAACTTTTAGGAAAAAATGCAATTTTGAATGAAGAGATATCTGAGAACATTTCTGCATAGCACCAAGTATTGTTCAGGGTACATAGCTATGATTTTCTCCCGCAGACTTGTTTCAAGTTGTAATCAATAGCAATCTTCTGTACAGTTTTTGTGCTAAATGCATCATAGCAGTCTGTTCATTACTGAATGAGACATGAACACAGCCGGCTAGTTTATGTGTACTATTGTCTTCGCTTGCAGATGCAGACCACCTATTATCTCCAGAGCCTCCATCTGAGAATTCCTGGAACGTATCCCAACTCCTCCGACTATCACCCGGTAAGAGCAGAGCCATCTCTGTGCCAGTTCTTTCAGATCCTTTCCAGATCAGCCTGAAAGAATAATATAATTGCTTTGTTAATGAGGACTTCAATTATTAATAGGTTTGGCCTCATTTTCTGCTCTTCACTCTGGTCACTTTTCTCAATAGTTTTCGCCGTAGTTTTCCCACTACTGATGTTTCTATATAGATTTCAGTTAATGCAGCATTTTTTAAAGGGACAATTAAAAAAAAAAAAAACACTAATCGAATGACATTAGATGGAACATAAGAAATTTAAAAAAGGCAGAATTTCATGCTGTCTGTTTAAAGTGATAATTTACCCCAAAATAACAATTGTCTCATCGTTTACACCAAAATGACTTCTTTTACTGCTAAAGAACACAAAACAAGATATTTTGAAGAAAGTTGGTTACCGGACAGCATTTGCACCTATTTATTGTATAGGTTGAGCCCTAAGCCAACATTCTTCAAATCATCTTATTTAAACTTAATTTTGTGTTCTGATAGACATTTCTTTAGGTCTTTCTTATGAGTAATCTGCCAGATTGTCCAAACTTTCTTTGTTTCATAAAATGTAAGTGTATGATGTTCCTTATCCTCCTTTTGGGAAATTTCATGCTGTTTGGGATTTCGTACACAAAACTACAACCAATCCCTCATTCATCTATACAAAACATTGTGGCGCAATGGTGAATTCCATTTGTGAACTCTCTGTGTATGGAGATAAAAATAGCTTCTTTTAAGGTAAATCAAACGTAATGGTTTATTACACAAGGTCTGTAAACACCCCTGAAGACATAGTTTTGTATATTATGCAGCATTTCTGTCAAAAGATACCCGCAAGCTCCTCTAAAGTGTGATGTCATTTTAAACACCCAATCCTTTTTTTCTGCTGCAGAACATAAAGGAAGATATTTAGAAGAAGGTTGGTCGCTGAACAACAGTGGCATCCATTCACTTCCATTGAATGAACAAAAAATTAGTGCAATGGGAGCGTAGCGGCCAACATTCTTCTAATTATCTTTTGTCTTCTGCAGAAGAAAATCATACAGGTTAAAAATGTAGTTTTTGGAAGAACTATCATTTTAAAATCCCTGTGTGGAGGCGATGTGATGCCTGAGGTTATTGCAGGTGCTTGTGATGTTTGTGGACAGCGAATCTGTTTGGGTCACTCTGGGTACTCTGGCACTCTGCACACAGAAATCCTTTGAAAACCAAGGTATTAAACCACTTTAAAACCACACTAATCACAGATTAGCATCCTGTGATCGCTTTCTCATTCAAAGTTGCTGTTCATTTCTCTTTGTGTGTGCGATGCATGTACGCTGGGCTGGGTAAGTGTGTCTAAACTGATGTGTGTAAAATCCCCTCAAGAGTGATTCACGATGACTAATCCAAAATCAAAACTCCTTGTCCGTCTAAACAACAATGAAATTGCAGTCACATGATGCTCTTGTTCGTAGGATGCTCATGTGTGGTTTGGTTAGTTTGAATGCTGTGAAATACTTTTCAGAAGACTTTCCCAGAAAGTCACACGGTAAAGACAGAGGAAGTGTAATGGGGAAGTAAAAAGACGTAATTGCCAGTGATATTTAATGTTGTTTTTGAGTCAGCCTGGGTGCTTTAGAAATGGTTTGTTTGCTAGCTTTTCACTGCATTAATATGTAAAAGTAAAGTAAAGTAAAACATAAGTTGATCAGATTTTAAACTATTGTAGATTTAAACTTTCTGAGATTAAGTAATAAACAGAAGTCTAACTGCATAGAGTAATTTTACTTTCATATATTATTTTTCTTTCAATGGAGAAGTGGCCTTCCTCTTTAATCTGGCTTGGGGGACAAAAACGTTTTTGGTTCATGAATAGAAGAAGTGAAAATATATTTTTTGTTAATGGGAATAAGAACATTTACTGTAACTTATAATTACAGTAACTTATATTGAGGCATACTGTTTGCTGTGCATACATAAAGGCTCAGGTTCCCTTTAAAAGCTTGTTTGTGTTTTTTTATCATTACTGGGTGATACGGGTGAATCACCTAGAATGTTCAAATGTGATTATTTTCACACAATGTCAGTGAATGGTGTTCCTTACTGTCACTGCTCCCCATCCTCTGTGTTGTTTAGGCTAATGTTTTCCATGATTTCTTCTGAAGCATTCTTGTCAAAGCATCCTGGTTCAAAACCACATTAGGGACATTTTTCAGTAAACCCTCACTTTTAACCCCAATAGCAATTTGCATTGTAACAGAAACCTAAATTAGATGACACTTAAATCTTGATTTTTATGTAATAGTCAAGAATAACAGGAAGTTTTGATGACACATACATTTTTTCTTTAGAGTTTGAATGCTCTATTGTGCATACTGAGGTGTGCAAATCTTCTGTTGTGGTAGCGTGGAACAGTTGTTCACATTTACACACACACACACACACACACACACACACACACACACACACACACACACACACACACACACACACACACACACACACACATATACTGTACGGGTTTTCCCTTCTAAATGAACATGTGCTACTGTGAATTGGTCGTCTCAGTGGGATGCACAGCCTAAAGGGAATTTAATGTGCAGTCTTAACAAGGCCAAACTGTGAGCTCTTAATTAAGAGACACACATACAGAGAGACAGCGAGAGTTTAGTAATGTAGCTGAAAATGCCATGATGATGAAATGATGCAGACTGTTAATATTAAAAGAAGAAAAGAGTATTTAAAAGTGTGTGTTGAGAGAGCTCAGAGGGACATGTATAAATTAGTCAATGCTTAGTCAAAGAAATGCTAATGTAATGAGGAAATAAGCTGGAGAATAATGTGTTAAAAGAAGCCGTAGTTTTGGGACAGGTTTTGACTCCACTTAACCGGATAATGTTCTTCTCGATTTGTACAAGGTTTTATAATGCAGGATTGAATAAATCTTTGTTTTTTTCTTTACGTATAACAGTTTTTTTTCCAACTATGTTACAGATGGTGAAATATTGCGTTTTATTGGTTTTCCATATTATTGGATCCATTGAGTTGGAGAGAACCATACATTTGGCTGTATATTTCTCACAGCATCAAATAGACACATCGAGCCCTGCTTCTGATGGAAATGATAACAACAAATGGTTTCCTGAAGATTCGAAACATGCCAATAACCAGTGCTAAAGATTTTATCATGAACCTACTTCACACAAACATCAGAGAGTATGAGAATTAGCTGTTTAGGCGAGCAAGACTGCTGTTTAGAATTTCAAAATTTGGCATTTATGATATGGATATAAATAATTTACATTTACATTTAGGCATTGAGCAGACGCTTTTTTCCAAAGCGGCTTATGAAGAATCGAGGAGACCACGAAGGGCTAAAAGCAAAGATAACAATAGGTGAAAAGGTGCTATAAAGAGTTATCAAGTTATCATGTTGGGAGAGAAAAATAGATAGTATAAATTTTTTTAATGAGTTGAAAGAGTGAGAGGGAAGGAAAGAGGTTTTAATGGGTCAGGTGAAAAGAGGTTTTAGGCGTTTTTAGTATGTTGTAAGAATTTTTTTCCCTAATGCTGACATATATAAGGAATTTTCCACTTTTAAGTTTTTTTACCTTTCCTAACACTAACAATTGTAATGCTTTGTTTTTCCCCACACACGACGTGACTGTAGTAAACAGCCGTTCATTACCATACAGGTGCTCTGCCTCGTGATAGTAAATCCCAGTGTGATATTAAATGACTTAGCCAGTGATGAATGATTTTATGGGCTATTAAGAGTCCGGTCTCTTTATCTGTTGCAGCACAGGAGGCTGCAGATGCTGGCAGAGGTGCAGCAGTAGTCTAACATTGACCACTTGAGGGCGCTAAGGTTGCTGGAATGATTGGATTTCATGCAATCTCCCTCATGCTCTGCAGGCAATCATATTAAATATCTAGTTCTCAATGGATGGGCAGATTGAAAAGAATGAAAAACCAGAGTGTTATAAGTGACCTGCACATAAACCCATAGTCTGTCATTTTTTCTTTTTTCTTTCTGTCCTGTACATGATGCATTTTCCTTTCCACTGTTCACAGACCACCTTTCGTTTCCCAGCGGCTTGGCTAACAATGTTTGACGCCGTGCTGATCCTGATGTTGATCCCCCTGAAGGATAAGGTGGTAGACCCCATCCTGAAACGTAAGGGCCTGCTGCCCTCCTCTCTGAAGAGAATCGCTGTGGGCATGTTCTTTGTGATGTGTTCAGCTGTGGCGGCTGGTGAGTCAACACACACACGCGCACACACACACACACACACACACACACACACACACACACACACACACACACACACACACACACACACACACACACACACACAGATTTAACACATATTGTGTATTATCAAAGGTGTAGCTTCATGGATGAATCTGTGCTCTGCGATGCTATTTTTTTTTGTTTACTTCCAACATGAAACCACCACCTGATATTTTATTGTTAATAACATAAGATTTCATTTTTAAAGTTTATTTTTGTTTGAAAGTAGGTCTGTGCAGTTAATAGTAATGGATTTTCAATATATTTTTTGCTTTCAATTATTATGAAAACAGAATAATAGTGTTAAAAATATTTGGTTTTGCAGGGATTATTTAATTAAACTATTTTTATGTATTTAATTTGATGCAGTATTTATTTTAAAAAGTGTATATTATATGTTTAATTAAACCCTGCATAATATTTATTTTTAAGTAAATTACTATTTATTGATACTGATGTTTTCACAAGCAGTTGAGTAATGGTGATTTCAACATTGGGGAAGTAATTATGATTATAATTTCTGTCATAATCTAGCAGCCCTATTTCAAAGGTAATGAATTTCCATTTCATTTTCTGTTTCTTTTGAAATGACACAAGCCTTCAGAACATTTTAAAACAGCAGTACCTGTATAACACATGTGGTCATGTATTCTATTGAAGGTCTTTGTATCGCATTGCATCATTTTACAACACTACTTGATATGTGATTCATGATTCAATATAAAATTTTTAGACATACTTGCATTGGCAGGAAACAAGAAAGAAAACAAGTGTATTTTTGTAAGAGAAAGGGAATTTATGCAGAAGATGTTTCTTAAAAAACATTCTTTAGACTAGGATAAAATAATTAAAATATGATTTGTCTGCGCTGTTAACCTTTTGGATTAAGTAATTTACCCTAATGTACTGCATGTAAAATCTCACAGAATGAAAGCAAATAGTGTAGTGTGCTATTCTATAAGTAACCCACCAGATGGCATTTATTGCTATATCAGATTTTTTTAAGTAAAATATGAACCAAGTATGTAGAAATGTCTGTAAATATTGGTAAAAAAACATATGTGTGTCGCTAATTTAAATTGTGAGGTTGTAAGGTTATAAGAAGCAATTATTAATATTATCACCACATGTTCTTTAGTATGTGGATTACTTGGATCACCCTTGTGTAATTTCAAACCTTTATGACTTTCTATCTCCTGCAAAGCACAAAAATCAAACCGTTTTGCTCACCAAAGACCTTTGGTTCCTATCTTTTTTGCGGACAAAAAAACAGTGCAAAGTCAAAGAGAACAACTGATTTCCCTTTACCAACATTTTTCAAAATATCTCTTCTGTTTGTATTTGTTTAGGAGGTTACAAAAATGCAGTTCATTTTAAAATAATGGTCTACAACAACTGCTTACATGTAGTGTCTAATGGTGGAGATTGGATGTGGGCCATACACACATTTGCTTTAGACACCTTCACACAGGCCACTGGTCTCTCGTCAGAATTCTGTCACTCCTGTCGAACCTTGAGCCAGCTCTATTGAACCCTGCAGAAAGCAGATCGATATTCCCGCTAGTTCTGACAGTTAATATTCATACTGCCCACCTTCCTTGAAAATACCAACCCGAGTCAGCACTTTTTCACTTTTCATTATTCACTTGTTCCTTTTTAACATATTTTCTTGAGGAACCTTTAAAAAAAAAGTTTTCAGAGTTGTCACACAACCTACTGATTTGTCTTTTGGCCAAATTATTTTGCCTCCTTAAGATTGCTAAACTTATTGTTACTTTTTAAAAACTTGCGTATCTTTTGAGTTAAGCAATAAGGATGACGGTATCAGTCCAGTTGACATTTTTAAAAACATTCATTTGTGTATTTTTTGTTGAAGAAAGCTTAAAGTATAAATGTGGTCAGTATTTATTCACCATCACGCCTTTCAAAACCTGTATAATGCATCGGTGGAACATGAGAGGCGATATTTTGAGAAATGTGCTTTTGAGTCAATACAACTCTAGTCAAGTCAAGTCAATTGTGGTGAACAATTTTTCACTTGGGGATGTACTCTCCCTTTTTTACCATAAAAAACTATATACGATATGTAATCAAAGCAATGATCTTAAATGCTAGCACAGTTTGAGGTGGACCTCTCATTTATTTACTTAAAAGATCTTTTTTAAACATTAAATTGTTTTTCAGTGGAAAATATAAAAAAAAAAAATTCATATGTAATAAAAAAAACAAATATTTATTTAACAAATATTTGTATATATTGGGGAATTCTAATAGAAATTTTGAGTTTACCCTCTGGGGTCTGAACTGTTTTGGATTTTGGAAGTTTAGACATGTCCTGATATTTGTGCTTTTCTCAGTTGCTTATAAACTTAGATTTAGCTAAAGTTTGAAAACACTGCATGCAGCACAACAGCCATACAATAATATGTTAGCAGATTGAATGCACATGATTTTGTTTTTGAGAAGGCAAGGTTTATGCGTGGTTAGTAAAAAACGACATTTTAATCCCACTGTAAATAAAAGGCAATCAAACACAAACAGAACATTTGTTAACAAGACTTTTGAGATCTGGATCTTGTAGCTTAGATGTTGTGTATGAATCATCATGTTCATTCACTCTCACAAAACAATGTGATGATTTAGATTTTACCAAACACCATTATTAAAACGCTTGGAAAAATGCAAATAACTTCTATGATAATGTCTGATGCGTTGAGCAAGCCTTTCGGTGTGGTGTACATGATCACCTGACTCACATCAGATCATTTTAATATGAACAGCACTCAGTGAGAGGCAGGATCACAGTGTCTGTAATGAGGGGATACAGGAGAAACAATTTCTCCTTGCTTTCATAAGGATTACATAAAAATAGGTTCTTTGTTTTCGATGTGATTTGGCTGGTTTAAAAGTAGACATTTCAAGCTCTCCTTGCATTTACTTAATATGTATGTGAGACAATTATTTGTTGTGATTCATGTTGTTTCATATACATGTCTGTTATAAAACTTGACGGGGACCAAAATGTCACTTTATACAAAAGAAACACAGCATTTTGAAATTATTATTATTATGTGTATACGTGTAAAAGTAAACCCCTTACATATTCTAATGATCTATAGATTGTATCTGTATGATCAAAAATGGTAAAGAATTTTACAGTCTTTTCGGCTTTATAACAAAAACATGCCTCAAAATGTGCCACTGCGTTTGTAGACCCCTGAGTGTTGATGAGATTAACTTTTTTGTACTTGTATATGCACAATATTTAAACAGAATGATAACTTAATTTCAGGCCCTCAAATGTAAATTTTTTTGTGGAAATGGGTTAATGTAAAAACGGAGACAAATTCTTTTGAGTGTATGTTCCCTTTGAAGAAGAGTCTATCTTACACACTGTGTACTGACAATCTGTCGCTTCCTGCAGTTGTGTCCACACACACACACACACACACACACACACACACACACACACACACACACACACACACACACACACACACACACACACACACACACAAAAGTTTGAGACACACATTGAGAAAACGGCAGAGTGCATGTTCAGAGGTTGTAGAAGAAGACACAGATGACAGGTCGGCAGCATCTCATTGTTCGGTGTGACTGCACCCAGTATTCCAGTCAGTCCCCAGTCCAATTCCAGTGAAGCCCTTTGGATTTAACCAAGCTTAGTCAGCCTGACACTGTGCTGCGTCCAGACACTGACATATTTCAAACTAAAGCGCATTTTGAGTAAGATGAGTTTTGGGAGTTGCGCCGTGGAGTGTTCGAGAGTACGAATATTTTCTTTCCCTCTCGTTTTCTCTCTTTCACTCTCTCTGACTCTTTCAAACCGCTGTCAGGCTCCACTCAGCGAGGGAGAAGGGGTTTAGACGTTTTTAAATTCTTCTTCTGTCTCGACTGCCATCAAACCGAATGAATGCAGGTTTGTAGTCATCATGAGGGATTCTTTAAGCAGTAAACACCACAAAAGTCTGAAAAACGCCAGGCAGTCAAAACAACCTCATCTTGACGTCAAGTGATTTGGAGGACGATTGTGAATTCTGAGATGTTTTATGCTTCCAGTTGGCCCCCACTTTGTTAGTAATTTTAACCAAAGGGATTTAAGGCATAGTTCGCCTCAAAATAAAAATAATGTCATCATGTATTCACCTGTCAAACCTTTTTACGTTTTTATGGTGCAGACCAAAAATAAATTTGAAGACACCAAAATAAATGAAAAATTAAATGTTTCCATTTGGTTCCATACAGGGATGCACCTTTTGTTTGGCAATCAAAATTATTCTGCCGAAAATAACAAAAAAGACTGTCAGCAGTCTGGAATCATTTAATTAAAAGTTCTGAGTTACATAAATATTTTTTGGTGTTATGTTTTATCAGATTTTTTTCTTTGTAAAATCAAGACAAAAGAGAGAACTTTGGACTATTTAATTCATGCCATGGTGAAAAATGTATAAAATAAAAGGGAAAAAAATAAAAAACAAATTTAATATTCATTATTATTCGCCAACAATTTGTATCATTTGGGGTGCCGGCATCCCTAGTTTATATCCTTTCAAAAGAAGCCAAAGTTTATTCACCACCATTCAAAATATCTTTTGTGTTTTCCTGGTGCCAAAATTAGTTCTTATTAATTTTTGTATAAATTCTGTCTTGTAATATTTAATTTTGTAATGATTTCTTCAGCCATTGAGAATATCTGTATGTTGGTGCAATCCCAAAAGTATTAAAAGCTATTTTGATCTATCCAACTTATGGTTTAAATAGGCATGTACCAAAAGAACTTCAATTAGTCTAACCGTTTTGAATCAGTTAGAGATGTTTGAAGACACCTACTGTTATGAAGATGCACATGACCTTGGTATCGCATAACAAAGCCTGAACACGTAGAAAGTCTATATTCAGCTCACAATGCAGATGTTATCTAATAATAACCATTGCTTTGATGTAGCCAGGAGTGAGGAGGGAAATTGCCAGCGCATCCTTGCAGAATTAATATGTGCAAGCCACATTCGCCTCGTGTGTGTGTGTGTGTGTGTGTGTGTGCGTGTGCGTGTGCGTGTGCCTGTGTGTGTGTGTGTTCTTGAGATCAGGCTAATGAGAACCTTTGGGAATCTTGCTTTCTTCGAGTGGGGGACCATCCCATCGTCTGTACACGACACGCACTCATTAATACACTACACCTGATACAATCGCTGTTTAAGAATGCTTATTGGGTATGAATATATTCCATTGAAATGGATGTGAGGGAGGACCATTTTAGATGCAGCACGTGTGTATATATTAAGATGCATGGAGTGGTAAGAGCAGCATGTCAGACATAATGAGACCCACTAATAGGGCTTATTATATAGATGAGATATCTTGGGAAAAGAATCTTTTAGCGCTCCTCATTAATATCAAACCTATAGTATTCCTACCCTAGCTTCTTTCTGAGCCCATATCCCCATTTTTCAGCTCGAGTACATTAATATACGCACACACACTCACAGTAATGCCACCTGTAGAAGCACATAGTGTATAGGTAAATTGCAGGTTTTGTAGAAGATTTGAAAGACTCAGGGATGTGCATGAAAAGAACTGGTGATATATAATTGCAGCTTTTATCAGGTTCTGTGAAAGGCAGCTCATCGTTGTGAATGGGGCGACCACGAGCAATGGGAACTACAAAAGAGAGATGCGCACAAGCCATTAAAAATCAACATGAAAATTGACCCTATTTATTTGACAACAAATTATAAGTCTTATTAGGAAACACTGAAATGTAATTATGAGATGCACTTCTATTTTTTCACCTGACATCTCCAGGGTCACTTATATTTCCATTAATATGTGCTGACATAATTGATGTCAAACTGTTGTTCAGCTTACTTTTAAAAGGCCACTTGATATTTTTAAAATGAAGGAAAATGTTTATAGCAAATGTTCTTTGACATTTGACATTATAAAAATGTGTTTGAGAGGGATCATCATTATTAGTATGCAGTTAGCCAAAATTTCAAAGTGATACAACATTTCATCTTATTATACTGTCTGTATGTCATTACTCACATCAACATTTTTAGGGAAAAGCAACCTGACCAACAATCAGAACAAGCGTGTTAGAAAGCAAAGCATGTAGCATTTGAACAGAATTACAAAACAGTGGACCAATGCACATAAAGCTAAGAGTACAGTAAATATCGGACTTGTGTGTTCCTGTACTCTTGTAGCAAACACTTTCAATCCAGCCAGTGCTGATGAGTTTTAAAATACTCACAACACTACCAGACCCTCCTAACAACATTTACAAAACATTGCCCAAACAGATGGGTGTTTGGCAGCGGCACAACCCTAAACTCAAAGCTGTCCACAGGCACAGATGATGCCCACACACCTGGACTCACTTGTTGTTCTGCTCTCTGGAAGCGGCACTTTCAGGACAAGCTGCTCAGGCAACAAAGCTGCTAACACACAAACGACCGCCACACGGCAGACGATGCCTAGGGGTATTTCCGCTTTTCCAACTGATTTGACCAGAAATTAATGTTTTTTTCTCTCTAGGTTAAAATCTGTTTGATGTGCAGAAGTTAGGGGTGTAATATGCAGCAGGTCACGCTTTTAGCCAGAAGTCTGTTGTATTCCAAGCAATATTTGTATTCCAGTCTAAATCGGACACTTCACAACCAAAGATCACAGAAAGAACTTAACACACAAATCCAATTTATACTACTTTTATAATTAACTTTTTTTGTTTTTAGTTTGCCATTTTTAGTATTTTATGTAGACCAGCACACAAAAACATGCATCTTTATATAGGAGGGATGCTCTATTTAAAATATATTTTTTTACATTTTTAAGGAATTTGAAAAATAATCATTTTTTAAGGGGAAATGTGAAATATTGAGAAAGGTATTTAGGCAATTTAATATACATAAATATGTCTTAAACTTAGGGCTTCACAATTATGATAAAATCATTATTGTTGGTATTGCGATTATTATTTTCAATTAATATAGAAGTTTGTTAATGTTTTATATTTTTATTTGAAGCAGCTGCATTTTAAATTCTAAACATCTCAAGCTAATTATGATGTAAATATAGAAATAATTATGGGAGTTGTTAGTAAAAATCCAAAACGAATAAATGAATGACAAGTCAAGTTATTAACTTTACTCTCCCTAATTAACCAATGTATTTGGTGCGCTAACATACTGCGGAAACGCAGAAATATTTACACAAATATACAGCTGTAATTGAGGCTTTTGGCGATTATATAATTGCTTCATCTGTAATTGTAATTTCGATTATTTTTCCATTCATTGTGCAGCCCTACTTTTAAAAGTGTTCCGCTTACATTTAATTTCCTGCGCTGTTTTTTTACAATAGCCTTAAACGGACAAACTGGTTTTCAGAGCTTTGCTTGAATATTTCACCTATTGTGGCATAGATGTGAGAACTTTCTGAGATATTTATTCTGTCTCTGCCACCAGAATGGCATAAGGAGAGGTGTGCGGTGGACTGAAAGCTGCAGCTAAATTAAACCAAAGGGACCTTAATTTTTTTTAAGTGATAAAATAGGCACATACTGTATAATGTGTTTTTGCCATCGTGAGCAAATTCTTTAAGATTGTTTCCCCTTATCCATGTCAGCAAGCTAGATAACGTTTCCATGGTAACATGTTGAAACCTGCAAAAGCAATCTTTACTATTTCAATTTGTATAAACATTTATGCACTACAAAGAAAATAAAACTAGCTTTTCAGTATGAGATTTTAATTCAGTTACCAATTTGTGAGTCGTATTGAGCAATTCATTTCAAGAATGCTATTACACTATTTTGTGTTTAAATGCAGCCAGAGAAAGGCAGTGTAATAAAAACATGTGACACATGGGATCATTTCAAGCTATGTTAAAATAAATATAAAATAAAAATAAATATAATTTATTTTGCTGTGCTGCTGTTGATTCAGTCAACAGTGCTTCAGAAAGCACAGCATATATTAAATACGCGTCTGTGTAAATTCATATGAATCAAGGTTCTCAAGATTTCACAATAACTTATCTAAGCAAAGGTTTGGGAGCTGTTGTTATCAGATCAAACTGTTAGAAAGACCAATTCCGCAATCTCTGCTAGTGTCCCCTTCTGTGATTACCTGCTAAAGTCAAGCTGATGTAATTGTGTGCGTATGTGTGTGAGATAAACTGTTTCAGACCTTCATGAAGCGCTGCTATTGACCTGACATTTAATCCATTAATGGACTGGTCAGATGTTTTTTCCATTCACTCTTACATGAACTTTCTCTGCAAACATTCATGCACACATATGATGTTTGGGAGCACTGAACCAGGCACACATTTTTGTGTTAGCTGGGTTTTCAGCAGCTGATGCCTATATTTAAAGGGCAAACCGGTTGATTTTGGATATAAAAAACTGCTGTAATAATATTTTGCAAAATGCGTAATGAAATTGCTTTAAACATTGAAAAATTTACTTACATTTGATTTTAAAACAATCACTATTTTATTCATTGAAACCCAGAGGAAGCAATTATCTGTCAGATTCCTTATGACCCTCTTTGATGATCTTGCAAATGTTTCATATTCAGTTATGAGAGATTCATCCGTGATTCATCTCTTGTTTCTCCATACAGGCATTTTAGAAACGAAGCGGCTGGAGATCGTCCACTCCCTAGATCCCATCCAGCAGTCACTCGGTGACGTAACTTACTATGCAGCAGATCTGGCAATATGGTGGCAGGTGCCTCAGTACGTCCTTATTGGCATCAGTGAAATCTTTGCTAGTATCGCAGGTAAGGTCCTGAGGTTTAGCATCTGCACTGAACTCTACAAAATGCTTCTAAATGACTTCTTACATGAAACCTGATTTTACATCTTATTTCACTTATTTCATTTGAATTCAGGGATATAACTGGTGTTTTCCAGTAGGAAAAGATTTAAAGGGTTGTCATACAGTACCTTTTTTTGATGCATATTTCGATCTTGAATATGTACTCAGAGTGCCTCTTATAATTTGGCAAGCTCCATCTGTAATTGATGCCGTAGTTCATCAAGCAGGGTCTGGTTGGCCAATACTAAATAGGAACTGCTATGAAAATATTGTATTGCACTCACTGTTTTTCATGGTTTTCATGTGAATATTAGGCTTTTTAAATAGCACATGAATTAGTGCAAATGAAAATAACTCACCCTCTTGTCATTTCAAACCTTTGTGACTTTCTTCTGCTGAAAAGAAAAGAAGATATTTTGAGGAAAGCTTTTTGTGTTCTATGGCAAAAGTAATACACGTTTTAGTTGATAAGTAAATGATACCACAATATTCATTACACTATAATCTTTTAAAACCAAAGCACATAAAATGATTTTTTTATTATGTGCCCTTAGTCTTTTTGATATTATAGAACACATTAGATATTATTACTATACAAATGAATATAAGGAAGATGTCTGCATAAATGAAGTGGTCATTATTTTCAGTGTGTTTGTATGGTCTTCCAGCTCTCGGTCACTTGCGTGTACTGTGGAGTTTTTTCCATAGGGTCATTCATCTGTCCTAATGACCGCTCTAATCAATGCTTGTCCTTTAAGAACTGCAGTGAACTCCTCTCTGCATTGCCTTTGTGTAGCCGCTCTTGTCCAAGCCGTGGCTAAAATTGCTTGGTAAGGCATCCACGGCTGTATCAATCAGTGCCGATCGATCAACACTTGGCGATACATTATTCCAGTTGCGCATTTAAGATGTCAGGGACATCTCGCTCCTGGAGTACAGGAAAGTCTAAGAAAGTAAGTGGGCTGGAGATGAATTAGGAAGTACATGAAAGGAAACGAAATCCCCTAACACAGAGTTTGTTAAAGACATTGTACCTAATGCAGTGTGGACCTGCGTCTGCAATCCCTGCTGACATCTGCAGTAGTTCCAGTAATTCCTGTCATGATGCGAATTACAAGGAACTTTCTGGATGCAGACAATACTAAAAAAGATAGTTGCCAAAAATGAAGATTCCATTTACTTAGCCTATCAAACTATCTACTTTCGGTTTTAGTGGAACTAGAGGCTTGTCTTAAATGAAGATTCCATTTAATCACCATCTTGTTGTATTTCATGGCTTTATTTCTTCTGCAGAACACAAAATAAGTTTTGGTACTAACATTGTTTGAGTGCCGACAATCTTCAAAATATCTTCTTCCGGTTTTGGCAGGACTAAAGGCTTGTCTAAAATGAATGTTTAAGCTTGTTTGATATCTTTAGATCTTAAGTAAATGCCATTGTTCTGTCTTAAGGTTTTTGTCCAAGTTGTTCTTTAATGAACCTTTAACATCTGAAGAACCTCTCTGTTTAACAAAAGGTTCTATGTGGTGAAATAGTGTTCTACAGATTATACAAATTTCAGAAAGGATGGTTCCTTCAAGAACCTTTAACTGAATTAATTGTGGCATTGCAGGGAAAAACCTTTTAGGAACGTTTATATATATTTTTTTTAATTGACCTTTTTAAATGCTGTTTTTTTTATGAAAGTCACTTAAATATAGGCATAGTCCTGTCTTTAAATCTCTTTGGAAAAGATTTTCGGGTATTTACTTTTTAAAAGTGCAGTGTATTATGACAAAACTTGTAATGAGCATCTTGTCAATAATAGTTTTTCGTTTCAGATTCCAAGAGTTTAGAAGAAAATTAGTATCTTTAGGCCATTTACTCCCAAAGGAATTTCCTAGGAGGAAGTAAAATAAGGTCCATGTGACATTAGTTTCACGTTTTGATTACTAAAATATATTACACAGTCTTCTCGTATGTAAATTTCAGGTTTGCCTGTCTGTGATTTCATGACTGAATGGTTTCATTATAATGATTGATGTCTGATGACTTGTAATGACTCGCTGTACAGAGGTTGAATCATCCGGTCTGTTATTTCAGCATCAACCTTCTGTTAGTGAGCCTCTTTGCGTTTATTCATGAGTTCTTTTGACCACTCCAATCATTTGTTCTCCGACTAATAAAACCTCACACTGTTCTCGTGTTAGTGTGCCCCTGTCTGTGCACATATTTAAAACTGTTTCTCTCCCCAAAAACACAACTGTGTTTATTTCTAACCCCAACTTCTCTTTCAAGGTTGTGTTTGAATATTACTGTTTTCTTTGTAGGTACACACACCACACCAGCAATTTCACACTCATTTCATGCACAGAGTAAATCAAAGGCTGCACCGTCCCCCCTCTTAGCCTTTATGAACCAGCAAGACTAATAGGTAGTATTTGGCCAAGGCAGGAAAAACACTCTTGCCTCATACTGAATTGTAAAGAATATATCATTGCTGATTACTGTACTTCTCCTCTGCCCCTTAAGAACCGGTGTTTAGGATTAAATTGTTACCCATCGCATAGGATGTCTCAAAAACAAGACTTAAATCCCATGGACTTTCAAGGTCTTTTATAAGAACATTAAAGCCTGTTCTTAAATCAATATTTTGTAATAAATAGTGGATATTGAAAATTAAAAATAATGTGTAATTTGTTATATGTTACTTTTTATTCCGTGGAACATGAAAGAAGATTGTGTGGTATGTCTTATACAATGGAAGTCAATGAAGTTCAGTGACCTTTTTTCAAAATATCTTTTGTGTACTACAGGAGAAAGTAAATAATTTTTAATCATAATATACTATCCAATTTTAAGTGGAACTATACCTTTAATAATGGCTTGGGAGGCTTCTGTGTCCCTTGAAACCTTTGTCTCTCCAAAAGGCTATACTGCTGAATGAGGTGGGATATCTCAAAGGTGTAGTGTCCTCTAGTTTCGGTTAAACAGTGTCAAACTGAAAAAGGTTTAAATTAAATTAAATACAATTGTAGTTGCTATTTACTTGTAAATAATATGTCATAAAAATTGATTGAAGTGATTGCAGCTCATTGAGATATTAAATCCCTAGACCTACCCCTAATCATACCTTGAATCTAACTTTTATATATTGAAAGGATTATTAAGTTTTAAAATCCTTTTCTACAAAATAATTGTTTCATCAACTATAAAGTAGTAATGAAATAAAAAAAGGAGAACACCAATCTCTCAGGCAGCGCCACACTGAGTTTGACAGTTCGCTCCACAGGAATCGTTGTTGGAAGTTGTGGCACTTTCTGTAATTAATCACATATTGCTATGTGGGTTAAGTAAAAACAGGCTTTTTGCCAATGGTTTGCCGTCTGATGTTTCTTCAAATAATAAGTTATAAATTAAAAACCAAATAACCATCATTACATGGAAACTCAAAGCATTTTATTTGTGAAATAAAAAATAAGTAACAATGAAAACATATACATTTGTTTTAATTTGTTTAAAAAATCATTCTATTCGAAATTAAACTGCAATGTAAAAAACTTTTTGTGTAGTGGTGGCCACTAAAGGTATGAACAGCCGGCAGTGATTAGGCATGGCTAAGAGCGGTCCAGACCAACCTTACTATCATATTATTAACAGACTTATCACAAACACTTATCACAAACAAGGTACAACTTAAGAACGATATGCACGTTTTGGAGAATGCAGCCTTGTTAGTACAGCAGTCCGCTTAAAAAAAACGAGAGATATCCTTTTTTACTTCTGTCTTTTTCTTTTATCTTGTGGGGATAGTGGCTGTCCCTAACAGTTAACATATTCATTTCATTTTTTATCTCCGGACCTAAAAAATGGAAAGAAAATGCACAGCGCTGTTGCAATAATATGTCCACAGCGGATGTAGCGGCCCCTGATTGAATTTTCAGGATGGAGAGATGGGGAAGACTAAGTGTAATCTTCCGCTCCTCCATCACCTCTCCAGGGGTTGGGGTATTGTGGAAAGCTATAAGACGCTATCTGCACTGGCACTTTTTAAACCTGAAGAGAGCCATCAAGCTATGAGAATCAATACAAGAGGCATCCCGGCGCTTTCTGATCACAGCCAGCTATGAAATGATAGAGAAATTGGAGAGGTGCGAAGATGGCATAAAGGAAATATTAAGATTAAAGACGCCGAATAAAATGTCACCCTCTGGAATGATGAAGATGAGTTTTCTGTGTAACATTAGTTCTCATTTTCTTACATAAGCCATGTTATTTGAAAACACAAATTTATTTGAAAGACAAACAAGACCAATGATCAGTCTGACACTTTGCTGCACTAAAAGCCAAACTCTGCAAAACGCAAAACCGTTTTAGTTTTGTTCTTTTTTTGTTATGTTAAATTGACAGGGGCACTCGAACGTGTTCCAGAAATACTCAATGTATCTTCGTCTGAAAATCAAAAATCAAAAAATTAAAAATCTAATTTGTATGAAATATAATTGTTATTAATTATTTATCCACATGGATCTTTCATCAAAATATCTGCACTTTACCAACCATTCAAAGGCCAATTCTAGTATAACTATTTTTTAGTCAAATTAAGACCCCCCTGATTTTTTCTATTTTTCCTGATTCCAGATATGCCTTCTAAATCAACAAAGATAAATGCAAAACATTTCATGCAAACTCTAATGTAGTAACATACTGTAAATAGGAGCTGTAGCCATGCATGAGGGTCTGAGATCTTTACAAGGATTCCGTCATTAATTCACCCTCAATAAGTTTTAATCCTTTTTTAGTTTCTTTGGTCTCACAAAGAAAGATATTTAGAAAATGTTTGCAATTAAGATTTCTTGGGCAGAATTAACTACCGGAGTAGAACAAACGTCAAGGAGCCACAGAACTGTTTGCTTCTGAATTCTTTAAAATATCTTTTTTGTGTCCAACAGGACAAAAACTTTTCTACTATGGTTGTTTGTTGTGTGCCATAAATCTCCGTTGCTAACATCTTTCTTTGTGTTCAACCAAACAACAAAATTCACCATGGTTCAAAAGAACTTAAGGCTTAAGTAATTCATTACAGAATTAAACATTTTTGTAGAGTATACCTTAAATATCTGTCCAGTAGATTTTTTTGTTTCCAAATACATTCAAACATATTTTGGTAAAGGTAAAACCTACTGTATGTCATACTTGTTAAGAGAACTACGTTGTTTACAATTGGGGATCTGTATGGTACTTTTTATATTCAGTCCTCATTTACTGTAAATATTTGGTTATTTCAACCACACTGTTGGGTAAAAAATGGACAAACCCCAGTGTGCATGCTTGGGTTATAAATTAACCTTTGCTGTTTTTTTAACCCCAAATGCTGGGGTTTTACCTATTCTTGCGCCATATAAAAACCTGGGTGCTTTGGATTCATTTAAACCTCTGAAAAATGGTTTGTTGGGATTACTTAATTTGATCATGTACATTTGTTCCACATTATTAAATTAAGTTTATTTTTACATCACTTTTCGTAAAATTTCAAAAGAAATGGTGTTAAAACAACTTAATTTAATAATTTGGACCCAATGTACATGATCAAATTAAGTAATTCCAACAAACCAATTTAAGTTCAGTTTAGAATGTTCTTTATTAAACCCCCAATGGGTTGAAATAACTGAGCACTTTTTTAGAGTACAAAGGCAGAATTTAAATTTTTTTCGAACTATTTCTTTAAGTGAACATTTCATGTGTTCTGCTTTAAGAGTGATGCTAACATATCAGTCCTGAAGCTCACCCACAGGACAATCGTCCATCACCTCTGAAACAAAATATCTTCGCAGGAGAAAAAAACTCCTCAAGGCAACCAAGATTTAATGTGACTGCAACAGCAGCTAAACACAGGTTTATCTTGAAGAACTTCACGTCTGTTCGGCAGTGTGCTGACATACTTTCATACAAACTCTCCATCTCACCCCGGGTCTCCAGTGAACCAGTCCTCCCATGAAATGCAAATGTCCCCCGATAGCATGAAGAACCCTTAAATATTAAGCCAGAACGCTCCGTCTCAACCTCTGGGGAACCTGCAGGAAATTGGATGATGTGAAATGTGACAAATGTCTCTGGAAGTTTCCCTCCTTTGGCCCTATTCTGTTTGAATAAATCCTTTTTAATGGAGTTCACTGCAAGCTCACTTTGTTGCGGGCTGTCCGACGACAGCGGAAGGCGAGAGTTGATTCAGGAGTCTGATTTTCACATTTTTGTAAAGGAATGCCTACGTGCGCACACGCGCCACCTGCAGAGATTAGATGTGTGTACTCTGGTAGAGCGGTCAGATCTTAAACCAGACTGAGCTTTTTCACCGCTGGGACGTTTAATTATATATGGCTGTCTGCAAAAGATGTTAAAGGCTAATGTTGTTTTCCAAGAAAGAAAAATTGGCTACTGCTTAACTCGGCGAGGGGAAATATAAAACCGTTGTATTGCAAATGAAAGTTGTTTTTGAGTTTTTGAATAATTTAGCTCGCATGCTAGAAAAGGTCAGCTTTTATTTTTAAATTTCACATTCTGTGTGTGATATTGCACAAGGCCGTGTCATTAAACCCGTTGCTATGCTCACAACATTAAGACTCTAAGATTAAAAAAATTTCACTCCTCTTTTAACCTGTATGTTGCGGCTACTTCAAAGAATAAAACAAAGCCTTTGCATCACTGGCAAGTTATTTTTCAAGCCTATTAAGATCTCTTTCTGTGACTCGTGTCAGGGCTTCAATGGAGGCGTCATGCACCGCTCTGACCTCCACATGAGAAGTCTTACGGATAACTTCACAGAAGGGTGGTTTTATGAGGCGTACAAAGAAAGAGTGCACGTGCGGAACACAATAGGAGATAATTTAATGAATTTCCGGTCAGGTGAAGTCAGTACAATGGCATTTACATCATGACTCACTTTACACTTAATAAAGCATCCAAGTGGGTCAGCGAGAAACTAAAGCGCGACTCGCTAAACATCTTCCACATGCTCATTTCAATATTCTTATAACCTAATTGAACACTGAGATGAATGACACAAACGTGTGAAATAACTCCAAAATATTAAAAGCGCATGTATGCACGCTTACCAAAATTTGTCAGTATGCATAATTTTCCGATGACAAAATTTGCATCATGTCATCACACAGACTCTTATATATTTATCAAAACATTATATTATGTTTGCTATTGGACTATCCTATTCATAATGTTGATGCGTGAGTAACTTTTTTATTATGCTTGTAATATAAACTGTAAAAAATGATTAAGAGTATAATCTGTTTTAATGATGCTGATGACTGAAACGGATAAGCATCAGAAAATAACTGACAAATATACAAAAGCTCCACGTAGATCATTTGTTTACAAAGAGGATATGTATTACCTCTTTATATGTAGACCTTTAGTTAATTTTTTAGACGGCAAGTTCATTTTTCATTTTGTTTTTCATTTTGGGCCAAGAAATATTCATGTAATTTCCTTTTTTTTCCAGTGAATCATACCAGGCAGTTAATGGATTTCTGGTCATTATTCTGGTTATAATGGTTACTGCACACTTTGAGATGTGTTTTTTCAACTCATAATTGGGTAAAGCATTAACACTTTGTTTCGAACAACCATTTTTGGCTGAATTTTCTATATGTTACCTTATCAATGATTGATTAGTTGAGTTGGTGGGTTGCATAGGTTTACCTTTCAACCCTACTTTACCTGGCCGCAACGTGTCACCCGAGTCATGGTACTGATTATTTGTAACCAAACAAAGGAAATCACCAATTGTTCTTCCCAAAAACGAAGTTTCTACTGTTTTCAATGAATGTGGTTGTTTTAAGGCATTGCAGACATAGTCTCCCTGACACAAACAATACTTGGAAAAGGTCAGACGTACCTGTAGACAGCTGTAAACACTGTAATAGAGCAGCCGCGTTCCTTCATATCTCTATCGAGTCGTTTTTTTTCTCTCCGCCCTTTCCTTCTCACGTCTCCTAATGATGTATGTTGCTTTCAGAGAAGGTTCTTGTGAGGGTGTGAGCGTGGGATTGTGGGACGGGATTACAGACTTTCTCTGTTTGCCTTGTCCCTCTTTTTTTTTAAGCTGCTTCAATGCTTCTCTCTCTCTCTCTCTCTCTCTCTCTCTCTCTCTCTCTCTCTCTCTCTCTCTCTCTCTCTCTCTCTCTCTCTCTCTCTCTCTCTCTCTCTCTCTCTCTCTCTCTCTCTCTCTCTCTCTCTCTCTCTCTCTCTCTCTCTCTCTCTCTCTCTCTCTCTATCTCCCTCACAGTATCTATCCATCTATCACAGAGAAGATTCATGGCCTAACCGCACTCAGTAAACGAGTCTGACAGTTGTGCCCACAAGCCATAATTTTAAAAATGACAAGTTTGAGGCGCCATGAAATTATCAATGTCAGCCAGCAGGCAGCCACCACTCTGGGTCAAAGAGAGCGATTTGATCTTCTCTTCTACTTCGCCATCCTTTCTGCATCCTTTATCTTTATCCTGAACTACTTCATCTTTTATTTCTAACACTCAGCACCCCAATGAATATTTAGAGATGTGTGCTGATTTTGGCACTTGAGTAGGTGTTTCAGAATCGTCTTTGCTGCCAGGCCTTCAGCTGAATGTTACGGGTGTATGGACACACACATGCTGTTGTGGTTTAATCCTACTTTTTGGCTGAAGTTTATAAAGGTGTTCACTTGTATAGAGGTGTTACACAGTGGTAAAAATAAACAAAAATAAAATGTATTTTTTGGTAACTGACTGCTTTACGACTTTACCAGATACTTTACATTGTAAAGTCAGAGGTTAGTAAAGTTTTGGGTGCCCTGCCAGTAGTAGCAAAAAAAGAAAAACAATTCTAAAATTGTTAGAGGAAAGCATGTGGAAACATTTTTTTCTATACATTTATTGTGCAATGACACTAAATAACACAATCTGTGTGTGTTGTTTAACCCTTGCAGTTGGATGCCTTTGAGAACCTGATCATGTATTGAAGATGTTGATCATTGATTTCTTCTTCTGTTTGTGTTTGCAGGTCTGGAGTTTGCATACTCTGCAGCCCCACGCTCGATGCAGAGTGCTATAATGGGCCTGTTCTTCTTCTTCTCGGGCATTGGATCATTTGTGGGATCTGGACTTCTTGCTATTGTCTCTCTTAAAGCCATTGGATGGATGTCCTCTCACACAGACTTCGGTAAGTTTGTTTGCGATCGATTTTTGTGTTCAAAGGTTAAATATGCATGCTAGCAATTAATTAGGTCATGCTTGGAGAGTAGGCAATATTACAGAATAGAACATTTTAATGATTTAAATGAAACATATGGCCTAATTTAGATAGAACTGTAAAATGTTTGTTAAAATTAGAATTTAAGGTTCAGGTTTACCAAAAAATAGCATAAATACCGTAAATAAATACCAGTTCTAACGATTATGGAAAACTTGGAAATGTAATGGAATTTTAAGATGTCATGTCTGGAAAATTTTAGTTAATAAATCCAAATGTTAAGGAAAAACCATGGAAATTTGTTTTATAAACTATATAAATTGTATTTTATTTAAGACATGCTTCATTTGAACACTGATTTTTCTTATTTAATGTAAGCATTTACATTTAACAATCATTAAGTGGTGGAATCTTACTGGTCAAAATCTGTATTACTGTATTAAACTCCTTATTGGACTATATATCAGCATGGCAGGGATTTTGTCCGAAAACTTTCCATTGCACTATGGCTGGTTCCATTCTTTTTTTACTTTAAATGTTCTAGTTAACAGTTGCAATTTTACAGTTTACAGTATAGTGTTAACAGGTCTCCCTCTTTCTGATTATCTGCTGGCATCATCTTGTTCGGGTGCATACCCCCACCTTGTGTAACAGTCGGAAGGGAATGTGGCAGTTTCTGTTTTGTAAAGCGTCTCCTGAGATCATCTCGTCCTGCCATTGTTTGTTTTACTCTTAGTTTAGTGTTTACGGCTGACTGAAGCGGTTCTGTAAGATCAGTTACAAAACAACAGTGTCCAGACCTTTTCAGTACAAATTTACTGTGTCTCTTAGTAGTAAAGATAGAGTAATAGTTTAGTTTACGAAAAATTGGCCCTTAGTTGTTTGTTTAATTTTTTGTTATGTTTCAATATTGTATTTATCATTGAAATCAAGAGCGCAAGCACATTGAAGAAATACAAAGAAATAGAGCATGGCGTGAAAGCCATAATGACAGCTTGGGTCTTTGATAACCAATGCTTCAATGCCAACAAATTGAATGAAGTTAAAATAACCCCAAAATCGACCAGTTTCAAATTCCGTCTTGACGAAAGAAATCAATGATGAAAGATGGACCCTGATCTGCATTCTGTTTGAATGTGATTTATTGTAATTATGGCGAGTCGAAGAGTGGTCACAGCTCTAAAGCTCTTGTGTGGAGCTCATGTTTGCACTGGACACATGTTTGATGGATGATGTGTGAATTGCGTGTACATGTGTGCTCGTGTGGAGGTCTGTAACTAAACCCAAGAGGTGAGTGCAGATTCAGCCATTGTTTGCATGTGTTTGCCTCAGTGAATTTGTTTATTTGTGTTTTGTTGGTCCACCGAATGATTGATGACTAATATAATGTCTGTCGATGTATGATAGAAGAGACTACAGATACTGTAAACAGTACAGTGTTGCCGTTTGTGGATTGTTGACCTGTTTTTGTCTCCTGTTTTACCGTGCACAATTCTTCAGGTCATATTACGTTTTAGAAAAACATGCATGTTTTTTAAAAATCTTTCATCAGAGTATAGGAAATATCTTCGGAAATGGCTTTTTTTGCTGACATTGTGGGCAGAGAAGAATCAGAACTAATAATCTCGTACTCTTGCATGTTTCATCCCCTTATAATGCTTCATTTAAATTCTGATAGATAAAACATTCCTCAACCATATTTTGTTTCACTTCATAAAAAATATTGCAAATGCTTTTATACAAACTTTGCTTATGATTAAAGTGCAAGTAGAAGGTTACGAGTACCTGAGTGCCAAATCTTGTTTTAAGAATGTGTATGCTAATGAATGGCCGTGTCATCCTAATAGCAGAAAGGGTTTGTAAATCTGTCTCTGCGGAGACAATAAATAGCCCAAAGGAGACAATAGATGGATGCGATCCCCGTCGCAATGGCAGTTCAATGGTCCAGATGTACACCCACCCATTCTTTTATCTGAGGTAAATGAACAGTTTACCCACAAATTGCCTGATTGGCCATTAATACAGCAGGCTCAGACAGGTGCGAGGCATTTCTGCTAATGGCATCGGCGCGAGATGCCCGCGTGTAAATCTATCCCTTCATGCACGATTTGTTTGGCAAGCGTCATTGGGGTATTAGAGTGGGCTTTAATTTGAATTATATGACACCTTTTTTTATTTCTTTTGTCTTAGTGCCACATTTAATTGGAAAGGTTAGAAAGGACACATACTGAGTGGATTCTCGGTTTGTCGCTGGCCGGACTTGAATTATAAATGTCATGCCTTGTTTTTTAGCTCCTCCTTTTTTTAATTAAGCAATCAAGAAAGAGACAAACACATACTTCTGAAATAGAAGTAAGATATCCATGTTTGTCCATTTTAAGCTAAACCACAGGAACAATTGGACCAATTTTATGTTTGTTGTTCTTGTTTGTATTTTTTGGCCACCCGCATATTGTTATTATTTATCTCCTCTGGATACTCTATTACTGGGCTTTTTCCTTGTTTCCCATAGTGTTGACTCTGCAGGAAATGTTCAGAGAGAATTTATGCAGGGTTGAGCTGAGAACTTTTTAAAATGTGGGTACACACAGACACCGTTTAAGCCTGTGGCATGCCTGCGGATGCACATACAGACTCCGGCTTATACGGGCTCAAGCGCCCAGGTATTAATCACTAGCTGCAGGGCCTGATTACACAGCATTCAGCTCCATAACACACTTTCTCGCACTTATTTTCCCAAATTTGATCACCCTCCCGGGAAACATTTTAGCAAATCAAACTTACATCCCTGGTTGTGCGAAGGAAGAGCAAGACACACACCCTCAGCGCATCCTCACTGGATCAGATCCTGATCGCTTATCAGCACAAAGACACCGGAGAGCTTCCTCGGACCCCACAGGCGAGCAGGTGTAAGTCTGTGCTAATCCTTTGCTGCATTTGGCATGCTTAAAGGCAGAAGATGCTGATAGAAGGAACCCTCAGAGACTATTTACCTTCTGATGGCTCGGATCTTCTCAGTCTATTTGTGTTTAATAAGAGAGAACTAGAATGAAGATAGCGGGACTGCGCAAATTCACTGTTGGGGTGTCAATTACAATTCCTTTAACTGTAGTAAGCTTAAAATTATTTTCCCCCAAACTTTGCACTCATTCGATTGTTAGATTTATAGAAAGTCTTGATATTTAAGCATGGGTGTGAAAGTGTGTGTGAGTGAGTGCAAAAGTAACATTCATAGTACATTTGCATATATTGTGTTAAAACAAATTTTTATCCTGGATGTGATTAATCACAATTTATCGCAGTACAGCCCTGACAGACAGTCCTAAAAGTAAATTATTGTAAATGTAAATGTATTGGCTAGGCAGAGATGGACAGCAGTGTAAATATTTTTTAAAACCCTTTGGTTTCTATATTTTTATATATTTTTTGTCTTGAATGGATGCGCCCTATATAGGAAATGTTTATAAAATCCATTTAATTTATATTTTTTATTATATTATACATTTATCTAAAAAAAAGTACAAATATTTACTAAAATATTGAAAGGTAAAAATATTTTCTCTAATTATTTATTTGTAAAAACTCATAACTATATCTTTATTTTGTGTTTCATCACGTTTTATTTTGTGTTAGTTATTTTTTCAATAATGTAATAATTAAAAGAACAAAGCAAAAAAAAATTCTTTAAAGTGCCAAGCCATTATTTTTAATATGCACAGTAACCCACTGCTTCTTGGGGCTTATTGCTTAAGAAAAAAAGACTGCTTTTAATAAGAGAAACAAAGAAACCGTGACAAACTGCTTCAACAAGAAATATTTACCTGTTTTGCGTCTGATATGAAACGGCTAGCCCACATCCATATTTTAATATTCCATTTGTTTAAACATTTTGCCTGATTTATATCCTTCAGCAGTCTTTATAAAGAAATGTCACGGTTAACACTTCTGCATTCTGTCTTTCTGCGACTCAGTGGGCACAACTCGCTTCACTTCACATGACAATGATTTGTTTAGTGATGACATGTGCATACTATCTTTTGCAAACTATTGTTTAATACACATCTGCAGCATCTAAATAATTTTGTCTCTAAAAATACGTCTCGCAGCTCTATACTCTTAAGTCTTAAACCCGTTACTTGTTGCAGTCCATCTCGTGCAAGTGTGCATCCTCAAATATTATCAAGAAACTTCTGTTTCTAGTATAGACTTTCCTTTCATAACACTGAGTCAACAGAGGTGCTCTCTGTGTGATTTTAAATCTGGTTTGAGTAGAAAAGAGGATGTTATGTTCGTGTTGTAAATGTACCTTTATAACAAACTTCTTTCAGCTTTGCTTCCCAGAACTTTTATTACTTTTGCCCAACCTGTGATGTAGACTTTGATAGGTACCTTCAGAGATGTATTCTCCTGTCTTTTATTTTATCTGCGGGACTAGAGGTGTCACCAGGCTTGGTTTGGCTCACGGCATTGGTAAAATAAATTCCTTCAAATCCTTTTTGTGCCCTCTCAGGGAGTTACTCCGGTTTTCTTTTTACCACGAGCGTGCAAGGTCTGTCTGATCTAGGGTCAGCTTTAACCATGCCCAGAACCACAGGGCCTGCGGACGTGACCCTCCCTTTCGGGCCCAAAATCAGTATCTTTCACTTACAGAAATGTCAGTGTTTTAATCAAGGGCAAGAGTCTCAGGAAACTATGTTCTTTGAATATGACAATAGCAAAAGTGCCAAGAAAAGAATATGGGTGGAAACGCGGAGATGATAGCGGATCGAGACAAAAGAATGAAAACATTCTGTTGTAAGTCTTTGTGGCAGCCTTATGCTTATCTTGCTTTTGAAGACTTTAATGTTGAATATCTTATTCATTTTCACTTAGACTTGCCTTCAGTGGATTGTGTTAGACAAGCATCATCAAAAAGGTGGTGAAGATATAGTGTGGGTTTTATTTCATGTTTTGAGTGGGGCTTACAGACCTCTTGGAGTGAATCTTGGAGTACAGAATGTTGGCTTGTTTGAGGTATTTGTTCTCTGTAGTGTCTCTGATTTGATCATTGTGTTATTTCATGTGTAAAGAGCTCCTCTAATGTCTTTCTTGAAGTGCTTAAGAACATTATTTTTTTTTATATGCATATACAACATTTTTATTCTATATTCCTCATCTCGCAACATTTCAACAATATACCCAACAGTTTGGCACGGAAGCTAAAACTTTTTAGTATATGATTAACATCATCTAGAATTATTATCTCATAGTTGAACTATTCAAATATTGATATTCTAATATGTTAATGTGATGAAACGTTTTTTGGGTCCATTTTGTGACGTTTATTTTAACTTGTAAGCTTTTATTAAGTTAATCTCAAACTTGGTTCTATATGGTTATCTTTGAGTTCATCAGCCCGTTGAATGCACACAAGAGGACCAGCTTTCTTTCATCCCTATTTCTATTTTTCCATTTTGTGTTTCAAAATGTTGTGTAGTTTCTAAAATGTTTTATATTTTAATATAGCAAGCATAAGGTCAAATAGTCAACATTTTAGTTGATAGGGTCTATAAAAATGTGCATGTTATTTTCATATCTCTACAGAAAACATCCTTTACTCCTTTATGCTTTACCTTAACAAAACAAAATGGCATCCATCCTTATATCCACTTAACAAATGGAATAGAAAGCACACAAATATTATGTTTAAAGAATAAACAAATTGTTTGTGTTTCTTGAAACTTGATGCTTAAATGTTTTTCAAATAGAACCTTGTATTTTGTATACATTTAAGGTCAATGTCAATATTTTTAACCAACAGCACTATTCTTTCCCTAAGCTGTAATTGAAAATAAATAATATTTAGTTTTTATCACGTTATTTATTCTCAATAGCACTTTAAAATAACATGAAGGGGATATGATGTCGTTTATTTACAGTTTCGACAATTGCTCAGAGAGACCGTCCGTCGGACAAGCAAGCCATAAAATATGAACTTCTCTACCATTGCAGACCCTGACAAATGGCATTGAACTCTGTGTGCTGACTCGTGTAATCTCCTGTAGAAAAGCTGTCAAAGCATCGGGACAAGTGCTGCTGAAATATTGTTGTTGGCTTTAGCACGCACAGATAGAGCTGAGAGGGGAAATAGGTGATGTGTTGTGAGCAACATTATTATTTGTTAGGTCATGTTTCTGAGTTTTGGAAGAGGAAGACACTCTGACCTCTCTCTCTCTCTCTGTTGTGATTTGTTCTTGTCATCGAGAAACTTAGCACCTGGCGGGGCAAAAGTTAAAAAGATAATGAGCGTCAGAGACAGAAGAAGAGAGGAAGAGGAAATTTAAAGTACTCTATTGTCTTTGTCTCCCGCCGTGGATTCTTGCATACTTCCAGCAAAATAAATCAAGCTACACTTTTTCACTTTCCGCGTTCAGCCTGCCAAGCGTTTATGGGGCTGCTTAATGTCCTTTATGGACAGCTCTTGTTTTCTCTTTTGTGGATGTAATTGAAAAGCGTTTGGCAGCCTGTTAAGTCTCTAATAAGGAGCGTGTGGCCAGCAAAAGCATTGAAAAATAAATGAAGATAAAGCTAACAAAACAGCACTTCTTTCTCTTTGTTTTCAAAGGACACTTACTCGTCCATCGGCTTTTACTTGAGCATTTTTATTTGTTTCACAAAGTGTAAAGTATGGTAATAATATGTTATAATGATGTGTGTTTGGTAATCCCTTCGTAAAGAGCTTTTCAATTTAATTTTAACATGTTGAAACCAGGGCTTTCAATTTAATAAAAATCAAGCAATAAAAAAGAAATGCAAAATTAGTTCAATGTAAATGCATTCTCTTTTATCATTGTACCAACTCTCAATATCTAAAGCTTACAAACAACAGGGATAAGCAGTTCACACAGGATATGTTCTTGCGTTCCAAACCAGCTGTACGTTGATGGAACAGATGGATTGTTTTCTCTTTAAACCTTTCTAGTGTTTTTTAAAGGATTAAAAATAAGCGCAAAATGTAACTTGGTTGTCTGTAATGCAATGTTTGAAACCACTTAAAAAAAAAGTAGCATAGACGGAGACTTAAAATGTCTCTGACATCATAACAAAATGTACAATAAGATAAACATTTACATATGTTAACTTTGCAGATGCAAAGCATTTACAGCATTTACATACATTGTGTCTTTTGATATTAAAATGACCATAAGACAAATCATCATATTTTAATGGTATGTGTGTTTTTGTCATGCACACGAATGTTTGTCATTAAAGGAGGGTTGTCACGTTGATTCATGCATTATGAGTGCTTAAAACGTGTTAAGTTGTCATGATCAATGTGGTCCGTTTGTCAAAAACCGAGTTACACGCATGATGTATCTGTATCTGTCTTCCTTGTGTGAATAATGACTTTCCTGAAATATGAACAACAAGATTCTGCACTTCTGGTACTCAAGATTTAAAGAAAATTGACAGAAACTGCCTGTGATCTCTTCCTTTAAATCATGTGGATTTTTCTCAATAGATATTGATGGAGTTTAATTTGATTGTCATCTTGTAATTAGTTTGATTGAAATCGATAAGCAGCTTAAACTAGAAAAACTTCTTTAATATCGGCTCTCTTTTTTTCCTTGTGTCAGTGTTAATTAAACCAATATTCGTCCCCTCAGTCTGTTGTATAGTGATGTGTTTAGAGGCTTTTATTGATCATTTGACTCTCTTCTTCCTACACATGGCCAACCTGCTGAGCTCATAGTTTTACTTTTTCAGCACTGTATAGACTGTATTATTTAACAGAGTGAAAACACTTTCTGAACTCTCACATCACATGCATGTACATTGTGTGTGCGTGTGCGTGTTTGTGTAAATGGACAGCTATATTTGTGAGGACACGTTTGAAACCAGCTGTTTGAGGACTGCAAAGTACGACGAGGACATTTTGGACTGTCCTCACTTCCAAAGATCAATTCAAAGGGCTGTCAAGACATGGTTCAAGGTAATGGTTAGTTTTTGGTTAGGGTTTATGAGAGAGATTAAATTGCGTCAATGTTTGTCTTCACAAATATAAAGCTGTTACGCAAACATGTCTATGTTTGTCGGCATCATGCTGTGTCATGTGTGAAGAAACCACTTTCTCTGCTGACTGTTTAAGGGGGAAATGTGAAGTAGATGGATTATGGTATAAAGCAACATGAGGTGATGTGTTTAACTGTTATTTTACCACAGCTTTTGGTTGGCATTACAGAAAGTTTAGCAACAGCAGAAAATGGTGACAGCTGTTGAATATGTTGCCGGATTTTGAAGTTAGTGAATCTGAGTTTGGACTATTTACTGTAACTACATGCTGTAGAATTAAAATTCTCTATTAAATCTAAATATTATTTACTTTACATAATTTAGTCTGTTGTTTTGTCACACTTTTGAATAGGGACTAATTCATCATGCCCTGTGACTTTTGTCTATGTTAGTCATGTTACAACTATGTGACATGAATACTTTTCATTGAAAGATAGAATGTTTAAATATTTATCTAATGTGTCAGTTTTCCAAAGTGGGGCATCACATTTGGCCACAGTTGCCTTTCCACCTCCTTTAACCTAATCTCTCTTTCTCTCTGCTTCTAAATCCTGCTCTTTCAAGAGTGGATTAAAGGTGTCGAAGCTTCATTTGCATAACCGGTTACGCCCGCTGACATGTAAGCCACCTTTAATGGGACTCACTCTCAGAGTACAGGCCAAATGAATTTCCTTACATTGCCTTCAGTTCTCCATCTTTAATTTCCCAGCACCTGCAAATGAGGCCAGATAAGCCCTCACGTGTGACAGGTATACCCTTTTAAAGCGCACGTGATAAATACAGATACAGAATGTTAAATGAACACAAAGAGCAGCACGCGTGTCATACGGGACTTCATGCCAGGGAAAGGTTAATAAAATCGCTACATGATGGACTGCGGAGGGCCGGCAGCAAGACAAATGCAGTCATCGGCCCCTGTAGAGTGAGACCTCCATGTGCCTTCTGTTATCTGCTGTAGCTGCCTTTATAATACACTGACGGTACAATCCAGAACCCAGAATGTATCATGAAATTAGGACATGTGAGAAAATATAAACAGTGCCAGCCCAAAGTTTGGTTGTGCATTTGGAATAAATTTGGGTCACAGCTTAAAAATGACCTTTGCTCTGTATTTTGTCATGTTTTGCGGTGTAAATATCTTTTAGTCTTTTAAACCAAGATACGTTTCCCTCAGAAGCAATACGAGAAACTAATAGGGCGTTCAGACCAGGCGTTCAATACTGTTTATAACTCACGTGGAAAGTTTACTATCACAGGACAGGAATAGTCTTTGAACCTCTGCATCTTTCCAAATGGATGTCAATGAGGTCTTCAGGTTAATTTCACACTCATGTTTAACTTCATTCGCACTATTTCCCGTTTTATTATTGACTTTGTTATGGTATGTTATTTACTTGAACACAGAATATAAAGAAAATAAGATTTAAATATATTAAAATAAACATATTATATTAAATATACTTTAAAACATATATTCTTTATATTTTATCCTAAATATAATTTGAAATATATTTGCAATATTTTTATTGATATTTAAAAAGGTATCTTTAAATGATAAAAAATATTTTGCTTAATTCTATTTTATAATTTGTTATATCTTTGTATATATTTTTTCTATCCATTTTATAATACATAATAATATGAGTTTAACATTGGCAAATATAGTGCTTGTTTTATACATAATGTATATACATTTATTATTTTCTAAAAACTTGTTTATATATGGAAACAACACCAAATTACAATAATATTTTTGCAGTGTATGTGATTTAACACGAACCAAATGTGCTCACCTAGATAGAATGAAGACGTCTCATTGTACATTTTAATGGTGAGGATGGAGGCTTCGGAAATAAATAATTGACATGACTGTGTTAATCTCTTTCTTCTTGGGGCAATTCGATTCTGCTGAACGTTTTGCATCTCTCAACTCCATTTCGGTGTCCCTCCAGTCTCTCTTTTTCCCAACCTCGTCTTAACATTTCTCTATTGGCATTAGCTCTCGCACCACACGTCCTGTTTGAGATTCACGTCAGGCTCATGCAGTTGTGCTCCAGTAATGTTTATTTTTCCATTACAGCCCAAACGCCTGCAAAGCTGCGACAGCTGCCACTTTCCTGAGGGAAGCGCGAGCAATTTCCTCGGAGCGTGTCGCCTTGATATATCTCCCGCTCCGTCCTTTGACTGAATGTTCTTTACGGTCTTGCCTTTCAGCGAGGCGACCGGAACCTCCACATCCTGCCAAACGCTGCCGTTAAATCATGTCAGCTTGTCAGAAGCATGGGAAGAACAGGCACGTCACTTGCCAGCAAAAAGAAACGTGGTCGGGATGTAACAAACTAGAAACAACAGCACAAAATATTTTATTCTGCTTATTTCAATTGGTCCGTGTTGCCCGAGGCATGTTTGTTGATATCGATTGTCGGTTTGCTGGTAGCTGCACTGTGGCATGTCGGTATTGTAAATGCAGAATGTTTTTCGCAGGCAGGGTCTATGTGTTTTCCCTTGCCAGAGGGCCGTGAGATCTCGAGCTCTATTGCTCGCTCTGTCAAACTGTCCACCTGCTTGTAACACTTGTTGTCATTGGGGAGCACCTGCCGCTACAGTGTACGAAATTGATCGTGAGGTTCTCGTAGTCACAACAAGTTATTGGATGGAGATGTTAGGAGGCAGGAAATTATTGGGGAGCGAAAGTGGAATTGGATTGGGACGAGAAGTACGTCGGGTTTAGAACACCCTTGTGGGCCAAACCTCTCCAACAACCCAATCTGATACCAGGATCCGTGCTCGCACGCTTTAAATCACCGACGTGATCCCGTGCAGTCTGACAGAAAGCAATCTTCATATAAGACCCATCCTTCAGGCAGTTAATGTTGTCTTTCAGATCACTCTCATAACAGATGTGCATATGGTGAGACATGTACGTATGCGATATTTAATGGGCTCATTCCCAGTATTTGCTCTTTGATCTTTGTACCAATTTGAAATGAGCTTTCATGTTTTGTCAAATGTCTCATGCAAAACACATCTCATCTTCGGCGGCTGCGGATGATAGCAAACTTTTAAAAGACATCAGTTATTAGTCAATATAGTTATATTACAATCTCCTTTAATGCCTTGGAAATGCATTAAAAAGATCAAAAGTGTTAATTTCATATCCGATGGTGACAAAAATATGAACTGATTTACTATCTTCGGTGTAAACAGATGATCCAGAGTTCAGAGACTTCAGGATGAAAGACTTAAAAGTATTACGGATTTAAAAAGTTAACTGTACTTAAAGGGATACATCACCCAAAAATAAAAAGTAATATGGTACTGAACACCATTTCACTTTATTGTGGGACACAGAACCAATACAAGTTAATTTGGCGCCAACATTCTTCAAAATATCTTCCTTTGGGTCCTGTGGTTTGATGCAGGTTTGAAATTGTGTGAAAGTGTGACTAGACAGAATTTTCATCTTTGGCCATCGATTTAAAAATATTAATTCACCTTGTGAAGATGTGACTTCTTGTTTATGCTTTCCTGTAAGTACTGTTGTCTCTGCTGCTGTAGCTCTATGTACTGCACATGATATAAAAGGAGAAAGAAGGGAGAGAGATTTAATGCAGAGGATACTGGTTTAGGTTTTGCTTGAATAAACCAGGGAATGGATGGGATTGCAGCTTGGCAGTGGAAAAACAGAAACACTATCAGAGAAGAGTAAGGAGTTAAGGTAGTATGAGCAGAGCAGATTGACTGTTTGCTCTATTGCTTTTTGCAGGTTGTTTTTTTCTTTGAGGTAACACATGAATGCAGGATGTGCACACACAGATGTTCAGGACGTCTACCTGTACACACTTACATTAAGAAACTGACAAATGATTGTCGAGTGGGTGATGTAATCAAGAAATTTTCTCATCTAATATTTAGAGTGATAGTTCACTAAAAATGATGTCAGGTATTACTCACAATTTTGGCACTTTAAACCTGTATGACTTTCATTTTTCCACAGAACACAAAAGAAGATATTTTGAAGAATGTTAACTAAATAGCATTTGTACTAAATCCCTTCTGTCGTATGAACACAAAACCAATGCAAGTAAAGGAGATGTTTTTTTTTCAATTCATTTGAATTTTTCAATTCTCCTTTTGAACAACAATTCTTGAAAGGTTAAAACTATTTTTGAAAGACTTGGATGGCTTGTTTTGATTTAATTCTAACACAAGTTTTTTCAAAAGAGTGTGTAACACAAGGAGCAGATAGGTGCAATCTATGGTATTGTGAATTAAAATTATGTTTGTTGCTTTAAACTGTCTCTCTCTCTCTCTCTCTCTCCCTTCTCCCTCTCTCTCTCTCTCTCTCTCTCCCTTCTCCCTCTCTCTCTCTCTCTCTCTCTCTCTCTCTCTCTCTCTCTCCCTTCTCTCTCTCTCTCTCTCTCTTCCCTCTCTCTCTCCCTCTCTCTCTCTCTCTCTCTCTCTCTCTCTCTCTCTCTCTCTCTCTCTCTCTCTCTCTCTCTCCCTTCTCCTCTCTCTCTCTCTCTCTCTCTCTCTCTCTCTCTCTCCCTTCTCTCTCTCTCTCTCTCTCTCTCTCTCTCTCCCTCTCTCTCTCCCTCTCTCTCTCTCTCTCTCTCTCTCTCTCTCTCTCTCTCTCTCTCTCTCTCTCTCTCTCTCTCTCTCTCTCTCTCTCCCTCCTCTCTCTCTCTCTCTCTCTCTCTCTCCCTCTCTCCTCTCTCTATCTCTCTCTCTCTCTCTCTCCCTCTCTCTCTCTCTCTCTCTCTCTCTCTCTCTCTCTCTGTAGGAAACATCAACGATTGCACATTGAATTATTACTTCTTCCTGCTGGCAGCCATACAGGGAATAACACTCCTGGTCTTCCTCATTGTGTCTGTGAAATATGACAAACAAAAGCCTAGTGCAGGGAGCCACAGAGCTCCTCTGACAAACTCATGACCCCATCAAGATCCTTACACAGCCATAATCTCACCCTTACCTCCAAAACACGTGCCTGTCTTTACAATCTACCTGAATATTATGCAATTGACATAACTCAGACAACCCTGCTTACTTGAAATGTCAAATATCTACCAACATTCATCATTCGGTCATATCAAAACTTAAGAGTAAAATGTTATGTTGGTGCACTGTGATGGCAAACGGTAATGTGCGGTGAGAAGTTAGGCTGACGGTAAGAGATTCTTTTCATTTGATTCTAAATAAAATCTGGTTTAAATTGTTACTATTCATGAATGAGTTTACAATGTGGTTAGTAAAATATTTTTTTTATTTTTAAAGGGTTAGATTTCACATTGTATTTGCACTAAAATTGTCTTTTTGGGCATGTTTGTGGTACTTTTTAAACTGTTTTGAGATACTTTTAAAGATTAATACTGGCGTTTTAGTGTTGTTTTCCATCACTTTAGGAGCTGTTTGCACTGTGTAATATATCTTTATTGACAAATTGATACTAATATCTAAAAAAGCAATATGGTTTTAATAGCTACAATGTGTATTCATTTAAATGCACATACCGTATTGTTCAAAGATGAGTGAAACATGTAGTGCAAATGCAATTTTCATGTAATAGTTTGTAACTGTGGTACCAGACCTTTGGCATTACATGATTTTGTCGCTTTTCAGTCGCTTGTATTTAATCCTGCATCAAATGCATAAATGCAAACCACATCTGCATTCTTTACTCGATATTGAGTATCAGAAAAAAATAGTTTTGAACTAATGTTTACTCATGTCTACAACTTGAATATCTCTGTTCAAATGCAAATGAAGTGTTTTCTTTTTAAAACCTGCTGCTTGTTTTAATGGTGTGTGACTTTTTTAGTATAATAAATTACAAACATCAGGCTGAAGTTATGAAGTGAAATCATATTTATACTAATCTCTATTTGTTATTGAGTATTGAATTATACATGCTGGCTTAGTTTCACATTCAACACCAGCCTGTTGCTTGAAATTTGATGCAAATTTTGCAAAACCTAAACCTTCTTCTTTCTGCTATTTTCTATCTGTACCCTGACAGCATTAACACATAATAGTAACAACACTCCTATTATACTTTTTGTTGTTTCGATTACGTTTTTCATCAGTTACAGATTGTGCCTTCGATGCTAAAGTTGCTGTCCGTGAATGTGTTTTCTTTCCCGCATCCTTGTTCTGTTTTAATCTCTGCAATAATCCGATTTTATTTTGAGTGTACTGAAAGTTCTTTGGGTCACTTGTTTTGACAGTCAGTGTGCAGTATTTTAAAAGCTTCTTTTAATATTTTCGAGTGTTTTCTGGGATTTTAAATATTGTGAATCCAATTTTGAATGTAGTCCGTGCTTGAAATAAACAGGAAATAAACATTTCAGATTTCTTGTGTATGTCTGAATGAACCACTCGTACATTGTGTCATTTAACATTTCTTAGCATAAATAGAAAGCCTGTAATCTCTGACACTGCATTTGTGTGATTTTATCAGATGGCTGTGAAATCCTAACATTGCTCTCCACTCAAGCGTATCACAACTAAGATACAACCAATTCATTTCCTGCTGGGAGTGTGACCGTCAATGTCACGTTTAAGCTCTGCAATCTTGTTTTCCCTCTGTCATTCTTTCCTGATTCTGAGTCAGACTGTTGACACAGCTTATAGATCCCTGCTGTATCTGAGGTTTAATGGTGTTGTGATCTATTTAAGGAAAGCAGAAGATTTTAGAAGTTTAACTGATGCTTTTATATAAAATTGTTTCGTTGAGCTAGTTATTTGATTGAACGCCTACATCAGGATTGTAATGTATTTTTACATTATTTATGCATTTTGCTGACACTTGTGCTACTGACTGTGGTTTATTTTCCTGGGAACATCGTAATAAATGTGTGATTAAGAGTTGCTTTGGATAATAGTGTCTGCCAAATGTGTAAAAGCAAAGTTGAACAAGTGCTTACTGTTAAAGGGGTAGTTCACCCGAAATGATTTTTTCATTATTTGCTCAAGATGATAGAAAACATGTATAGATATCTTTGGTAGTGCTGAACACAAACGAACATGTTTCAATTAAAGTTTTCATGAATCAAATTTAACATGTTTGGCTCACCCATGACTTTTACATAAACTGAAATTTAAGGGGTAGCCCACCCAAAATTAAACGGCACTCATGTATCACCGGCCCTCAAGTTGTTGGTAGAAAAAGAATTTATTTTTGACTACACTTCATTATGTCTACATGCTCTAATGTTCCAGAAATAAGTTAACATTCTTCAAAATATCTTTTTGTTTAAAATTACTACAGATTTGGAATAAATCAAGGGTAGTTCATTACAGAGTTTTCATTTTTTTGCATTGAGTGTCTCTTCAAGAATTTCTTTTGCAAAGAAAAATATTTTCATTGTGCAGTCAATTTATTCCCTAATGTTAACAAAAACCTTACTGTAACATCCAATTTCTTTTATTAACCCTAAAGAACCCTAAAGAGAGCTATCCAGTCAATCCATTCCCTGACTCTGAAATCTGTTCTTGGTGGTGATTGATAAATTAGAAATGGAAACGAATATCATTAACAGGCCTTTAGCGTATGTTTGCCATGGAATCTTCAGTGACTTACATGATGTTGAATGAGTGTTGCCCCTATAGTCACCATCAAAAACACAGTAAGAAGACACAGACGAACTGCAAAGATCCAAGACGAATCCAAGAATCACGAGAGGATCCACTGGACTTAAAGACGTCCGTCAACTGTGCATGTGTCCGGTAAGATCCAGTTTCCTTATTCACGTGTCCAGCAGCACAAGTACACCTCACTTCTCTTGACCTCACATTTTCACAAATATGTGCTTTAAGTGGCATGTGTGACCTAGCACCTTCTGTACACCTCTACCATCTACACATTTGAGTGACATGGCGGATCTTTCTGTCTCTTTTTATTAGCACATGGCTCACATAGTTGATCTCAATGCTCAGCTGAGGGTGATTTGTATCCAAGGTTATAATATCTGTTTGTATAGTTTCTATAATTCATTAAAAACATACATGTATCAATTATTACAAAGCAACACTTGGAGCCAAACCTGGAGCTCATACTGAATGAGTCATTTATGATAAATACGCAGCCCTGTTATCCATTCCACCTGTCTTTCCTTTCTTTTTCTTTTGTCTTTTTTCTGGTCTGTTGTTAGGAGAAAACCTCACAGAAATCAGTTTCATTTGTATTCCGGCATAAACTGAACCTCAGATAAAAGAAAGCTCAAATTAAACGGGACGTTTGCAGTTTGACCAGAGCCCCTCCTCATGGGAAGCCTCCAAGGTTAGGAAAATAAAGTTTATTCCTGCAGTACGCTGGCAAGAAGATAAGACGATATTTATGTCAATAACTGAGATGCTTCAGTATAAACTGCTTTTGTAAATAGACAGCTTGTCAATTAATAAACTGACAGCCTGTCTGCTTTTCTTCAGCACGTCTGTCATAACAATATTCATTTTACAGTGATGAATATTTGAAGAAGCCCGTCCCGAGAACACTGGCAACAGGATTTTCTTCAATTTAACTAGGGACATAACTTGAATTAACACACATCTTAATTTTTTTCTTATCGTGGTGCAAGAAGATACTTAAATACTTAAAATACTCCTGGAATTTTGGTCATGTAATATCAATACATCATTTGTGTACTCTCATAATAACAAAAAAATAAACAGGATGTGCTTTCCACCGTCTTAATAATGAATACCTGCCACACAGAAATACTTGTTTGACACCTAAAAAATTCTACAGTACATTAAATGAAACTTTAAGCCAGTGATTTTTAAAATCATGTTATACGGTTTATGTTTTTTACATTATCATATTTTTATATATTTTTACTTTAAATAACACATACATTAAAAGGAATTATTGTTACCTCTTATTTTTACTTTCCAGTATGTTAAGTTATTGTCTTTTATTAACAAGTTTACTAACCCAATTAAATACTATGTTGTCAAAGTTGAAAAGCATTTGTAATACATTTTATCAGTTATAGTAGCTGTTACAAAGATAGACATAAATGATGAGTCAAATAATGACTAATAATATACGAATATGGGGATATGGTGATACGAAGTAAAAAAGATGTTCTAGATATTTTGTGTAGGTAACACTTTAGGTGCTTTAGTTACCAAAAACTTTATGCATTAGCTCAATTGAAATAACGATTAATTATACTAACGCAGCATTATATCATGTTAGTTTATATTAATTTCTGCATTTACTAACATTTCATTAAATTCAAAAGTTGTACCTGTTAACATTACTTAATGCACCATAAACTAACATAACTGTATTGCTATATGTTAACTTTTTTTACAAAAGGTTTTTTTATACCATTGTGAGGTCTTCCATTAAGTTTTTAAAGCCTTTTATTTTAAATTTTCTAGTGCTAGTTTCATATTCAAGTTACGACTATTTTCAGGATTGTCACATCCATAATGCTATACATTCATAATAGACACATAAAAATAAAGTTAATATTTTGTTCCATAAATAGCTATCCTTGTCTATTTGCTAAATATGATTGATTCTGGTTTTGCATTTTAATAAAAAAAATCATACAAAGTTTCTCATCTACCTAAAATGTCCTTATTTGTCACCTCCATAAAGAATGTTGATATCCTTTTTTTAATAATAACTTGTGGAAAGACTGATATTTTCTGATATTTAGACTCTATTTAGAAAAATATATATATAACATAATGCAAAATGTCACATCTTTAACACAAAATGTCAAATCCTTAGTGCTGAAATTGCACCAATGATTAATAAATACTAGAAACATTAATAGCTAATGTTAGTGATATATTTACCTTAACATTAACAACTAGCACCTTATTGCAAAGTGTAAAGCTTTTCTATAATATCAATCTCTTTGTGATCTTAGCAAATACATTTTTGGTTTCATAGAATACGGCAAATGGCGTCCATCCACTGTAGGTAGCCTCTCGGAAGATAGTCAAAGTATTATAACATCGACATAATGACACGTGACACATCTGATCGCTTGTCTGAAAGTGCTGACGTTCAAAATATACGGCCTTCACCTATCAAAAGAGTGATCTACCCATCAAGGCCTTATGAAAAACAAGAAAGCGGATAAACGGGGAGAAATATTTTAGATTGTTCATCATCTTAAAATGGTGAAAGCGATTATAAAAGATGTGTTAATTATAAGCAGCGCTTCATCAGTTCTACCTCTCACAGGAGAATAGATTATTCCTCCCATAGTCATCTCAGTTTGAAGTGCCCTTCACAGTCCACAAAGCAAAGCTCAATTCACAGCAGCCCTGTGCAACACATGCTGCCTGTATTTCAATCTCTCTCCAGATAGAGAAGCATTCACAATATACCAGACGAGAGACGAAACCAAAAGAGAAAACTCATTTATCAGAATGCTGAAAACAAAAGGCGTGTGCGTCTGAGAGGCGGAGGAGAGGAATGTTGTCAGAGAACATCCAGGAAGAAAGAGGAAAGCCCGGGGCTATGAGATGAAGTGATTGATATGATACTCCTGATAAAAGATGGAGAGACGGGAAGAGCAGCAGGGATTAGAAAGCTTCTTCTCACCGACTTCATTCATTGTGCTTGTTTCGTTTGACTTGGAGCAAGCGATCAATAATCCAACACTCAGAGCTGGGACTGTAATTGTGTAGACAAGCAACTGATGCGTGATCAACACATGCATGGATGACAAAAAGAAAATCATTACAATACGATTCTGTGTACAAGCTTTAAAAAGTCAGAGTCAACTTTAAAAAGTTCTGACGTGAAGATGTTGTTAAATTGTGCTTTGAGCGGCTTACTGGTCGTAGCAGGTCAGCATTGTTGCCCACTGTATTCAAGGGAGAGTTTGCCTACAATTAAAATCATCATTTTGAAAAATCATCATTTATCATCATTTAAAAATCATCATTTACTTACTGAATTTCTGTACATTATGAGAACGATATTTGGACGAATGTTTGTAACTGAACAGTTTGTGGACCTCGTTGATCACCATAGAACGATATTCGACTCATTTTATGTTCTGTTGAGCACAAAATGAGTTATTTTAAAGAATGCAAGACAGCAAAACGTTCTGGGGTCATTTTTGCTATCATTGTCATTTGTCCTACTTTGAAAGTCAATTGGGTCGAGAAACTGGTTACAAGCATTCATTCAAATATCTATCTCTGTGTTTAACCAAACAAAGACATTTTTAAGTTTGAAACAACGAGAGAGCGAATAATTCTTGACAGATTTTTCATTCTTGGGTGAACAATCATTTTTAAAGGAAAAAAGATTAAGTCCACCTGAAGTGTCTAAATGTTTTCATATGCTTATTAACAGTGTTATGCTGCCATTTTTATTTTGCCCATGTTTACTGCCTTTAACATGTCTCTCATTTCATGTAAGCTCCTTTCCTAATCTCAGTTGACATACCGGAGTTCACAAGAGCTGTTCTGTTGTTTCCTTTAGACAATAAAAACACCAGAGAGATACTGACTGAATTCAAACCATGAAAAATATCTTAAGGTTCAGCCAAATTTCACTAAGTTGGCACACCGTTTGTAAGTTTGAAAGCATGTTTACACTGAAAACATTCGTTCAACTTAATAATGGACACACAGATTTCTTCAAATGTCAAAATAAAATGTTTAAGCTTAAAAAACTTCTTAATCATGTAAACCCGGTGTATACATGCCGTTTTTTTATGATATGACATTTTATGACTATTTTATATAGTTTCTATATGTATCAGTCATTTGGATAGCTGGAGTCAATATCTTGTGTCTGTGGCAGTTGAGATCCAGTGCTTCACCTAACCTTTCCTATTATTTTAAACTTATATACCTTTCTTCTGTCACATGGAACAGACAGAATAACGATCTAGAAATGATCTTTAACACATATAACAGAATATAGCACACTATATTCTGCATACTAATATTCTCATATCTTGTAAATGACTGAAAATCATCTCTGTCCTAACACTTCCGAACCCTGTTATTTTTTTCAACATTGAATGTTCAATGACTTCATAAAAATGTTTCCATTATATTTTCCTATTCTGATATAACTGTACCTTTTTTATTTAACACAGTTTAACCTAGGTTTGATTTCTCAAATATACATTCTTTGTTATGTTTGTATGTTAAATCATTCTTTCCTCACTCTCTTGACATTTTAAACATGTATGACTTTTTCAATTTGTAAATGTTGTTAATTGAACAGCAGTGCCACCCATTCCCTTGTATGAATACAAAATGTATGCAAGGTAAGGGATGACAATTACCAACATTCTTCAAAATATCTTTTTTTATGTTCCGCAGTAGAAAGTTATACACATTGAAAATGTCAAAAGGAGTAAATGATGATCACCATGATGACCATATTTTTTTTTAGGTGAACTCACTTTAAGGTAAAACGTGTCCTTACATATTTAGATTTTTTTTCAAGAGGTTTGTTTATCCGAACCGTTATTTAAATTTCACCTAATAATATTAAATCTTGATTTTTTCCTCCATGTTCTGTGGCTACACTTTTAGTGATTTTTCACTAAGGACTGATGTTCTCCCATTAATATGATCGAGACAATTGCATTGAGCACTAGCAAGTGATATCTACCATAGGTTAATTACACAATAATTGGCATTTGTGTACTGAAAGGTTACAAAATTTTGGCTTCACGGATTGCAGAGAAAATGTCAAATTAACATGTGGTAGAAACATTATAGAATTCATTTGGCATTTATCAAACAAGAGTGTTATCATATGCTGCATAAATATTGACTTTTCTTACGATGCCCTTTCCTCAAAAGTTTTAGCTACTGTTGCAACTTGACGGCCTTAATATTTCAACATTTATAATTGATGTTCTACTCGCTCAGTTCGTTCATGGGTAAATGAGTGCTTCTCAATATATTGCAGTATTTTAATAAGGTTCCTATCTCACTTAAAACAGCTTGTTTTAGACGCATCAAGTAACAAGAAGTTATAACGTAGACTTGCAAAATGAAATGTAATTTAAACATAGCCTCACAGTCCCTTGAAATTGATTTAGGTAGGCATCATATGAGTTACTAGTTACCTCATAGCCTGAAAAAGTTTTCATGTTGGTTATTTAAAAATAAAACAAGTTATTAAAAAATAAAAAGATTTGCACTGAAACGAAGTGATGGTTCAGCCAAAAATGAGAATTTAGACATTTACTTGTCTTTTGACAACTAGATGACTTTCTTCTGCGGAACACAAAAGTAGAAATTTTGAAGATTGTGGGTCAAAGGCTTCCATACACTTGCATTGGTTTTGTGTCCATTTAGGTCAACGGGTTGCCAGTTGCCAACATCCTTTCCAAATATTTGATGGTGAAGAATGAAAGTCACAACATCTTAAATTGAGTGAAAAAAAACATGATGACAGCGAGTGATAACATCGCTTGAAATAAAAAAACGCATACGGCATCGAAATCCAAACCATTCTATGTGCACTTTATTTACAATGATTCCATATTCATGAATATTACAACCCTTAATCTACACGTCACCATCTGTATACAGTTCTGTAGCCTCGTGTGAGAGCTGAGCATCAGCAAGCCTGGAAACACACTTTAGTGGTTTAACTAGAAAAGGTGCTAAAATAAAATCATTTAAAAAACGATGAGAATAGACAACGTAATATAAATGAAAACACAAAGTAAAAAAACTAGATTGATTTTGTTAAAATTGTAAATATCATCATAAGTCTGTTGTTGCTTTCAGGTCAGTTCTCAAGTCAAACTGGATCGACGCCAGACATCCTTGCATTACGTAATGGCTGATGTGTTGTGTTCAGTAAAGTTCATGAAGATATTCCTCCCTGGCTTGTACTCATCTCTTTTACAAAGGCATAAGGGTGAGTTCAGTTGGCACGCATCAGATCAGCTACGCCACCTCCTTTAAAGCACTGTCAGTTAGCCGCTCCATATAGTTTCGCAGTTCCTTCGAGTCGCCCATCTCAACGTCCTGACATACCCACTTAATATCATCATCCGACTCCAGCCCCAGCTTCTCTTTAACAGGGCTGATGCTCTCCACGGGTATCGTGGTGAATGTGGAAAACTTCACGCGTTTCCGTTTGGTGGTCGGCGAATCCCCTTTGCTGTCTTTCGTGCACACCGTGGTGCTATCGGCTCCTCTGTGCACCTGACTTTGGACGTTCTTCTGCAAGGAACCGCCGTTGAGAAGTTGACTTCCTTCTTCTAATCCCCCTAAGCTGGAGTCCATGATGGTGATGTGCTCCTCCGTCTGTGGTGACAGACTCACGTGACTCTCCAGAAGTTCGGCGTCGTTCCCCAACCACACCCAGTCATGTGAGTGATGCATGTTCTCCTGGCCTTCGATGGACATCTCCTTGTGTCTGTACTTGAGCGTGTAGGAGATGCAGTTTATGAGAAAGACCAGAATAGCCAAGCAGAAGACGCCTAACAGAGCATACATCCCGATTTCAAGATCAGTGAGTCCGTGGGGTGTCTGAAAGTCATCTCCGTCAATGTTGTGTCCTCGGGGAAGATCAACTTGAGCGGGAAAGTCCGAGAAGTCGATGGGAATCCCAGGCAACTGACTCCCGTCGTCCGAGAGTTTTTCTCCTCCTGGTCTTCTGACGATTGCCGTTTTGGTCGTGGTGGTGACTCTCCTCAGAATTCCGTCCTCCATGTCCGAGATGGAGCTTCCGTAGTAATGGTTGTCCATTCCCGTCCTGTCTGGCAGAGACGGGTTCTGTCGGCGGTCGCCCGCTCTGCTGTACGCGTCCTCACCATCCTGGCCGTAGTCGCCAGCGCCAGGCCTCAGAGCGCTTTCGCTGCGGCCGAACTTCACCCGGATGTTGCAGTTTCCGGCTGCCAGGACGCTGCGGCGTTTAAACTTCTGACACACTTCAGACACTGTCATCTCCACATGCACCAGCAGACCCTGACCCTCGACCCGAGCAGAAATGATTGGCCAGCGGCCTGCAGCATCTTGGCGTACGGACACAACTTCCTCATCCAGAGAGGTGGCTGTAAGGAGATAATGCTCAGGATTGTAAATGTCCAGAGGAGCCATGGAGCCGTCGCTGAACTGCAGCCAGGCACTGATCAGCGCTTCCTACAGAACATAAAGACAAAACCAAAGACACTTGTGAAGTGAGTGGCATGGTCTGAAAAGGGGCGGGATTATAATGCTTATGAATAGTAATTAGGAGTTCTAATAATCACACTGAATGTTTGAATATGTGGCATATAAACCACAAATGTATCACGTTATCAAACAACGAAACTATTCTATTAAAATAGAAAACTGTCCATTAAATATTTTAAAAATTAAAAAATGTAAAGTAATAATTTATCCTGTATGGCTTTCTTTCTTCAAATAAAGATAAGGTTTGTAAATTATGACAAAAATAAATTTGATCATTTTTTTAAGTATGCCTTTAATCAAATGTGGTATTGAACCAACTTGGTTAACTGTTATAATACTAACAATGGACTTTTTTAAAACAATTTTGAAGGTTTACTGCCCTGATAAAGCATACAAAATTAGATTGTTTTTCGGAAATGCGGTGAAAACATGTGGCAATGATGTAACACCAGACGTCTGAAGAAAACCCTGCATCATGTGAAAATTAAAGCTTAATCTGCTCATTAAGAGAATTTTTCCAGATAAAAACAATGTTGGTGACACATTTATCAAGTGGATTCTTAAGGGTTAAAATGATTTTTTAACATGATAAGCTACGTTTAAGACACATTGGCCAAACAAAAAAAATCTTTATAGTATTTTACAGAACTATATATATAAGTAAGTGGACAAGTACACAGTAACATATCTAAAACTAAAACAAGACACGTTTTAAGGAATCATAAATCTCAACCTTTGCCTTAAAGATGTAACTGCATTTTAACCTCCATAACCCCATCCCAGTAGTTTATACAAACTCATGAATCTGCCTTAGTCAGCACAGATTTTGACTCAGAATGTTATGGTTTTTATTTTGTGGATAATGCAAGACCTACATTTACGACAACATGTCCAGCCAAACCGTTCATTCATCATGATTTAATACCATTCAGGAGATCACTTAAGACCAGCATATTTATTCGGTTTTCAGGCGTCGATAAAACAATTGCTTTATCTCATTAAACATGTATAAATTTCACCGATAATCACGTATTCATTGCATTTTTCTCCGGGTTATTCTTCTAGGTAAAAGCACAAACTACTAAATGTGATGACTAATGTGATGGATTGTCGTGCTGTGTGTTTGTGAAGTTCAGGGTCAAGAATTAACCCCAGTCAACATCTAACTCAAATAAAATCATCTATGATGAATTTGTAAATCTTTTCAATAAGGTGACTAGTATATGTATTCAGAAATACGATATAATATAATCTTCAGTTTTGTTAGACTGAGATTGCATTATGCGAATATAAAATGACAAGATATTAAACTGTGTATTGAATAGTTAACATTGAACAGGTAACACTGATCACAACTTGAGTATTTCATTACTAAAGGGATTTATTTGATATTTCTGCAATATTCCTGCTGGTTTCCATTCTAATTCCACAAATGTCTGTCTTATAGTGACAGTTGACCCAAAATCAAAAATTCAGTCATCATTTACTCCAACTCTTGTCACTTCAAACAAAACCACCCCAGAATATATTTTGAAGAATTGGATCAAGCCGCAAAACCGCAGTGGCACTCATTCAATTCTATTATATCGACACAATACCAATGTAAGTGAATGGGAACTATTACAGTTACAGACATTCTTCAAAATATCTTCTTCTGTGTTCTGCAGAAGAAAGAAAGTCATGCGGGTTTGAAATTATGCCTGATTCTCCACTTTTGGGTACACTCCTGGAAAACTTCTAATAAATGATCTCACTAAAAAACTTCTAACTTCTAATAAATTATTTTAAATATTTTTTTGATTAAAATAAATAGAATTCACACATTATGATTTATAAAAGAAACCATTAAAGCATGAATAATAACGAACAACTATCCAATATATAATTTATGTCATTAAATCTTTACACAGATTGTTTTACAATGTTCTGGAATGATATGAAAATGATATTTATTAATTATTTTATTCTTTTATTCTTTTGACTGAACTTCATCTTACATAAAGATTAAATTTACATGTGCATAATTAATGCTTCAAAATTGTACGTGTATTTGTCACAATATTTAAATAAAGGCGATGCTGAGACAAGAGAGCTCTCGGGGTTCCTTTCAGTGGGCAGAGAGAAATCAGATTAAAGAGATAACAGTCCCATAACACACATGAGAATACTACAGGGATTTGTGACACAAGTCTCTTCATTATTGAGACATTAATGCCCGCTGTCCATGAATAGCGTTGCAAATCCTCCTGTTGGGAAAGACCTCGGAATGCTCTTATAACAAACACGGAGACAAGTCTGTGATATTTTAAAAGCATACAGAACTGTCAGTATTAAAGGTTCCAGTTATTTTCCAGTGTACAGGTCTGTTGTACAATATCAAATTGTTAAAGAAATTGATTTTAACTGATGTGTAAGGGACTTATTTCAGGAAGATCCAGATAATTGGAGTCAGCTGTGGGTCAGTGCTTTTCTTCCGTGGAAATGTAGTTCTAGTATTAAGTTTCAATTCATTCACTTTTTATATTGAATTTTTTCCACGAAAATTGAAGACCATTGAGCTCTGAGCTCTTACTCCTTTATTGTAGCATATGTTTTGCACTGTCATACCGCCTTTCACATGGATTTACACACACACATACGGTCCGGTTCAGTGAAAGGATGCTGCTAAAAGCAGTGATCTGTTGCTGAACTGAGCTCTGTCATATTGATTGAGACTGTAAACTAGAAGATAATTACATTGAGTTCAGGAACTAAAGCAATGCACATTCCCCACATCCATTGAGTACATTAACAAAGCCATGATTAAACATGACACACGGTAACCATTGGCAACCAGAGGTACTTCCATCCCTAGGGTGACACAACACACTTGTGAAACAAATGGCCAATAAAGAAAAATGCTTTCTAAATAGCCTCTCGCTACATGTGGTGTTGTTAGGAAAACGGATTGCTGTTAGAAATCAAGACTTTTTCATTTGATATTCTGCAAACAATTGGACAATAGAGGAGGACTGGTGTTCAATTCTATAGGAATGAATGCCCGAATCTTGATGTGATTAAATGACAGAGGATATTGTACCTCTTTTATATTAAGTGGGTAAATTAATAAATTTTACAGATTAAAACCATTAAATAATTCATTTAAAAGTGTGAATTTTGTATTCACTGCATTTCAAAGAATAATTAAACATGACCTGTATAGAAACTACTGCAGCCTTTTATCCATATCTACATATTTTGCATAATATAATTTTTTTTACATTTACATTTACATTTACATTTAGGCATTTAGCAGACGCTTTAATCCAAAGCGATTTACAATAGTCGAGGAGACAAATATCAAAAGTAATCATGTCAAATACATATTTCAGTATGCTTTTTGCAAATTTATTTTACATCACCAATCCAAACACTTAAATGTTTCCAATAATCCTGAAAATCTTCTATCATCAAGAAGATCATTATCATCATTAAACCTGGACCAAATTAAATTTGGATCAAATAATATGCCAAGAGAACGATTCTGCAAATTTTTGTCAAAGAGTGACTACTTTTAAGAAAATAGCCCTAACTTGATCACGAACAATTATGCACTGAAAATAAAAATAATGCAAACCATCAAATGTTATCGATGTTCATCGTTGTCGAAATTTTCATGGTAAGGTTGACATTTTCACGGAATTGCCCAAAAGCAACGTTTTAAATTATATTATTTATTTTATACATATGCCTGGTATTGTCTGGTAGTATTCAATACAAGTAGAGTAAGGCAGATGCCTCTCTGGGACTCTCAAGATTAACAAAATATTAAAAACTGACTGTCAACGTGTCTTTCAGTATATTTATAATGATTATGTTTAAAAAGTATTGCTAAATGTACATTATATATGTAGTTAAACAAAACATCCTGATGAATAAAGAATAAAGAGTTTTTTATTTAGCTTTGCATAAAAAACAAGGTTGATACTTTTGAGATTATAAGTCATGCATATAATTAATATGCATCTCGATATATTACCCAGTGTTTTCTCACAGCCCTATTTTATAGACAAATTTGTTGTCAAAAGTAAGCGAAAAACTCATTTCGGGAATGTCCTTTTTTGTAAAACAGTCACTCAAAATTGTATCCAGAAGTTTTCTTTTAGTGTTTGAGCATGGATCAGGTTTAAGTGTTAAAAACTAATATAAACTTTAAATTATAAATAATTAATATTTATAAAATAACAGAAATCTATGGGATGATTCATTTAAAAGTAAATTTTTGTCTGTGCGTGTGCAAGAGTGAGCGAGCGTGCGTGCGTGCGTGCGCGTGCGTGTGTATGTGTGTGTGTGTGTGTGTGTGTGCGTGGGCATGTGTGTTTGAAAATAACCAAATAGATGAAAGCCATAAAGCATGGACACTCTCATCTTTTGGAAACTTAGTTTGTAAGAAATGGGTTTTAACAAGTATAACTTTTGTGTCTATTTAAATGAACTCACCTGTTTGGGATTGCTGAGCACTTCCTGCGTGGTTGCCGTGGCGCTGATGGCTCTGTTACTTCCTGTGCTGAGCTGCAGACTGAGCGAGAGACCGCTGACCAACTGCAGTCCCAGTTCAGTGATGGTCACTCGATCGTCCACCACTCTCACTGTCTTCTCGGCCAGTATAGAGTCAGACAGCGGAGACAGAACCTGGAGCACACAAAAAACTCTGAATAATTACAAACATCATATGCATTCTCATCCTCAACACAGGATTGCCTGCAGGGATTACCCCAATTACAGAGAAAAATATCAAGCGCTGTGAAGCCATCCAGTGATTGATGTCACATAAAGGTGGCACAGGCGGAATCATTCCTGCCCACACTTTTACAGCAGAGCATCTCATATCTTGTCTCAAAGCTGACAGCAGAAGCAAAACAAATCCAGATGACTAACACGTCCTCAGACATGTACATGGATATATCAGCCCAATTGTCCTGGAGATACGGAAAAGTGGGCTGCAGAAACATAACATGAAAAGAAACAGCGTTTTTTTAGATGGATGATGTCAGAAGCTACAGGATCTAAACACACCTGAATGCTGGTCATGCCAGAATCCATTCCCTCCAGGATACGTCCATCTCTCAGTCTGGCGGTTCGTGGGTTCTCCACTTTCAGAAAGTCCCAGACTAGATCCGTGATATCCACCTGCCAATCACTTCCAAGCATGTGTGCCACCTGACCTCGCGTGGCAGACGAGTCGCCGATGAAGTGTGTGAGGACGCGCACCATGGCCCTCTGGTACTGCAGCGTGCAAGTCTTTCCTCTCCGCTCCTCGTCATCATCATCCTCACTGTCACGGGTTGATCTGGAAATTTTAATGATAAAAAAGTCATGATATATATGAAATTAAAATATTTGTTGCTGGGGCCAGGTTTTTCAACCAATGGCAATTTGGTTCGTATTAATATGGATTTGATTCCGGATTGATTTTTCCTAGGTTCTAAAATCAAATTTCAGCTTATTATTGTCAAACACATTCACATCAACAGTAGAGTCAACAGTACAAATGTTCAAAAAACAGGAGTGCAGAGGTTAAATTCAAGGACAACCTGCACATGTTTATGAAATAAAACTGATTTTTTAATTTTGAGCCGGCCCAACTCGATAGCTGGTAACAAATTTTAAGGTAAGAGGCGAAAAAAAGAGAATATTTACATTTGTGAAATCAAGTATATACAATAAGATTTGATTCTGTGATTTTCAAAGCGATATTGTTAAATTGAAGATCGATTAAAACCGATATATTTTTACCCTAGGGCTTTATGATAATATAAAGTTGCTACAAGAATTCGTAACTATTTTTCGACACTGCTTATTTGTATTAATTCTAACAATCTGAATCATACAAAACATATGAATTATAAAAATAAGCAATACTTCAGCCCCTCTCGTAACCCCCCCCCCCCCCCAAAATTACACACATAAATAGTGAGAAATATTAATAAAACTTCTTCAACATCTTCAACTTTCAGCATCGAGTGTTTTGGGTGCTTGACCCCAGCAATGTCTTTGTATGTACGGTATATGTTATAGTTTTAATTTCATATATCCTAAAAGCCTCATACACTTCTACAAACTACACAGTGTATAGTACAGTAGGAAAAATTGTAAGGTATGATATGGAAAGTGTGCATTTGAAATTCACTTTCAACAGAATCAATGTTTGTAATGAGCTTCTGTTAAGCTTGATGAGCCTTAAGTGAAGCTAATGAAGCACATCCGTGTTATTTTATTGAATGAGGAAACTGGAACAAGATAAAACCTAAAGAGAAACACGTGTCTGTATTTAAATATAAGTGATTAGTGTGCTTCAGTAATCACATGTTTTCAGGAAACAGGTAAGGCAACAGAAAATCACAAAGTGCTAGATATGAAAATGTAATTTTACAGGTTCAGAATATGTGTGTTTTTGTGTGCGTGTGTGTGCGTGCGTGCGTGCGTGCGTGCGTGCGTGCGTGCGTGCGTGCGTGCGTGCGTGTGTGTGTACTGTAATCTTACTCATGTATAATGCACCACAAACGCACAAATTCAAATGTGGGAACCTCACACAGCAAATTATTTTTTTAGCTTTTCTAACTGTTTTCTCATATAAATGTGTTATTATTAACAAATATATTTATAGATTGAAGAGTAGAATACACTGTGTGGTTGTCTTGAAGCTTAAGGAGCAGAATGCCAGGTCACGTGTTGAATCTCCGATGATGAATATAATGACAAATGTAGAGCTTGAATTTAATGCAACTTTACATAATCTAACACTGATCTGCAAATATACATAAATGTGTACGAATGAATGAATGCTGGACATATGTACAGTAAACATTACGTTTCTACAAGAAGAAAAACATGTACTGTAGTTCCTTAAATGTGAGACATCATTCATAATGTAAAAGTAAAATTGAAAATTGTTACCACAATATTTACCACAATAATAATAACAATAAATATTAAAGGGGCAAGTTCACCAAAATAAGAAAATTCTGTCATTTCTAATTTACCCACATGTCATTTATAACAAAGTATTTTGAAGAATGTTTGAATTCTAAAAAACTGTATCGACTGACTTGGGGCAGTCGTGGCCTAGTTGTGATAACTGCTCACTGCTCCGGGTGTCTGCGTTCACTATTCACTGGATTGGTTAAATGCAGTGGTCATACTCCAGGTATGGGTCACCACATCACTTTTTACTTTTTGTGTCAATTTTGTGTCTGTTGAAGTGAATGGGTGCAGCTCTTGTTTGTTAAGCAACATTCTTCCAAATATCTACTGAAGAATAAAATGATTCAGGTTTGAAAGGTCATAGGGGAAAGTGAATGATTTCAGAATTAAAATTTTGGGTTGAAGGAATAGAAATGAACGTATACATAAGTATTTTTAATAACTGATACCTTAGTGTCACCGTTTGTTCAATTATGCAAATACTTTATTCCACAACGAGCGAATATACGTTTTTCTTAATGGCTCGACTTTAGAACAGAGAGTTAATGGGATTTGACATAACTACGCTTTTATAAAGCATTTTTGACCCGTCGGATCATGTTTTATTACATTTTTTATTTAATTTATGGCCCTTATAACAGTTTAACACCTAAATGTATTGTGAAGGATGAAATATTTACACATGGCATTTTGTGCTACCCATCTGTAGTTGATGGCAGTGGCAGCACTTGTTTATTTACCTACACAGGAGATCAGAGAATGATTCAATAAAGCATGTTTTCACAGAACAGACATATCCCTTGAGGGGCAGCCCCTACCAACACAACATATCTCACTCACGCAGTTTATTTCTTGATCCGGACACGAATAGCCTTTCCCAGCGATGGGACTTTATCACGCTTGCCTGGTGTTGAGAGAACGCTGTTAACACAATCCCACAAAGTGAGGGGCAGTCTGGCACTGTACACACGATGGGTTTGGCACAAGTGCAGCGATGCCCTCTCGGGTCACTTTCTCTGTCTCTCGCATTACATGGACCAACTGGCAGTCACTCTGACGCTTCCTATCTTACACACGGACTGTAAACGAATGAAACCATGTCGCCATGTCCATTTATTTAAGCCAATTTGTACTTGTGCATCTGCTATGAATATAGGCAAGATGGAAAGTGTGCTTTACATAATAGTGAAATAAAGAGTAACTTTGGTTTATTAACAAGTTAATTTAAATAAAAAGTTTATTTGCAAAATTATATAAAACTGTTTTTAATCTGATTTAATTTTGTTTTTATGTTCATCTCCATCAAACTGCATTCGGGCTGCTTGCGTTAAGAAATATTCCCTCAAAAAAAAAAGCTAACTGACACCACGTAAAACACAATAAAAACAAGTTTTAATAATTAGTATTTGCAAACAAACTCTTTACATAAAAAGTATATAAATAATTTAATTCACTTATGTGCATTGCTCACTTGAAATCTCTTAATTTTTAAGTTGTTTTGATAATAATTTTTTTTGTTTTTTTACCCTAAACATATCCGAAACCCAATGTTTTGCTCATTGATTAATATTCATAAATGTCCAATTGTATGTGTAAAATAATGCATACAAAATAAATATAAATATAAATAACACAGATAAAAAACAAATGTAATAATAATAATAATAATAATAATAATAATAATAATAATAATAATAATTACAATAAAAAACAACATCAACATAATTATAATAATAATAATAATGATGATGATGATGATTATTATTATTATTATTATTGTTGTTATTATTATTATTATTATTATTATTATTATTATTATATTGATTGTTAATATTATTTTCATTATTCTTTTTTATTGTCTTTATTGTTATTATGAGTATCCTAACTTTTTATATGTTATTATTATTATTACTTTAATATTTATTGTTTTTGGACGTTTTAGGGCAATTTAGCAATATTTTTGCCATTTTAAGCCTTGTTCAGTTAATTAACATTCAGAAAAACACACGGCATATTGGAATCGTTTTAATGCTCACAAGCTTGTATTATATAACCCCAAATTATTTACAGGTTATATTGGTTTTATTTTGGGACTGCTTCGTGAAATCAGGCTCTTTGTTCTTCTAACAAGATCTGGCAACCCTAAAATGTCTCATCAGTGCACACTAACATCAAACCATAAAGCAGTTCCATCAGCAAGGTCATGCCCATTATCCCTCAACAAATATAAATGAGTGTTTGTGGAGGGAAATCCACAGAGAATGCAAACGCACACATACACGCCTCAATGCGATAGGCCCTAAACGGACAATTCTCCTCTCTTGCATGTAAAATATCTCTAGGTCGAACAGAATAAACACGAGGCGACTCGGTCGTTTTTCATTTTAAGACGTAAGTCGAAATTAGACTTTGGCAGTAAGCATTAAAACACAAATGCTGTCGAGCTGAGCTTCCAGTGTGTTTTCTACATTGTTGTCTCATAAATGTAATCAGAAATTAACGTTATGTTATTTTCAGTGTTTGACACAAGATGCATCACCGAGAACACAGAACTGACACTAACAAACATGTAGGAGGTGTCACGGTAACAAGCGTGGCGTTACATCATGAGTGAGTGGGTTTAAAGGTGTCACCCCTGCGATGTGCATTATTGCCTCAAGACAGTAGAGAGGACTTTGGGTCTCTGTCACTGAAGCAGAATATGATTGCATCAGGTGGCCGTCTTGTTAGTGCCCTCTGAGATTGAAGCTGTCAGGAGGACGGCAATCCAGCCCCTCATTAAAGTGTACTCCATCCACCGTGACAGACAACCTCCCACTGGAACTACTGTACTATGAAGACTCTTGTATGGCATCCTCTTTACTCTTATTAAATATGCCACCCTTGCCTACTAATTACATTTCCCTGAAGTTTATGACATTAAGGAAAGTGTACAAAGAAAACATGAATACTTAACACTTACTGCCTTTGCGTCCTGTGGTTCATAAGTGCATTCAAATTATGATCATAACTATAACTATATTTGTTTTTTTATTGTACATAAGCTGGAAAAAAGGGTTCTGCAAGCAATCCAAACTATACTGGTCTCTTCATGTTTATCTTTGTGAAACCCAATATTTTTCAAAATAAAAAAGTTATTTTGTATAATGATGGCCCCTTTATTCTGGTTAAGCAATGTCTCATATATATATATATATATATATATATATATATATATACAAAAGCATTGTTCGCCCCAAAATAAAAATCATATCATCATCAATCACACATTTGCATCCTACACAAGTGAGTGCTCAGGACTTTTGAGTTTTTTAAGTTTAAAAAAATCTTACGTTTTGCCGGCTTTGACAAATCTTTTCATCTCAATAATCTTGCAAATTCCCTGAAAATGGGTTTATCACACATAATAAAATATTGTATTTACATCATATTTTTTACATTTTCACATTTACATATATATGTTATAGTTTCTTTGAAGTCATAAACACATTTACATACATGTATATACATCTAATATTTTATATATATAATTAAAAGTTTAAATATAAGTAAAAAAATATGAATATTTCCTAAATATATATACTAGTGTATGTTTGTGTGCATGTTTACAAATACAAAATTAATTAGCAAATATACCAAGTGTATTCTGGAAACGTTTAATTAAGATGAATTGTTTGACAGCACTAGTTGCTACAATGTCAGTTTCTTTCTTACATTAGAAAAAAAATGTAAACTTTTAAAGGTCAGTGCTTTTCTTATTGGTAGGTACGCGTCATCAAACATCCATAAGATTTTTCTGTAGGACAACTGTCTATATTATCCATCAGACTTCTAAATAATCAAGAATACGGCTTTTGTACCAGCAGCATGTCAGCACAGATCGACCATATCTGAATAATGTCAAAAATTAATGTCTTAACTTTAGATATTAATTTTTAGCATCATTCGGATATGGTCGGTGTATCTTTAGACTCTAAAGTTACAATTTTCAACAATTAATCATTTTACACTGGGTCTTAAATCAACACTTATGGCATAACACATTTATAATACAGCATTTGCATACAAAACAAATGATGAAATCACAACAGACAGCCTAAATACAGCACTACTATAATAAAAATATGACGATGTTTAACATTAGACGATTAAACAGTATGTGCAGATGTCTGAAAGCAAATGTTAAGTTTACATCTAAAAGAATCGAATTGGTGGAATGAACAAACCACCGTGTCCTCTTTCACAAATGTTTTAATACAAAGAACTCATAAAATGTGATACCTGCTTAATGTTATGATAGAAACACACGCACGCACGCACGCACGCACGCACGCACACACACACACACACAGATAAAAATAACATGATGTAGGCCGAAAAAGCTTCAAGCAATTAGCATCCAACGTTCAGTGAAGCATCTAATTACAAGATAACACCTCTGTCTTTAGTGAATACATAAATAAACTCTAAAATAACACTTATATACAAAGCTATAGCTATCAACTGCCAAATGACTATACCATAAGTCATTTAAAGGGGTATTTCTGTATTATAAGTGCTTTAGACTGTTAAACATGTTGAGTTGTCACGTTAAACGTAAAAACTTTCCCCATACAGCCAAAGGTGTCTGAAAAGTTCTTTCAAATATTCAACCTATCACTGCAAAGTTATTGAGTTATTGATTGGCCATTTGATCATAGAATCCTGTAGGGTAGAGCTGTATCTGTCTTCTGTAAATGTGAGTAAACCAAAGACTTGCAGGAGATATGAACACATGCTTCTACTCAACAGGTACTCAAGATTAAACAAGCTTGACCGAAACTGCGTGCGTTACTTATACTTAAAGCAGTAGTACACAAAACCTGTTGTTTCCTTACTTCATTTACTGAAAGGTAAACATCTTTGGAACTATTTTTACCCGTCCTCGCAGCTAGTCATTTGTCTATTTTTGACAATGTACTTTCATGCCGGTCGGGTTTGAATCACAGCTTGTGTTTGGGAAGAAAAGCCGCCGCGACATTTCTGCATTATATGTGATCTTTTGTTTAGCTTTGACCAAACCATCAATCCTCAATTCCACAGCATCTTCTCTCAAACTTCTGCCGTCTGGCAACACAGACCAGAGGAACCCGTCGAGAACTTCAACTTTCACCAACGAAGAGGTTTATATTCTCTCAGTGTATTCTCAGGTTCACACACACTTTGTGAATCACCGTCACACGGGACATACTGAAATGGAGAGTGTCTTCATACTTTCAGAAAATCCTTTTTATTGACTTAATTCTATTCTGGATTCACAAACCCAAGCATACCTGTGGGTTATGAGGAGTGTGGTGGAATACATCCGCACACTTATGAGAGACAACGGGAGACGCAAGAGACCCAGGGCATGCTGGGAAATCGTAGTGGTGTGCATTTGCGATAGGTTTAAATTGATCATGCCTCCATTCCGCTGGCTTGGTTTTCACCTTCTGGCTGTTGTATGTTTCATAACAGCTCAGCAAAACCGATACCTCTGTACGGTACTTTATTCACACTTTGTAAAGAAAAACAACTGCAAAAGTTTGGAGAACAGAACGTTTAGTTCGGGAAAATGTGCGTATTGTGTATACACTCAATTTTACTGGGTTTTTACATGAACCAATTTATACAAAAATGAGTAAATTGTAAGAAAAATCCTTTTATTTTCCATTGCATAAACTTACAAAATATTTGTAAATTTAAAAAAAAAAAACTTACCCTTTCATTTTAATAAATTATTGTATTTTTTTTCATTCAAAAAAAATCCCATTCATGTTTTTAAAAAAACATATTAACTTATTAACTTAAATTATATTTACCTACCCACATGAAATATAGTTTACAGTGTTGGTTTTTAAAGTTCCTCTTTATTAATTATATGCTGATACATAAATATGCAAATTAGCCCCGCCTCCACTTACTGCTGAAACTGAAAGGGAAACTGAGAGCGGAGTTTGCCTCTTTGCTTCATCCTTGCATATCTATGACTTGAATCTCAGATTCACGGGGTCGAATGATTGTCATTGGTTGCCGGTTATTGATGTCATTAATATTTACACTATACAGTTGTTTATGAGTATGTGCAATCCTTGGGATCAAACCCATGAATATGGTGTTGCTGGCATTGACCTACAGGGAAACATTTAAATCAGAAAAAACAATCTATATCCCTACCTCTGAGCGTTACTGTTTATTGGGATCCTCCAGCCCTTGATCTGACTGAGTTCTGTATCTGAAACTTCAATATGCAGCGGCAGTTTGGGGATCCAGACTTTGACCTCGAGCTGGGCCTTCAGGTAGCTGTAGGTAAAGTTCACCAGCATTCGAACCCGTCCTCTCATCTCTTTGCCGTTCACATAGACGTAGTCGCACCTGTCTGACACCTGTGAACAAAAAAGAGAGAGCCAGTGACAAAGAGGAAAAAAAGAAAATTGATTCCGACACACCATAGCAAACTCTTTATTACTGAAATCAATACAATATATATCTCAGTGACAGAGAAAATCTATTTGAAATGAATCGACCAGACATCACAGCAAAGATGAGATGAGAAAGTAGTTTAGTTTGAAGAGGAAAACTGACCCCATGGCAAAACTTGGGCAGATTTACTAAACAGGTACCTGGGACAAAACCTACATCTTACATTATTCACAAAGATCATTCAGTTTAGTTCAAGCAGACGTTGAATGCATTGAAATCCACAGTGAACACTTCTATTAGATTACCGTCACTCAGCTCCATGTTATTCAGTCTATACAAACTAGGTCTTGTGTCGAACCCTTCTGCAGTATTTATATGCTGCTATACATTATACAGAAACTGTGAGTAAATGAACTTTAGTTAGAACATCTTTGTTGTTTATGACTGCAGTTGTTTCTCAAATACCGGTAATATTCAAACGATTAAATAGATTTATGACCTTGAATAGATTATATGCATATTGTATTTCAACACACTTCTGCTGTTTTAACTTTTTCCCAGCTCTCTTATTAATAAAGCATTTCAAATGTATATAATGAAATATAATGAAAAACAATCTAACAAATAAATGATCAGAGCCTATAAAACACAATATTATGTTATCAATCATTCTTTTTGAACAATCTGGGTAGGTCTCTTTAAAAACATTCTAGATCCAGTTTGGATTTGAAATGACGACCAAAAAGACCAAACGACAACAAAACTTTTTTTATTGTTTAACATGTGCATTCAGAATATATAGATATATGTGATTACCCCTATTGTATAAAAGCGAAAACTCAGGTTTTGATATAAATGCAAAATTAAAATGTTTATAGTGGGAAACTCTGTCCATGTCAATGGCATGAATAAAAGTTCACCCAAGAAACGATTATTTGTCATTATTTCCTCACCTTCTTGTGATTATGACTTTCTAACTCAAATCGCATATTTCCGATATTGAGAGGAGTGTTGGTAATCAGCAGTAGCACCCATTAACTTCTATTGTTTAAACACAAAACTAATGGAAGTAAACAACATTCTTCAAAATATCTTATGTTATGTGAAATAAAGAGAGTCATACAGAATTGAAAGTACATGGGGGTGAGCAAATGATGAGACAATTTTCATTTTTGGTTGGACTATAACTTTGAGACATATGTATAAAACAGCTAAAAACATAAATAGCGTGTAAATGATAGAATCTATACAATATAAAACAGTTAAAGGCAGAGTCTACTCCTCTAAATTCTGATTGGCTGAATCAGTAGGGCGTAGACTCTGAACTGACTTAAAAAAAAGCATCGACTCTGCCTTTAAAGTAAAGTTATAATGTTGGTTTGTATGAACAACTGATTCAGAAAGACCAGATGTCATCTTGTTACAACCTTTGGAGGAATAAAAGCCTTCTGGTTTATAATGAGAAGTAAATATGACAGTCTCTCTTCTTGGATATAAATGTCTTCTCAGCGGGCCGTTCTGACACCGTGTTCTAAGATCTCGCGTTTTATAAATGTGATGGAATCGGCTGAATGTTCCCTTCTGAAATGAGCCTCAAGTCACTATTACCGACTTTGATTTTATAAAACAAGATCTTACAGGGATGCAAACTACAGAGACACACACACACACACACACACGCACGCACACACACACGCACGCACGCACGCACGCACGCACACACACACCAACCATCAAAGTGTGGCCGGCAGCACAAAGATAAAAGTATGACACACAGCTGATACATTTTGTGCATAACCCTTTCATATTAATAGGGCTGTCTGGCTACTTTCTATTTGTAAAAACATTTATTCCTAGTTTCCCATCTCAGAAGGAATATTTCATCTCCTCTGGTTGGAGAATGGCATAATCATTTCCTGCTCCATCTAGAGCCATTATAACATTCACATCTCAATCAAGCCAACGTTGAATCATGTCTAATATGTGCTCGTCTTTACCGGAAATTTTGTATTAAGTGTCCCATATTTTTCACATATCCCATCTAAACAAGATTGCTTTTGGTCTTCTTTTTTCGCTTTTTATGACACTCAGGAAGTTACATCATCTTCAAGTTTCTACCACACTGCAAAAAATAATATTAAGCGATTTTTTTCTCGATTAAAACTTCTTAAACAATGACACATTTACTTGGCAGGACAAAATTATGACTCAGTGACTGATAAAAAATCAAGTGAGTATTCTGCCACTGGCAGATGGTTTTAAAGATTCTTTATTTTGCACCTTCTATCCCAAAACAAGACACAATACTTCGGGTCATGGACGTGACATTTTGCGTTATGAACTTGACATAAATATTCTCTTGGAATGTAATTGTAACTGGTAACCTGAACTGTTTTTTACTATACAAAACCGTTGTTGATCGTGTTTAAAGGTCAGAAAAATAACAGTATGTGATCAAGCTTTTTATTTTGAAAAAGGTAAATAAACCTGCGTTATGGACGAGACAGAAATGGACACAATTTTGGGAGACAATAAATGATTACAATTAAAATACAAACCAGATTCAAAAATATCCAACAAATGGTTGAGGGTTAGGTCTGTAGAGAACACAAAATATTTACTCTATTTTTATTTTCGTGTCTCCATTTATGAGCAAAATGTATCGTTATGGATGTGACAATGCTGAAAATCTCCCTCACTTGACTATGAAATAGCGACATTCACAGTTTTTTAATAGAGACCTTGCATGGGTATCTGAACAGCAAATGCTTACATCTGTGCAAGAAGCATACTGAAAATATTTGATAAAACTCAATATTTTTAATATTAGGTTGACATTTTCATAGAATAGCCCACTTGTACTAAAATAAGACAAAAATGCTCCATAAGAAATGCATTTTTTCTGCAGCGTGCAAGCAATTTTATGATGACTGCAGTTTGTGAACAGCTACAAAGAGTTGGAATGCTTACTCCCTGTCTTTCGTTTTAATTTCAAGTCACAGAGAGAAGATTTATCTTAAACATTTTATATCGGAAATCAAATAAATCGGAATAATACACATCATTTAAAATCCAAATTTTAGTTACAGGGTATCCAAAACCATAAACTGCTTGAATGTTTACTGAGGTTAGACTTTAACTGACAAGTTGTTGAAAAAAAATTATAATATAGTTTACATTTTAGAATGTTTAAAGTGCTGGGGCCTATTTTGTTCTTTAAACAGCATGTGTGAAAAAGTGTAAAATATACCATTATACAAATTAAATTGTTTTATTTTTGTCTCTTATTCAATACAGCAGAGAGTATCAGAGAGGCGTAAGACAAGACCTCAGTATCAGAACATCTTGGTGCTTTGCTTTCTGCACTTAAGGGCTGTTAGAGCTGTGAGAGTCTGTTTCATGCCTGTCTGACTGATAGAGCTGTCTGCTGTCAGAGTCTCTCTCTCTCTCTCTTTAGCTTTATCTTTGTTACTCTGAACCACATAGACTTTAACAAGGGCCGTCTATATTAACATGTCAACATGAGATTCATTCGACATTTAAAGACACATTTAACACAGCTAACACATTTATCAACAGTGCCACCAAAATATTTGCATCACTCACAAAAATGTACGAATTTTATTCTAATTGGACCACAAAGTGATTAACACCATTTATGAGAACATTTACAGTTTACTTTTTAAGACACTTGGCAATTATTTTTATTTGGGTTTAATTGCATTGTAACTTTCAGTTGATGCTTAAGGTCAGTTTCTTACTTTAACTACTCATAAATTACAACAGTTGACATCCAGACAGAAAAAATGTATTTTCTGAATACGCCATTTACAACTTAGGCTAATTCTGTCAAGTTCAGAGAGCTAACAAACATTTTAAAGAGATGAAAATGAAAATTGCGTCACAATTTACATACTCTTAACATTTCAACCATGCATGATTTTGTTTTTTCTGCAGGACACGAAATAAGGTATCTCGAAGAATGATGGGAACTCTTTCACTTACATTGTTGCAACTGCTATTAGGTTATCAACATTCTTTAAAATATCTTCCTTTGTGTGCTGCTGATGAAACAAAGTAATACATGTTTGAAATGGCAAGAGTAGTAAATGATGACACTATTTTCATTGTTGGGGCCAATCTAATAAATTATGTTACGTAATGTAATGAAGTCTTTTCTTCTCTCCAATCAAATAAATTAAAAACCTTATAGTAATACTTATTATAGCCATTCAAATTTATTATTCATTGTTGCAAATCAACTAGACACAACACACTTGAACCATATAAACTACAGATAGAAATTATGCACTTCAAATTGAAGATGAAATATAAAGCGACTGTGAAAATAATCTGTTAACATATATTCACATCATGAAAAAGGATAAAATATAACGCAGTAAACGCGTAATAGGCATGTTTTAACATTTTAAGAGTAACAACATATGTAAAAAACAACAAGACAGGTATCATCATCTTAATGGTGACAAAAGCAACAATAAAATACATAAAGAACTTGAATATCATAAAATGTACAGGATGGAAATAATTTTGCTAACAGCAAATATTTTCATAAATCAATCACAGATTTTGTATGACGGACATTCAAAATTAAGCCATAGCTCAATAAAATAAATGAAATATGAATGGATTAAACACAATCAATGACACTAAAACACCTTTTACATTTACATTTACATTTAGTCATTTAGCAGACGCTTTTATCCAAAGCGACTTACAATAGTCGAGGAGACAATGAAGCGGTAAATAGCCGAAACAACAATAGGTTAACAAGTGCTACAACAATGCTACCGAGTTACACAGAGAGAGAAGTTACAAAAAGTATATATATATAATTTTTTTTTTTTTTTTTTTGATAGAGTGAGTAGTTAGAAAAGTAGTGAGTTAGTGAGTTAGATGTAGCCGGAAAAGATCATAATGAATCATTTTAAAAACATGTAAGTGAATGTAAATATGACCTAGCGAACTGAAACCACTCCAACATCATTATCTAATGCCGTACAGCTGTAATAAACTACTCCAGGTCCTCAGACACACGATACAGAAGACGTGATCATTAATCTCTGCCGTACGCTGAAGAATCCTGCAGCTCACTGACGGTTTAGTCGAGAAACTGTCAGATGTGTCCCATCACACCTCCATCTGACCCACAAACAGCCACCACATACTCGCGTTGGACTGAACAGGTCTGACATCACAATTAACCGGGTCTAAAGCTACAGCTTTGGCCTTCAGAAAAAACCCATCCTTTTCCTGTTATTTAAAGCCTTTCTAATCAGAGCTGAAATGCTTTCAAGAAAAGCGCATTCAACTTTGACTTCCTCACACTTTTATCTACCGGCCCGGAGGGCGTTTGACTACTAATGGGGTGTCAGGCATCGACTGTCTGTGTCACTTCTTTTGGGAGAACCTGTAATCTAAACTCAAGTTTTTTATGTGCTCATCAGTTTTACCTGACTGCATCCCAATAGTGCTTTACATCAAGTGCTGTACGAACTCCATTGAAAGGTCCTTTGGATAACACATTCTTCCTCATATCTTTCTCTCTCCCACACACGTCTTAATTCTATAGAGCATTAAAGAACCAGCAACATTGATTCCTAAAACAAGTACTCATCCAAACACACATCCACTTTTACACAAGGGTCCCATTAATACATTTCAGTTTTTATTGAAGATCTTTTCAAAGATGCCACTTCGTACATTATTATTTTACAGCCGGCGGTTATGTGGCTAACCTCCATGGATAAACAACAATGACCTCAGACAGTCTTTATACCCAGAAAGCATCGTGTGAGTCCTTTAAATCCTCACATCATCACTGCATCTAAATTGTAAATATATTGAATGTGGCTTGGTTGGTATTGTATAAATAAACAATTATACTATCTTTAAAAAAATAAAATGTTTGATATTATGTTGAAGTAAAAAAATGCAGTTTAAGTTAAAATAAGTGTTAAATTAGCATGTGTTGTAATATAAACCAATATTTTAGGTTCATTGTAATAGAGATATTTAAGCTAATGAGATTTTTAAAATTTTTTTACTTACACAAACAAACATTTAAATGTTATATTTACTTCATTAAAAATTTTTACATTTACTCTTTTATTTCATTTCAAGGATAAATTGTCACTTGGAGTCCAATTTTTTGAGTGTATGTAAGTTTTTTTTTTTTAATTTAAAGGCTTGAATAAAAAGGCTTTATTAATATCTGCAGTGGAGTTCTGTGAGAAACATGTACTTGCTCGATTTCCTTCAGGTCAGTTTAAAGATTAGTCGACTTTTTTATTCTTGACACTGAATTCAGAGCTTTTGAACATCGAATCAAAAATGAAAGCTGTGCGACACAGCAGGTCCAGGAAAAGTCCAACTGTGCTGAATTGATATTCAACTAAATGTGGTAAATAAATAAATGAAAATATAAAAAACACAGCCACACAAGAAAAATTAAGATTTAAGATTCAAACCACTGTTCCTCTTTTTACTATTTATACTCTATGTATGTGTTTAGGTAAGACACTTATTTTTGCTTCATTCTGTAAAAAACTTTGTGAAAAAAACTTTGATAACTATACTGTTTCTATTTGCATGTATTTACAAAAAATGTACTTTAAATACATCAGTGAAAATAACTGTACAGATGCTCTGTTCTACAGACCTTAAATACAGCAAGGAAAACAAGTTCATAATAAATTCATTATTTAGAGAAAGTTACATCATCATTTTTATGTGATAACCTTTTTTTTATTACAGTTCACAGTTGTCTTGTCATGCTGTTTGTCTTTCACATTGTTCTAGGATAACTTTGTCACTTCCGAATGTTTGATTTTATGAAAATTCACACTTGGGATGATCTGTATCAGTTTAAGAGACTGTTTAAGATCCAGTTTCACTAACAATTAGTGTCTCATGTATACCGTGACTTCATCTGACAAATCTTTTTTTTATTTCTTTTAATCTTTTACAATGTGTTAGCATGTATTAAGTGCATCATTTAACCTTACAACACATTTATTTACAAACACTTTAAGGATGAACGGATTTACATCACTTTATGGATGGATGGATGGATGGATGGATGGATGGATGGATGGATGGATGTGCTGTGTAGAAACATTTCGCATGTTGTATAGCATAAGAAAGTGTTCCGGGGATGAACAAAATTGAGTGAATTAGGAGAACTGTGAAACTTTTTTAAAGAAATGCATTGTTTAATTTGCTCAAGACAAATTAAAGACTAAAACTCAAGAACCATTGACTGTTACAAATACCTTAAACCAAACAATTACTGTACTATATAAAAGTAAAAAAATCAAAACATCTCATAGCCGGCACATTTAATTTCAAATTTATCAGCTATTGACAGGTCTGTCCAACTTTTAGACAACCAAAGCTGAGAACTGAGAGCATGTGTTTTTCCATCTTATTTCATTACTGCTCTTTCAAACATAACATACAGTACAGTGAACTCGATCTGTCAGTCTGATCGATAGATAACTGCATGTTAGAATCGCAAGACACTATGTAAATGACAACACAAATGGAGGATGGCATGAACCCTTGAATACCCTTGAAAAAATCAAGGTTATTAAGGAGAAACTGACAAATAAACAAATACAGCAAATAGCTCACAACCCAAGCACCTGCTCTCAACACATGGTGTTTAGGGAATGTTGAAAGCACTTTTCATTCTTGATGTAATGTAATGTAAGTAACCGTCAGGCATGGAAAGCTTGCAGAGTTTTTCAACGCTTTTATTGCAATCAACAATCAAGGTCGACTAACAAAACCGTATTACAAACAGATGATGGAGTCTGTAGCGGCTCATTGAAATTCAAAGAATATCAGATACCTTTATTTGAGTTTTAGTAGATACCTACTAATTCGCTGAATTTTTTGATAAAAGAAAAGAGGTATTTATAGTCACTTTCACAAGCTGCCATGTAATATTATGATCTTGGGATTCACTTTTAAAGACCCTTTGTGGTGAAAATCATGTTTGTAATGTTATTTATAATGGTAATGTGGGGTTTTTAATATGCTTTAAGACAAAGCAAGTGCAAATCACTTTTGAGCCATCGATTAATATATTGGCCATAAGACAGTTCAAAAATGAATGACATCATACACCTTTAACCAATCACATCAATGATCCTGTGGACCAGCAGATGAAGCCATGAATGCGCAAGATTGTTGTATAGATTCATCCTGAAACAATTTCGGCACTGCTGTGTCAGCTCTCGGTTTCACTTTTAGTTTCAGCAGCGTCTGGAATGGTAGCGTGGGATTACGTGGAAGCAATCAAGCTTCTTAAAATTAAAAAAAAAAACTTTCCAACAGAATGTGAATTTGTAATTATGATGGTCAGAAATTAGTATAAAAAATTCAATTATCGCCCACAATTGTTTAATTTTAAAACAGACTTTGTCAATAAAACACAGGTCAAACATTGTCAAGAACACGTCCAGAATCATTCAGGAAATATCAGCCTTTCCAGCGCCGCGTGTCAATCTTGATTCAGATGATTGACAGTCCCGTTAAACAAGATTAGACAAGCTTTTGACACTCATGGCATATTGACGGGTCTAAACCATCAATGGGACACAAAAACACGAAAGCTAAATGTATCTCTTTTTTCCAAATGGTACACTGGTTTGTTCTTACTGAAGCATAAGAACATTTTTAATGATCCAGAATAATAAAGCTAGTCAGCATTTCGGTTCAGGCAGTTTAGCAGATCATCCTGCATTACATTTTTTCCTTTAACTATTCATTGTTGTGGCTGCCGGCGGGCTAATAAGCTGATGTATTACATTAATTGGAGGGAAATGATCTAAAATGCAACATAATGATTTAATATTTAAATTGATGCTCGGATTCAAAAGAAAATGGCCTTTACACCAATTTCTGAAAGTATCGTTAAACCTGTATAGATGCTCTTTTTCTCATATTATAGTCCTTTATAATAATCACACATGCTTGCTCACACACACATGCACACACACACACACACACACACACACACACACACACACACACACACACACACACACACACACACACACACACACACACACACGCACACACACACACACACACACACGCACACGCACACGCACACGCACACAACCACACTTCTTGTGTTTTTTTATTCTCTACATTTTATACACAGACATATACGTGTTGTGTTTTATTAGGATTTTGAAGACGGTCACTTTTATATGAAACAAACTGTATATTCTCTACCCCTAATAGTAATACCTACAAAAACGTTGACTTTTTACATAAAAAAGATTTGTAATATCCCAATAAGAAATAATGCCAAGTATCTGGGACTAGATAAAGAGTAATTTATCAGGATAGGAAGGATTCTACAGCTTTACTGCAGATGCACTTTTCTGTGACACACAGAACAGAATGTACTGAACAGAGTGAAATAGGCAATCTGAGACATTCATGTGATCGTTGACAAACTCATCAGCATTAAATGAAGTCTCACAGTGATTCTGATTACATATTACTTTTCTGGGTCATTTAAAATCTGTGAATTATATGTCTTCATAACATAGACTTGATGGGCTTGTCAAACATATTTTCATCTCCCGAAAAAAGCTTCGCCATCCATTTCAGAAACATTATACATCTATAGACAACTATGTGATGTGGTTTTAGCAGAATTACTTTAACAAAAATTGTTTAAATAGTTCAGAAATAACAATATTATAGTCTCAAAAAGGGATAACAGACAGTTAACAGAATCCCAAAACATGAACTTTAATGAAACCCATTCCAGCTTTTTTCTGATCTATGATTCTGAACCATAGAGCGGACATTTACCAATCCAGTGTAAAATAACAGAAATAGATGGTAAATTTACTGTACATATCCTGAGAAAGTTACATGAAAACATGTCAATGTGCAATATGTATAGTTGTTACAAAACATACAAATTTAAATATTTTCTCTTTTCATTTAATCAACATTTGTGACTGGAGTCACAGAAGCGGGTGTAAGAGCAAGGCCCCTTTCAAAGATGCCGCTCTAAACAGGTCTTTTACTGTTTGCGTTCATTTTAAACTTTATTTTCATTTTAAAGGAAGACTTAATGTGCTTTTTTAGCCAATCAGTGTGTATTTTTATTCATTATTACTGCAAAGAAAAGCTAATTCTGGTACACTGTCTGAGAGATTCTAAGAGCCTTAAGCCATACCACTGTAACTGACTGATCACATCTTCTCCCACTTATCAAAGTAGTTCTGATGAGTTAATGATTATTACACATTTGTTTTGAAAGTTTTGTTTTAGATGTATAAATAATATGCTGGTGTTTAAATGACAAAAAATAATATTTTAAATATTCCCTTTTTTCATGTCGACCAATGATAGTTAATAGCCCCATCACCATCTTCTGCAAAGCTCTGAACGTTGATGTTTGCCTTATATTACCGCTTGAATATTTCACTCCCAGGAGACCAAGAAGTAAGAGTTTGTGCAAAGGTAAAAACACACACATCACATATACACACACAACTTTCTCTCACATACATGTCTTCGGAGGAAACGTCCATCACATGCCCTGTGCAAACACTTATTATTTTGCTTCTATCTTATTATATTTACTGCAGATGTTGCAGTCCATGTGTTATTACTAAGGAGTTTTTCCATTCAACAGATGCCTGATGAACAATGAAAAGGGAACAAAAGAAGAGAAGAACGCATTAAAGAAAGCAAAGAAAAGTCTGGCCAATGGCTCTCTTACTGTTTGCAAAGACTGTAGACTTTAAATGGATGAAAGAAAATCTTTCTACATCTTCCCACACTGCCTTGCACAAAACTCTAAGTAGTGTCACAGACTTAAAACTTAACATTTCCTTTCATGGGCGGCTCAGTTTGTTCACTAAACTGCTATATTATTGCAGTTCTGAACAATTCCTTATACTGTGTTTTGCTGCAGTTATGAACTAATTGGAATGTCGTCGCAGTTTTGATAAAATCTAACTTTTGGACTCATTTTTAAATTGGATGGTTGTTGCAGTTTTAAAATATGATTGTATACTACTGAGCATTTATGAAAGAATTTTTGAAATAGTATTGGAGTTGTAAATAGCAGTTCTAAACAAATTATATCATATTTTCTTGCAGTTAATATGTATAATTGTAGCAGATTCTGCACTTACGGACGATTATTTCATCGTGCTGTTTTTTATCAAAACAATCTTTATTAAACATTAATTACAGAAAATCTCTTGTAAAATTACAGTAAAAATGTTTTTGAGAGAAGACTTTTTGGTTCATTGCATACTACGCCCCCCAGAAACATTACTCAAGAGAATCACGATCAAGTGTGCCATTTACTTTAGACCATATATATAGAATAAAATAGTGCCCTGTATGTCCCTACATGCTTAACATTTTTCACCTTTTTAAATCCTTGTCAAGCCTCACTAGGTGTGAATAAAAAATAATTACAAGCGCCGTCTGAGCATTTGCACACTTATTAACGCTTAAACAACACAACAATTATGTTGCTCAATTATATCTGTCGCAATCATATTTTCACAACCACTAAGAAATGTAAATAAAAAAAATATGTTTATAATACAAAAGTTCTTTCTTTTTCTCGAATCTGATTGGCTGAGAGCCATACGATATTTGACCAGAGCCATCACTGGAAGCGGTTCACTGTTTGTATTTCTCCACCATTTAAAAACAGAAACATAAGCAGGGAATGAGTTTTCAGACATGTTTTACATTCTCTGCAACTGTTACACAAGCTGGCAGTGCACACCTGAACAAGTTCCTTGCATCCAGCATATTAATAAACGAGAGACAGAACTAGACTTTTCTTCTGTAAATATGTAAAATATCATTAAAAACAATAGAAAGTGGAATTAACGCATTCTCTCAAGTTGTTTTTACTATTTTTGTCTTTAATTGGCACAGATATTACACACAAATTTACACGCACATATTTATTCACACGCACATTCACGCCTCATATCTGTATAACACATCAGGTCTTGTATTTGTTTGAAATAGGTGACGGTATAGAGTTAGTAACAGAGACTTTCCAAAAGAGATTTGCAGAAGAAAGTAGTCCCCGAGCTCCCCCAAGAGTGTTTTATAGACACTGAATCCCAGTATCGACCAATAAAATCACATATGTCAGAAAGAGATGTAATACAATGTTGTAATGGAATGGTTTAAGACTATTATAAGGAACACTGACCTTAACAACATCTTCATCTGTAGACTGGCACTGCACAGAGTCAGACACATCTGTAACAGCCCCATCTGTGCCCACAGTCACCACCTTCACTGGAACGGCTACCGTCTTCCCATTCAGCACAGCTGTGTTGACAATCTCTGTTTCCTGCGACAAAACACCCAAGAAACATCTTTGTTAGGTCATGCATTTGTCTTTTTGAATCATTTGTTACAGCCACAATTAACATTTATACATATTATATCAACCTTATAGTAATTTCTTCATTCTTCATACCAAAAACAATGCCTGAACTTACATTTTTTGGGACTCTTGCCTTTATTATCTACAGGGGTGTAAAAGTTGACAGGAAAGTAGGGATGAGAGAGGGGTTGTAAGATTAAGCTCCCCTATTGCTGTTTGGGGTTATACTGACCCCGGAAATATTTTAGCACACAATAAATTACTAAAATTATAATTTGTATTAGTACTTTTCCTACCTAATATTTTGAAATCAAACACAAACATTACAAAATATCAATTCTGATAGATGCTCCAAATTCTTAAAACTTCATATTCTCTCCATAGGTAGAAGGTACATGGGACGAAAATCCATCAAAATAACTATTTATGAACTTTATAACCTCAAAATACTTTATTTCTGAACCAAATCTATTTCAGGACTCAATGTTTAAAAAAAATCACAATACTCTTCGGGGATGAAAAAGACACTTTGGGGTCAATTTGGTCAAACACGTAAGATAACTGTACATTCAGACCGTCGCCAGCGAGAGCTTCATGAGATGCTCTGGACGACCTGGCATCAACGCTGGAGCAGAAAGACTTGTTGACGCTTTGACGATTGGACGCCGGTCTTGTAAATTGGGTTTAAAAGAGCCAACTTAGTCAAATCAGATTGATTACAATGTACATAATAAGTTAAGTTATCCTCATGAATTTAAATATCTTGCAGCACGCGCACACACACACACACACACACACACACACACACACACACACACACACACACACACACACACACACACACACACACACACACACACACACACACACACACACACACACACACACACACACACACAGAGTAAATGCACATTAAAAACTCACAATAGCAGACACCTTGTTCACAGTAAATATTTATATTTATGCCGCCAAAGCGCTTCATAGCTCATTACCATAAAGTTGGCGCGTCATATCTCATTACCATAAAGTTGGCCTGATTTTAACTTTCCCTGATGCTCTCGCCATCCAAAACGTGCTGCATAACAATGCTGGCTCGCATTGAAAATGAATGACTTCCGGCCATCCTAACGCTCTCACCGGCGGTGGTCTGACCGTACGGTAGGTGTTAAAATCCAATTGAAAACGAAAATTCCTTTAAAATATGAAATTCTTTTTGTTTCATGGAACATTGCATCAGTGTTGATCATTTTCTTTGTTTAATTCATGCGCACTCATCATCACCAATCCAAATCGGAAAGAGCACTTCCTACAAGTAGCTATCCATCTCCGAGGAGGTCAGTTGCGCGGCTTGGGCAGGGCATCTGTTAACTTAAACATGACCTGGGTCAACATTACTGAAATAAGAAGTAATCTTGAGTACCTGTAGTGTAGAATTGAGTTTTTCATATCTCCGAAAATCTTTGGTTTGTGCACGCTGACGCTCGTGCTCTTCCGAGCTCTCTGATTGGTGCGTGGGCAGGATTTTATTGGTTTATGGCCAAACGTAACTAAAACGTTCTGACGGTCAAAAGTTCCAGATTAAAAACATTACAAAACGAGTTGCAGTCTTGTATTGAAACCAAAAACACTACGTCATGCCCGTCACTCGTTTTTTAACAAATCAACATCTTAAACAGTCGTAAAATCCATGAAACAGCGTGATGCTCCCCCTTTAAATCTCATCTTTCCTAACTTTATTGTAATTTTCTTCCTCTCCATCCAAACAACATCCATATTCTTTTCAATCTGTTAACCCGCACTTTAAATGTGCACATTCGTAAGTACTTCAAAGTGTGCGCGAGAGAGAGAAAGCACAAAAACAGCGTATAAAAAAGGACGACACAAAAGAGTGAGAAGAAAGAATAAGTAGTGCAGAAGACGTTCGGATGAGTGAAGGGAGGGCTGTGGACCTAGATGAGGAGGTTCATTAGAAGAGAAACAGTCTGAGTCCTTAACCTTTCAGCCACTGAGCCATACTGCTTCAGACAACCACATAATTGAGAGCATTACAGTCACTGTGAGATACTCAGCCCCTATTGTGGCATCCTCAGAGACGAGCAGACGTGTGTAATGTAGTCAATTTATCTTATTAGCAGATCACTTTCAATTAACCAATCTGCTCGCTGCAAACGTCCAACAGTTCTCGCAATCAGACGCTATTCATTCAGCGTACTCCATGTCATTCTGTACTCATTTCCTTTATTTTCTTCTTTTAAAAAGAGAGGGAGCTGACATAACCCAATCCATGTGGACGAGTAATGACATGCTTACCGGCGTCTCGAGAACTCTCCGCCTTATTATTTCCATTACGACAAGCGCCGCCGTCTTTCTCTCCAGTCTGTCCTTAAAAAGTTTCTTCTTTTAAGGAGATATGAATACACCCTGACATACCCTTCAGGGCTGATTCTGCTTTATTTCCATAATGGGATGATGGTTTTTAGTTTAATTTCTAAATCATGTCTGCAGAAGACTGTGGTGTTTATAGACGGATACCGCTCTGATGCTTTGATTCATTCTCTGGACCCAGATTAGGTTCCAAATAGGGAGGTCACAATTCTAACGCGTGGCTCTTGGAAAGCCCTCATAAATGTTTGAGATGTTTTGTGGGTAAATAATTGAAAGAGGATCGAGATTTCAAAAGGCATTATGCCCAAAAAGAGAATCCGAGTCGCCGTTAATGCTTCTGTGTGGACACAGATGGAAGACAAATGCAATCTCAACGCCCTAAAAAAGACATTATGTACTTCGTTTAGGAACCACTTTTCACTCTGGTGACATCTCAGAATAAGATCTCCCCAGATTTGGTGAAGTTCAGCTGTAATTTTCCAGCAAATCTATCCCAAAGTACAAGTAAACACATTTAATGTACGTCAAGTACAGTCACATTTGTTTATTTATGCATCTCTTACTATAATACATCATCCGGATCTGTGAATATTGTTGTATGATGACAACTTAACCATACAGGCAAGATTGACGTCTTTTGTATTCTCTTCTCACATAGTAAATATATAAATCACAAATCAATATTTTGTCATGTTACTTCTATTTACTTACTTGGTAAATAGTTTCGCAACAAGTCAGATGAACATCATCACCAGATGCTATCGGGATTTTTCCAACTGTCTGACTGTACATTAAACACACACGCACACACACACACATCCAACCCTTTTATAGAGGTTAACTCCTGAGGTCAGAAAAACAGCCTGTGGCTTATTTCGCCTTAGTCCGCATCATCACAATCTCGCATTTATACATAACAAACACTTCAATATTTGTTATATTTACTATATTTACTATATAAACGTATTTTAAAAACATGAATAGATTTCTTTCATTGGAAAATTTTAAACTAATTGATTGAATTGTTTTTTTAATCTATTTTTTAATCTAAGATTTTTTAAGTTTAACAAATTAAATTTTTTATTAATACATATTTGCAATATAAACAAATATTTTGGGTGAATTCTAATACAAAATATTTGAATTAATGAGTTTTACATATACTTACATATACAAAAATGTAAACTTAACTTTTAAGTTTTTAAATGTACACTTTTTTCAGTGTTAATTGTTAAACATAAAAACAGAGTAAATGTTTTGAGTGTGCAGGATTTCCTTGATGCCCCCATGCCTCTGTTTGCCCTTTTCCGATCATTGCACTTGATGGGATGAATGGCTGTGGACCTTCAGATCGTCCCAGTGTCTGTATGTATGTATGTGTGTATGTGTGGATTGTTGTGCACAGTTCTTGGGTTTGGAGGCTCACAGCGGGTTAAAAGCGAGCAGCGGGACATTAGTTGCTAGCGTGAAGGAGATCGCGGCATGCTGGTAATAAGCCACAGTGGGACATCGGTTAAGTGGAGAGGTGGCTGAGACGGCCACAGCAATCGGACACAGCCACATACAAGGCTATTATGAAAGTTGTGGGTTCTGGAGTGCTGGACTGTTTATAGGCCTCTGTCCCCTGATGGGCTTTAATAGGGTGGATGGGTAGCATGCCGTAGGGCAAACCCAGGAGCTAATGGAGGAATTTATGAAACAAGCTTACACTCAAGGACATCACAGTCAGACGCTGAGCTCAGCCTCTAAAGGCTGCTTTACAATCTTTTTTATAGATCATGACTAGACAAAGAAGATTTTGTGGACTGTTGTCAAAAGAACTGAATTGGTAGAATCTAGGGATGTAATATTAATATTGTTATATTGCAATAGCAACATTGAAAAGATAAAGGTCAACCTAGTGCAATATAATAGGAATGTTTGGGTCATTTGATCCATCTTATACAATACATCATAACTCTAAGGAACAGTTCCAAAAAGAGGATAAAGAAAGGAGGACGTGATATCACATGATTAAGTTCAAATATTATAATTTGTCTATTTTAATACCGCAGTACGCTTTGTACTGCAGACTTAATACCCCTGTAATATCATACTGTAAGATTTTATTACATCGTTATATGTAGAAACAACAATGATACAAAAGGTAAGTTAAACAGTGTATTTCTATATTTTATATTGTATTTTAAATATAAAATACAATAATACACAACTAAATAAAAAAATATACATAAAATTGTTTGAATAAAAAAAAAAATGCACAGTTGGATTGCAAAACTTAAGTTTATAATTTATTAATTTTATAAAATGTCCATATATTTGCCAAATATGTCTTTGTAATTATTTAGAAAATTTAACAATATTCAGAGAATAAGTTAGAAAGAAAATACAACTGATTTAGTAGTTAAAGGGAGTATGTATTTTATTGCTTCTGTTGGAAGACAATCTCCTATCTCCAAATTTTGTCATTTTAAAGATTAGCCGCAAGGCTTACCATGCCGACCGATTGGTGTTTTAAGTGAAACATTCTCCATAAATATTAGAAAAAGTGAAAATCAGGTTGCCTGCCTCAACATGCCCTGAAGCAGGGAGATGCTATGATGGACGAGTGATAAATTATTCTATTGAGAAGTTGGAGACATTTCTCGTGAGAAGGTCTGTAGATGTATTACAGGCTATCAGCCATGCACAACATTATTAAATATAATAAGAAAATTATATATATATATATATATATATATATATATATATATACATATATATCAAACATTATGCCTATAACAAATTCACTGTAAAATACATATCACCTTAACACAATGGGATGCATTCACAAAATGATAAACTTCATAGACAAAATCATTGGATGCCCTTTCTACTTGAGTCATATTTGTAAACATAAATCTTACTGATATTCTATTCATGAAAAAGTCTCAAAAGTGACAATGCATGAACAACCTCTGTTGTCCATTAATGTATCATTGCACAGCACGGATTATTAAACTTTCAAAATTCATGTTATAGATTACAACTCTCAGTCCTGTTTTCCACAAATAAAAGTTGTCGTTTACCCAAAAATCTTTTCAGAATTTTTCATTTTAATCTATGTGACTGCGTTTAATTTGCAGAACACGAAACTTGATCATTCGAAGAGTGGTGGGAACCAAAAGCATTGTCTTCCCTTTTTCGAAATATCCTCATAGAATCCCATACATGTTATGAAAGACATGATGGTATACTGGTTGTTTTGGGTAATCCACCTAACTACTTTCAAAACTGAAATTGAACCACAATTTTTGGAATGGGACGTTGACTGATATTTTGGATATCAATGTTTTATTTGAAATTAATTGCATGCCATCACACCAAACAACAGAACGTACATTTCATTTCCTTATTCCTTTAATCTTTGGTTATCAATGGCACAACACTGCAAAAACAAACTCAATCTGCCATTCACTTCTGTCTTCACGAAGCCCTTGGCTTAGCATTTTCTTATTAGAATTCTGCACCACTATTTAACTTTAAACATTAATATAAAACAGAATGAACTCTGGGAATTAAGAGACTTCAAGCAGTCACCCTCAGAAGACTCAAAGCAATTGCATTACAGAGCTGTGGAGAAATTGCGAATCCAGGTACCCGATAGGACCCCCACAGCTTTACAACTATTTGTTCATTCATGCATCCCCGTCAGGTGTGGGATTGAAACCATCAAAGCTAAATCTTTCAGCTTTATCCTCTGTGTACACACGGGTGAAATATAATCTGCCACTAAAACGCAGTGAAAATGTGATGGGAAAGGTCACGCGGCTTCTAATGATGCTGACCATGCAGTCTCTAAAAATGCAGACCAGCTTTACAATAAATAGAAATAAGAAATAAATAAGCAGGGTTCATTTTCTCCACATCAAGTCCTTCACACAAGCTACACAACTAATTGACCGAAATGCCTCTAAACAGTCTGGATCTTATTGCCAATATCTTACTAAGATTTTCCGAATAGTGTCTCATTAAAGCAGATCGACCTTCTCAATTACTGGAGGGCCACCGGAAAGCACCGACCTCGTAAATATGTTGAAATCCATTTTAAAGGTCTGAGACAATGTCTTAAAACTAGAAAAACCCAACCAACTAATAAGCCAAGAGTCGAAAACTTCTAGAAAAACATTGAAGACCTCCACAAAATAATGGTGGGAAATGAATGTCCTCCGTTAAAAACTAGACTCTGAATTCCTGAATTTGGAGTTCTTTTCAGACCGTTTTATATAGGACGGAGCGCAATGTGACGGAAGGAAAATTACATCTTCACCACAAAGATATGTCTAACAAACCAACCCACTGAGTTATTCAGTCCGGGATGTTATCACAAAATTGATGAGCGGGGTAATCTCTGCTTCTGAGATGTATCTGTATTATAGTCAAAGTGCCCGAGTATTCTTTTGCCAGTCAAAGCAGCGGACTACATAGCAGCGGTTTCATCTGCTTTAGTGAAGAGTATGTCAGCCCTGGCTGGCAAACTTCATCAGAGAAGGGAGATGTATTTTGACTCACGTCAGACAGAGGATTTGACTTCTGCTTATGAGCTGATGATAGAAAACATCAGCGATGATTCAAATTTACATTTGTTCTTGGCAGACGTCTCAGCGGTTCTGCATTCATGCTCTCACACTGAACAATTCATATTTCCCATGCATATCAAATGTGACCGGTGATCCCCCGGCTACAGTCGCATTACGTTTTTAGAAAGTATTAATCGTCGTAAAAATGACAAAAAAAATGTTATATTTATTTTTATTGTTAGACAACTTTTAAGTTGCAGCATTTCAAATAGTATTTATGAAATGATAAACATGAGACATTGATGGTGTCATTGACACAGGAAACAGGCCAAAAATGTGTTATGTGTTGCACAAAACTGAAAAATCTAAAGCTTTAATATTATATAAGACATTTGTAGAGGACATTTATGGTTGACGCTTGTTTTAGCTTTAAATATAAACTTGTATTTACATCTGATTTTCTCAAAGACATGATTTGTTGCGTCCAAATGTAAAAAAAAATTGACACGGCCGTATTGTGTACTCACCTCTGTGTAGGACGTGTTCATGTAAAACCCAACAAATCACAAAAAATGACTTTAGCCAGGTTTATACAGGCAAGGTCATAAATGTGTGTTTGCAAGACGTAATATTTTTGATTCGTTATTCGGTTACATGAATGCATTTTGCATCTGCCTTTTTCCACAGTGCAAATGGGTTTCCTGTTTTTCAGTTCATGTGTTCATACCTTGCCATGGCCACATTAAAATGAAATAATGATTGTTGAATTATTTTTTCTGTATTTTCACGCGAGAGGTGACAACTCAAATTCACTGTCCAGTTGATGAATTAAAAATCAACAGATTAGTACATTTCAAACTACACCATTGTGGACAAAGTTGAAATAATACACCGATGTCCACGTATATCTAAACCTTAACCCAAAGGTTTTGATTAAGAATTAGTGCATGTCTCAGATCAACTGAATGTCACCATGTTCTCTTCCTCTAAGTCTGGTAGTCAGGTTCTCCTTTAACAGAACATGTTGAAATTCAGGAAAGCATCGACAGCCTCCTCTTTCTCTATCTGAAAATAAGTAAGATTTATAGTGTCAGCCCCTTTAATCTGACTGGCATGAAAAACAGATGCTCCTCCGTCTTCTTCATCCGCCTGTGCTGCTCTCCTTTCATTCATCCCTCTTTCCTTCCCTGACACTTTACAGATATCTCTCTCCTTTACGGCATATAAATCCCGCTCCATAATGACATATAGAGAAATGAAATGTAACATAATTACAGAAATGCGGTGTATTAAAAAGTGATCAGACGTGACGATCTTAATTCACCACAAAGGAGGAGGATTTATTCACCCTGCAGAATGGAATTAGATCTCCTGTTTCTTTGTTTGAAGCAATAATTGAATTATTGGGGCTGAAATTTTGTGGCATGCTCTTTTCACGCTCGACGATGTTCTCGGTGCATTGTTGCATGTAATTAATTTTATTGCTACCGTCCTCACCACCTCCTTATCCACATTCAGCGGTGAATTTAACAAATATGTGAAGCACTTAAGCATACAGAGCTGTTTTAGTGTAAAATCTGTGTATTATTCACAAAACATCTGTTATCTAAATTAAACACAATGAATCACCGCTGAGCTGTAGTTAAATTACACACAATTAGAATGTAATTGCACTTCTTCTTTATTATAAAAAACATTTTTGTGCTTATTATAAAACTTGATGTTAAGGTTTCTTGCCCTTAAAAACAGCATCTTTCACTATTAACTGGTTCCCTGTATATTTGCAGTAAGTTACTGGCAGCAGGTTTGCCAGCCAGTTGATATATCTTTGAATTATAGCACTGTTGCGTAGTAAATTTTTTATAGTACCAATATACTACAGTGTTCCTAAACAGTACTCTGCTGTATGTTCACCCATAGTTTATCTATTTCTAATTAATTTTATTTTATACTAACTTAAGTTAACATAATACCTATATTGATATTTTCAACAAATTATTACTTATTTTTGTATTAATTACAAATAGTTTTATCGATTGTACATAGTTTAGATATAAGTGTACAGTCAACATTTTAAGTAGTTCAAAACTTTTCATCAAAGTCACAAATTAATATCAAACAACGCCATGCTACACTGTCTATGGGAATGATGGTTAGTAAATTCTTTAAGGTGTATTACAACTTTTATTATGACAGTTTGAATGAATCAAATTGAGATATGTGCTGCTTTATACCAGATATTAATGGGAAAAGCAAAAGCAGACAAAATACTTATGAAATAGAAACTAAAGATTAAGAGGTGAAGGAACAGAAATAGTTATTGATAACAGATTGGATTCCAGTACAATACTTGTTACTGTTAATTCAACTACTACAACCAATGCAAACTTATGAACCGACTCTTGAAGGTTGCACCATGACTTGCCGATTCACCATTTTAAAAAAAAATAAGACATCATAAGTTGACGGTAAAATTTTTAAAATGTAACTCTGAACAATTCTTATTCTTGTAAACCGCATTGACTGTAATGTTGTCCTCTAAACTACAATAAAAGAGTGTGGTTGAGGTCCGTCTATCCTGGTCAGAACCTCCATGTTCACTGCTTTATTCCATGGGAGTCCTCAAATCCATCCATGCCTCAAGTCATTAAGGGCACCCAAAAATGGAAAGGGAGGGAAAAGAGACATAAATGGCCTTCAAGCTGAGATACTGCTAACAAGCAGGTTCAGAGAGCCGGTGACATGTTCTCCCACGTGATCTGCTTCACTCCCAGCAGGAGAGAAATCCAGAGAAAAACTGAGCAAGCACAGCAGTGGTGACATTCACTCTCATTCTCTTCTTTTCATTGGATTTAGTCTTTAATTGGTGCTTCTGGTCTCTGGGTTCGGAAATGAGAGAACCTCTTGATATCACAATGTGATGGAGAACTAGAAAGAGGCGAAGCTGATAAATCTCCAACATTGTCTCCAGGAATTATTTCATTTCTTTTCAGGAATTTTTTTTTGTGAGTTAAGCAGTTTATGCCAGTAAGTCAGTAAACTGCCAACAGAATATTGAACAAATGATAAAAGGAGAACAATAAAAAACTTGCACTTTTTACCATGAACAATGCATTTATTAAGAAATTATAACTATTATAACTGATAGGAGCAAATATTTCTTCTTTATTCTTATTTCTTCACCCAAAAATGTTATTTATTTCATGCACTGACACTCTCGTCATTTGAGCCCTCTATGACTTTCTCATCTGAACACAAAAAAAGATATTTTGAAAAACGTTGTTACCGAAATCTTTATATTTCTCTTTTCTGGGCAGAAGACAGCCAGAAGAGAGAATGTCATCCAGGTCTGAAATGGCACGACGATTAGTAAATAATGATGATATGATGAACTATTACTTTGAGAGGCAATAAATTAATCATTTAAATATTTTTATTATAAAACACATTTTACGGGAATGTTTTATTTCATATAATTCAATTACAAACAATCACTGCTGTCTATACTCTGTCTGACCGAGACTCTTCTAAATTCGAAAAAATTTCCAGCAAATTAAAACACGATACATTTTCAGATAACAGACACAGACATTCAAAAAGAGATGCAAAAAGGACCTCTCTATCACTTCAGGCTTCACAAGACCTATGACCTCTATATTGACAGACTTCATTTAAAATAGCAGTGTGTTTGCATGGGGGTGTGCGTGTGTGTGTGTTTGCGTATGCATGAACAAATACGGGAGGAAAAAACTATGGAAGTGTTATCGTATATGTGGGGGTATGGATGTACATGTGTGTAAGTTTATATGCTTGGGTAACCATCTTCAAGTATTACAGTAAGTTCATGATGGCCAAAGTTTGTTCATTAATAAAATGTCACACTGAGGGGACATCTCATGAACTGAACTTCAATTTTATGTCCTTCTGATCTCCGGAACCAAATTACACAAATGGGTTTAATGTCACTTCCAGTACGACTCTTCAACATGTGCAGCTACACACATTACAGTACAAGCAATTACTCCGAGCAATCTTGCTTTTAATAGACCTTTCTAATGGAAGACGAAGCAGAAAATGATTTCCTCTTGTGTCTTTTTGTTTCCTTTCTTCTCTTGCACTGAATTTCTTTACACTTTCAAAGAATGCATCACAATAAATAATACCATTTCAATATTTACACTGAGAAAGACTTGCTAAAATCAATTTAATATAAGACAAGTAAAAATAGTAATCATTCAAATATAATTAAGATTAAGAAGCATCACAACGTTAAAGTCAAAAAATCAAATGCTTGTTTGTCATTGATAAAAAAAGAGTTAACATTTGTGGATTTGGTTTTAGTTACATTTTGTTCCTGGAAAAACTAACTTTTCACTTTCCCAAGTGAGATCTCATATATTTTTTTAATATTTGAGCTCAAAGTAAGCTAATTTAATAGAGGTATGTTTGTAGGAATTTATCAGAACACTTGTCATATCAAACACCAAGAACACAAAATAAGATATTTTGAAGTATGTTGGTAACCGAACAAAAGCACAAATAGACATATTTACATGCAATAACAAGTGAATGAGTCCCACTTTTGGTTATCTACTTTCTTTAAAATATCTCATTTTGTGAAAAGCAGAGACAGGAAAGTATAAAGGTTTGAAATAACAAGAACGTGATACAAAATAGTACAAATATCTAAACACTAGATAAAGACACATTAACTTAACAAGGAAAGTGAAGGAAATATTTGTCTTGTTTTATACACAAGCAAATTTCTCTTTAAAGAAAAGGACCTCTTAAGTTCTTAGCCCTCGATTAAACAAAAGCAAGCAAAAAGTATAAATGTTACTAAAAACATTTTGTGACAAGCATGCAAGTGTGCCAATATACATTCATAAAAGGACCAGACAAAGGTAGTTTGGTATGGCTATACTTCTGTCACGAGGTTTGAGTTGACAGAACCCAAATGCAGACAACTCATAAACAAAAGGTTTTATTTTCACAAAAAATACAACAAAAAATCCCTCAAGGGGCTAAACAAGATAAAAAGAAACTTAACTTGACAAGAAAACCACAGACAGGTAGGTGATGAACCAGCACAGGACAGAAAACACAAGGGCTTTAAATAGGGCAAACACAACAAGGGATAACGACACGGGGCAGGTGTGGGGAATGAAACAATGACGGGAAGATAGACAGGATAACAAGGGGGCGGGGTCTAGAGACAAGACAAGAGAGCACATGGCATGTCATAACTAAACAATGCCATGTGACACTCACACAGAACAAAGGTCTGCCATGATTCTGCCAAAATCAGGAAAAACATGACCAAGATAGGCAGAATCATGACAGAACCCCCCCCTTAAGGAACGACATCCTGGCGTTCCTCAAGGGAGCCAACAAACAGAACATGACAAAAACAAGCAGCACAGGGACCTGGTGCTGTCACGACCTGGCCCACAATACTAGAGAATACATGACAAGAAGGACCAGATCATGACAACACCCCCCCCCTCAGGGAACACCTAGCAACCCTGAAGGGGACACGACTGGGGGAACACACCAGACAGGGACAATGACAAGACCAAAAAAAAAACATCACAAAAATAACAAGTCCCAGAGACACAAAAACAATTGAAGGGCCTCAGACAGGAACAGTTCTGGAGGGCCATCTCCCAGAATCCACCAGGGGGCCCACAGACTGGAACACACAGGAAGGCCCAAAGACACGAACACACTTGAAGGGCCACGGACAGGAACAGATTCCAGTGGGCCCACACCCAGCATCCACCAGGGGGCCCATAGACTGGAACATACAGGAAGGCCCAGAGACAGGAACACACAGGAAGGACCACGGACAGGAACAGATCCAGAGGGCCCTCTCCCAGAATCCACCAGGGGGCCACAGGCTGGAACATACAGGAAGGCCCAGAGACACGAACACACTTGAAGGGCCACGGACAGGAACAGATTCCAGAGGGCCCTCACCCAGCATCCACCAGGGGGCCCATAGACTGGAACATACAGGAAGGCCCAGAGACAGGAACACACAGGAAGGACCACGGACAGGAACAGATCCAGAGGGCCCTCTCCCAGAATCCACCAGGGGGCCACAGGCTGGAACATACAGGAAGGCCCAGAGACACGAACACACTTGAAGGGCCACAGACTGGAACACACAGGAAGGCCCAAAGACACGAACAGTGTGTCTGCTGGGTTTTTGAGAGCTGTCTGCTGGGTTCTTGAGTGGCTGGTTCATTCTGTCACGAGGTTTGAGTTGACAGAACCCAAATGCAGACAACTCATAAACAAAAGGTTTTATTTTCACAAAAAATACAACAAAAAATCCCTCAAGGGGCTAAACAAGATAAAAAGAAACTTAACTTGACAAGAAAACCACAGACAGGTAGGTGATGAACCAGCACAGGACAGAAAACACAAGGGCTTTAAATAGGGCAAACACAACAAGGGATAACGACACGGGGCAGGTGTGGGGAATGAAACAATGACGGGAAGATAGACAGGATAACAAGGGGGCGGGGTCTAGAGACAAGACAAGAGAGCACATGGCATGTCATAACTAAACAATGCCATGTGACACTCACACAGAACAAAGGTCTGCCATGATTCTGCCAAAATCAGGAAAAACATGACCAAGATAGGCAGAATCATGACAACTTCAGCTTTATGCTCATCAGGGCAAGCATAAAAAGTAATAAGAAGTTGAGTATTTGACAGAGATAATAAAGTCAAACAATAAGTATAGCATCGCATTATTTGTAAATAAAAAAAAATTTGTAAACTGCACTGCCAATATTCTAATCAACAAAGTACACAAAAAATATATTTATATTTAAAATCCATAAAAGTTATGAAAATATTTCTTTAGTATAAATGCAGTCTACATATGGCTAGTCTGAGGGACTTGATTGGCGCAAAATCTCCAAAATATTTACTTTCCAGTCCTGCATGTCGAACCGAGCTGAATTCGTTGCCACCCGCAGTGATTACCCGAATGAGCTTTATGTTTCAAAACTTCAACAGCTCAATGTTTTCTCTCGCTGATGGATTTTCGTCACGGCAGCTGGGTCAAATGTTTCGAATTTAATGTGTGCTGAGTTTTGTGCCGTTGCTGCTTTGTGCAAGAGCGCAAAAAGAGAATGTGAGAGAAATACGCTGGCACGGAGACAATCATTTAAAAAAGTGTCTGTGAAAAAAGCTTTGAATAGTTTTTGGTAGCTGGTCATGGTGTTGGGGGAGTGGAGCTGATGAATAAAACATGATGGTCTGTAGCAGGACTATATTTTAACTTTATAGGACAAATCCCCAGCCGCTCTCATGAATACCACACCTGCAATCCACCCAGATCAATGGGTCAGATGGGAGGACCTGGCAACCCTGGTGAATTTAAACTAGACGCCTTTTTTGCGGTTACCGAGAGCCGGGCAGCCAAGGTCATGCTAAGACAGACAACCTAGTGTGTGTGTGTGTGTGTGTGTGTGTGTGTGTGTGTGGTGTTTGCGTGTAAGAGAAAGAGAAATGTCCGACCCCATTTTTCTCTTTTGGAAATATCGGGGGTGTCTACATATTTATTAATGATTAGAAATCTTACATAGTGCTAATACATCATTTCCTACTTCTCTGGTGTTTGATTAGCATGTTAAACTAATAGGATCTCTCATATAAATCACTTATGAGCTTCTTTTTTCTGTCTAGCTTAACATCAACAATTATGTTAATGGCACCTTTCACAGATAACATGAAACAAGTGTTGATTCATCAAATAAAAGATGTTTGACATTTAACCAGTTGCTCAGTCCACATCTCACCGCTCCCTTTTAAAACACTACAGTGACTGCCACAGGACAAACATGTCAACCCATTCCAATTTCTTTTGCAAAGAAGATCATTTATATACAAACATATTCTGTAAGCAGTTTGACAGAGTAGGGCTACAAATTCAATGTGAGATGACCCGCACTGTATATAGATCAAATGAATTCATTGTAAGATAATATAAACATAACACTTTATTATGCAATATCTTTATACGCCTCTGGAAATATAGCTTTGTACATTATATTACATTTTGTTAATAGATAGAAAAGGTGTGCTTTCTATTAGCTAGTGTTTCAGTTGGTTAAATCGGCTTACGGTCAAAAACTAGTTCATAAATACAGTTAACTACACCAGGAGATTTTGGGGTAAATAAAAGAACGGACCACATATGCCCTCATTAAAAACATCCGTGAGGTGGTGGTTGTCCAGATATCTAAATTGATAACATCCTTCCAAATAGAAACACTTAATTCATACAGGTTTGGAACTTGGGGTTGAACTACAGAATTTTAATTTTTGGATAGAATGTCCCCTTAAAATAGACATATTTTAAATTGTATTTATTATATTTTTTCTTTTTGCCGGCATGGGGAATTTGTTCTTTAAAATGTAAAAACTTTGAATAAAATATACACACATGGGCCACATGTGCTTTGCCACAATGACCGTCTGTTTTTCACATTTCAAGACACAAGAAATCTTTTTTTTTTCTTTTTTTTTAAGAATGTCTTTGAGTTGGTAAAGGACACCACATCAAAGCAAAAGCGAGAAAGAGAAACTCTTTTTTACTCACTTTTGTGTCATTCTAGACCCGTTTGCTGTCATTGTTTCAGTAAAAACAAAGCTAAAACTCTCTTGCCAAAAACACTGAGAGTTTAGAAACTTCAGAATATAATTAGAAAAACCACATTCACATCAGTTATATTTCAATTCTTTGGATAGCTGCTGTGTTTAGAACACAAAGAACAATTTTCAATCATTTACTGTTCTTTTTTTCTATTCCAAAAGCTTGTAGCTCACATACTTTACACTCAAATCCAAAATTAAATTGTAAAGAAAGTCATGATTTACTCCTTAACACAACACCCAATCTAAACTAAATTATGTTCAAAATTCTTCATTAACTTCCTTTGTATTTTGCAGAAAAAGTCGTAAAGTAAGACCGAAATTAAGTTTGCCGAAAGTAAGAAATATTTTACACAACCAGTTTAAAATCTGTTAGTTAAAATGTCATTATGTGTATATGAACTTTCCTTTTTTAATAAGAAGTATATTATGAGCAATATGTAAGAGAGGTGAGATACAATTTCAGATGTCCAATTTTCTCATATCTAGATCATCCACAGGATCAATATTAAACATCCCTACTGTTTTTTCTTTTCTCCATGATATCCCTGCATTAGAATCAGAATGAGAAAGAAATATATTTCAAAGTATGCTTAAACATACCAGAATAAAAAAATACATGTCTGTAAATATTATAGACAAATTTAACAAGTAGGTTTTTCTAAATATATTGTATGATAAGTTTGTAAATAATGAAATTCAGGAGTTTAAATAAACAGAGGGTTATAACACATTAATGTATCGTACAGTGTGGGAATATTTAAGAGTTTATAAGGCAAGAAACTCTTCCTGTACCTGGCTATCCTGGTATTTGGATCTCTATGGCTTTAAACCCCACAATCTCTACCTTTATACTTTTCCATTCTGCGCTTTATCTCGCTACACAAAGAGTCCCATTTTCCCCCTTTCTGAACACAAATAGAAATGCGGAAGTCTATAGCCACCAATTTGTCCTTTACATTAAAAAGTGAGCTCATTCTTCAGTGAATGAATTATAGATTAACCGATTAAGTGACAGATTAAACAGACACACAACAAGGCTGAAAACAATTCCTTTAACAGGTTAACACACAATGCTGGTGCAGAGACAGGTTTTGAGCTGGGTCTGTGAGTTTTAACAGATGGATCGAAGCCGAGGCTGTCACCTATGACAGGGTCACGTCCGGTGAGACCTAACCTCTCTGCCTCCACTCTCTGATCCATGCCACTGGTTCTCTTCCACAGATAAATCTATACTTCTCCTGCTTAACCAAGTTCAACCAGTAGGAGCCTAAACAACGCACATACACAATCCTACCGGATCTACAGATTTGATGTAAAAACACTGTGAAACAACAGAGGTCATATAGCCACTGTTAAAAAACGATAATAAGTTTACTTTTCTTAGAAAAGTAAGGGATGGTTCACATTTCGCACCGAAAAACCCACGTTTGCGCTCTACATGCATTGTTTCTCTTATCAGACTTAAAATAATGGGAGCTTGACAAATCATAAAGCTCAGGAAATCCCTAGGCCGCAGTGATGAGCTTTATTCTGCACGTTTCAATGTAATGGAACAACCAAAGGACGCTGATTGGTAAGTTCATGTCACATGATCTGCAGTGCGCTTGCAGCATTCTGAAAAGTTGAGATGTCTTGACCGCATCACTTCCGTTACGAGCAAGCGTCTACATTTGAAATAACAAACTTGAGCGAGCAGAAGACACTACATGTGAAACACACCTAAAGCTGTAGTCATGGCTTCTTTTTAAGGGGATAGTATCTGCAAATAAAATTATTTTAATGAATTAATTAACCTCAAGTTGTTTCAAACCTGTGTACAATTCTTAGCTCTGTTGAACACAAAGTAATCTATTTAAAGGCATGTTTAAAATTGAGATTTCTGAAGCACCACTGAAGACCACAATGGAAATAAATAAAGAGTAGTCAAAGGTGAGCAAACAATGAGTAATATTTTTTCCACTATGGTTCTCAACATTCCTCAATATCATTCTGTTGTGTATAACTGAACAAAGAAATATATACTGGTATACTTAAGGGCAAACCTGCATGGAGACCACAATGTTTCCAATGTTAAGGTTTTATTTGGAACCTCTGGAGGACACGACCTTGAAACTGAACTTTGGTCGACCATTCACACACTTTGTTTGTATGCAATAAAGCATTGCAGAACATATAACTTCATAGTCATAATTTGGGTGGTAAATCTGCATTTAAATGCAGTTCGAATGGGTTTTACATCTTGCCTAATCAAGTAGAATTAATAATTGTATCAAAATGATCAAAATCAACTTTGTTCAACAAAATTTTGGCAAGTGAACATTTGGCTAGTAACTTTGGAAAACCAATGCCAAAAGTAAATGTCTATCCCTGAATGCAAATGAAGATACAGGGGTTTGATAAAATAAAATAAACAGGTATTAATGTGTATGATTTCTGTCGTTACTATATTGTCTGTGTTGCATTTCAAAACCGGTTGTGTTACCACCGGACATTTGTAATAGTGTGAGCTTATTTACCAGGAGCATCTAAATCTTCATCAGTCCAACTGTCTCATGAGATGAAAGTTCAAGCAGCTTGATGTTGTGAAAGACAGATGGTATAAATCTGGACAGGAGGCTGAAGCTGTATTAAAGACAAGTAGTGGTCCAACAACATACAACAAAGAGAAACCCCTTGTTTCCTGGTGTTCATTGTTTTGCCCAACGTTTATTTGTTGAAGCCAAGAACTATTTTATTAACTATAAGTAGAATTTCTTAATGAACAAATTTCTCAAAATTGGTTCATTAAAACAACCAATCTGAAGCGAGGTCAGAAATAAACAAGGCCTTGCTGGTGAAACTGTCCCCATAATCAATGTCTTGGTTATAATTCTCAGTATTTTGTTCTAAACTTATTTAACTTCATAACACAAGACAAGCTGATTTAAATTGAAAGGTATCAACCTTATTATATACACTGAGAAATATTTAAATGAAATAAAATGTAAAAGTATTACAATAAAACGGCAAGTGTATTATTTTTATGTTTACCACTCTTTTTCATTGACGTATATTAATGCTGTTATAGTTTAATTTTCAAGCTTTCGAGTTCACCAAACCCCTCAACTTTTATTTACCTTTGTAACGTTTGTAGATTCAATATATCTGTGACTTTGGACTGAGCTTTGGCCAAGTAAATGTACATACATTTTCATCCAGAAATATATATAAGATATGTTGACAATTACCAATATCAAGATTATTCTTTAATAAACTTCTGAATATAACAGTTAACTGACCATAACAAACATTTACCCTTAAAGAGGAAATAACACACCTATTGTAATAAACAACTCCGGAAAGCAGATCCATCCCAAAATGGAAAAGATCCCAACAAACTCCATAATTTGATGTGTGTGTGATGTTAATATTCATCGTGTGTTTCAGCATCTCTGCAGCGAGAGCACATTAGGAGAAGACCAGTGAGCTGTGTGGGTCGGAATAATTGCTGTCATTTCTTTCTCACATTCAGTCACAATTGGTTCCCACACGTGCACGCACGGGCCACAACATCTTTTCTTGTTGCCTTTGGCGCATCTGTCAGCTTCTTTTTCTCTGGTTGTCACTTGAGATGACTACGAAAGCACTGTGTGAACGCAAATAAATGGACAAACGATAAATAAATAATCAAAGAAAGAAAGAAACAAACAAACAAGATCTAAACGAAGGGCAGATTTGGATGCCAAGGCAGCAGATCTGTCTCTTGCTCTTTGATGAAGAAAGATCATTTCCCATTCGGATTATTGGTTCGTTTGGAAGCAGTAAACAGGATATGATTTTCCGCAGGATGAATTGTGTTGTGATCACAGGATAAACGGCTCAAACGTAGATTGTGATGTGTTAGTCTTTATGTAGCTCGAATGGAATAATGTGATCAAAAATGCAATTTAAGACACTGTTTTAGTGTCTGAATCTGTATGATGCTATTTTTTGTGAGAGGTTTTAGAAATTCTCTTTATTAGGATTTTTAAGATTTGTCATTCCTTACTTTTTACATTGTTTTTATACATATTTGTATTTGATTCATTATTTCGTCATATATACCAGTTTCAGCTTATATTCACAAAATGTTTATTAACGGGCTGTCAAAGAATTTTATGTTTTGATTACATTTGTCCGTGCATTGTGCATTGTGTAATTTTGGGAAAATATTTTGGGGGAAGGTAAAACATTTTTGATAAATATAAATAAATGCCTAAGTATGTTTTTATAATATATGAATATGCATAGAAGACGGACATATATGATGCATACACCAACTTTTATTCTGGATGTATTTACTTGACTGACCACTTTATTTATTTAATCAGGTTCTCATTTAATTGATTAGTCGAATCAGTTAAGAAATCCAACTTATCTGGAAGTCTCACATCTAAATTTAGAACTAAAGGAACATATTTAACAAAAAAATATTTTCAATTTACCAGCTTTGAAATTAAGTAAATATATTGTTAAATTTCTGTGTGAAAAGATACGAAAACCTTGTTAACCATGAATATGGCAATTATTTATATAATAAATTAATACTTTACTATATTACAAACTATATTAGAATTTTTCTCAGAAATGAACTTGCACTCACTTTTTTACTGGTAAATCAATTTCATGTATTTGATTTTATCTTATTAGTATATTTGTATATTTTTGTGATATATATACAAAGCCACAATATTTTTTGTAGTGTAATAAAGTCAGTCAGTAAGCTTTTCTCACAGACAGCTATGTCTGAACTTAGAAAGTTTAGAATATAGCACATATAGCCTAAACAATGTTTAGATTGGCTTTATGATAATATTTCTTCTCCTTCGTCATTCAATCAGTACATACCTATAGATCCACTATACATCAGTAAGTGAAGTCATCCCAATAAATTTGAATTGTATTACTTCAAGATGTCTGAAGCACTCATTGAAGAACTCCACAAAGCATGACCTGACACACACAAGTGTGTTGTGACAGATCTACACACTTATATGCAGGTGACACAACCTCTCCAGAAATGATCATACAGAATTACCTACAGAATCCATGATTATAGAAGTGACTGTGAATCTCATTTATGAAGTCTGTGTAATGCATGATGGGATTGAGTGGCGTTGAGTTTATGTCATGAGTGTGAATAGAAGATTCCTCATCAGTGCTGAAGAGCGGTGTTCATTACTATCACCTGCGCTATATGGTGCATAAGAACTCTACTGCTGCTTCAATTAACTCCACACTAGATCATAGACATGAGAGAGAGAGAGAGAGAGAGAGGAGAGAGAGAGAGAGGAGAGAGAGAGAGAGAGAGAGAGAGAGAGAGAGAGAGAGAGAGAGAGACGAGACAGAGAGAGGAGAGAGAGAGAGAGAGAGAGAGAGAGAGAGAGAGAGAGAGAGAGAGAGAGAGAGAGAGAGAGAGAGAGAGAGAGAGACGAGAGACAGAGAGAGAGAGAGAGAGAGAGAGAGAGAGAGAGAGAGAGAGAGAGAGAGAGAGAGAGACGAGACAGAGAGAAAGAGAGAGAGAGAGAGAGAGAGGAGAGAGAGAGAGAGAGAGAGAGAGAGAGAGACGAGAGACAGAGAGAGAGAGAGAGAGAGAGAGAGAGAGAGAGAGAGAGAGAGAGAGAGATGAGAGAGAGAGAGAGAGAGATGAGAGACAGAGACGAGAGAGAGAGAGAGAGAGAGAGAGAGAGAGAGAGAGAGAGAATGTGTGTCACAGCATGCTATGTGCGTGATATGATACAGTTTTTGCATGGCAAAATGAAAGTCTAAAGAAAAATGGGAGGAGAAGAGGAGAGAGGCGAGACAAAATAAGCTAGAAGAGGCATCTGAGGGTGTCTCCAAACCAAGACCACCAAAAATTGAATCTTGCACGAATAAATGTTTATACCACAACATAACAGTGTATTCAAAACCCCAAAGATCTACAAACATGTCTTTTCAGAGAACATCCATTGCACATTGAGAAAAGGTTAAATTGTATTGTGCTAACATGCAAAGAATAGGACGTGTGTGTATAATTGTGAGTGAGGAACACAGATTATATTCACTGGTTCTGAATTTGCCACTGTCAGGATTTGAAGCTGAACCAAAAGCAAATGAGTTTCAGAAGAGTGGACCATCGAATGATGGGCTAGAACTTACCGCTCTCTGACAGAGCGTGTAAACATGGTGCTGGAAATAAAAAGTGCTGAACAGTTACGGCCTTTTAACTGACATTATAATAAGTGTTTGTTCTGTAGCTCAGCTGTGTTGCTGTAGAACAAGTGCAGGGCTTTAGACTGCGACCAAATGGATTGACATTGCAACTATTTTGCTGACGCGAACAGTTTTTCTGGGAAAATGTGACTGCCATAATCAACAATATATCATTTTGGCACATTAGACATTTAATGCACAGAAATGTTATTCTAAGTATCCAGTCATTTAATTTCAGCCTGCTGCCTGTATTGTAGGAGATGTGAAGCTCATGTAGGAAACATACTGGTATACTTTAAACAATATAGTAATAAAAGCTCACCAACAATATGGCAAAGCAGATGAAAATGTAAGACAAAACATTAAATATTTTCTATTTATGAGCCACTATTGATAAAATCCAGCTTATATAAGAATAAAAACTAAAGGCCTCTAGCTCTCGCACAACAGATAATACATATACAGTCCTCTTCAATGGATTTAAAAAATGTTACAGGAGCCCTTAATAGACAAACTGCTCTACAGGGCTTGCTTTGCAAAGACACTTAGTAAAATAGGCAAGATCTATTAGTGTCAGCATCCTTGCCCTCCTGACATCATCTGTAGTGCTTTGAAAGGGATGGAAGGATTGAGTCGCAGGTTCTTCAAAGAATCTCTCAATAAAGGGTAACAATACAAATAATCCATGGACACTACAAGGTTGCTATAATACACATGCCCTTATAATTTTGAAATAGTCGTTTGACGTCTCTTAAAAATGATTTATTAAATCTATGGTTGAATGTATTTGTGTTTGAGAGAGACGGTCAAAATCGTTTTTCAGACTTTATCTGTATTGTATCTATTGAATGGTGATGACACAGACCTAATCAATGTTACAACCAATGCAGGGCTGTGTGTGTGTGTGTGTGTGTGTGTGTGTGTGTGTGTGTGTGTGTGTGTGTGTGTGTGTGTGTGTGTGTGTGTGTGTGTGTGTGTGTGTGTGTGTGTGTGTGTGTGTGTGTGTGTGTGTGTGTGTGTGTGTGTGTGTGTGTGTGTGTGTGTGTGTGTGTGTGTGCGTGCGTGCGTGTGCGTGTGCGTGTGTGTGTGCGTGTGTGTAAGAGAGAGGGTTCAACATCCCGCCTCCTGCAGTGCTGACAAATCTGATCTGCCTCAATTACAGACCGGTAGATCTATCTTCACATGACCCACAAAACATCATTTTACACACAGCGGATGGATGAGACACACACATATCGACGAAATATCTTTCATCTCCCCTTCCTTTCCTCATCAGACTCTCCTGATATCCCTCTCTTTTCATCCCACCTTCTACTCGCCACCTCTGAGTAATTTCTTTCTCGCCGTATCGAAGCAGATGACAATTCAGTCTCTGTCAGGCAGCCAGTGTACACCTGAGAGAGCCTTTCCTTCCAGTCTCGCAGAGTTTTTCAAAGCGGAAAATTTTCTCATAAAACTTCGCCACTCTTTCGGTTGTCCCTGGACGCTCTCGCTCTTACCGTCCCCCTCTCTCTCTTTCTCTCGTCCCAGAGGCCTGTGACAGCGCAGCTGAGTTACGCAGTTTTACAGAAGCTATTAAACATCCTTTTGTTGGAATTGATTAACAGCAAGGACACTATTAATTGAAAATATGCAGCGAATTAAGACAAGAGAAAGGGAATGACGGATACTGTCGAGAAAGCTAATAATCCATAAATGTGGACGGATGGTGCGGGTATCCGCATCCTTTCTGATTATTTGTGCTATAAATCGGCGACATGTGCAGAGGTCATTCTGTTTGAAGGGATTACTTCCACCACTCATAACCCTGTTAACTCCGTATCACGGCTCAAAGACAATGCAGCCTGTTGGGCTAATGAAAACTAATTACAGATGAAAGCATGATGTAAAGCAAAGCTCGGGCGACACGCTCGTGTCAACAGCCCCGAGCTCTCTCTCTCTCTCTCTCTCTCTCTCTCTCTCTCTCTCTCTCTCTCTCTCTCTCTCTCTCTCTCTCTCTCTCTCTCTCTCTCTGGAAGCCATCTGTTGGAGGTGATTAATCGAGATTACAGTGACCCTCGGTGTGGGACCGACCAAAGCCGTGGTGGACTCTTCACGCTCCGCTTAATTCATGTCATTGGGCTCCAGAGTTTTGCTCCTACAGGGGGGTCGTGACCTCCTGATCTACGGTAGGGTCGGAAGCATCGCATCATTGCTCTTTGTTCGACGTGCAAGCGTTCAACCTTCCACCTAAAGCCCGTAGGTGGATGAGAATTTAACTGGTGACCATATGAGAGGCCTTAGATCCATATTTAAGAGTTTTTGCCCCCGGAGCTGTGAGAAATGAATTATTGCTTTTCAGGTGGCAGCTTCACAGTATGACAATCCTCTCTTGGATTCATTAAGTGATTCACGGAGGTTATGAAAAGGTTTATTGAGACCACTCAAAAAACACTGAAACATCAGGAGACTGATGTTAGACTTTCATAGGGTCACAATGTCAGCTTGTCTCAAAAGTGAGGGTTTCTTGGGCTTTTGGACCTCCCAATGAAAGATCCGGATAACTTACTGTTTAACAGATACCCACCAAAAGTCATATAATAGCTACATACAAACTGGATGTTCAACCATATCATTACATTGAAAACTTCAAAGGCTTCCTTAAGGTTAAATGAATTTGGCATTGCATGGTTCATGCATTTAAAAGATATCAAACTGACTTGTGACGCCAAAGATGGGTAAACACAATTGTATTATCCAGTTATGTTATGTAGGTCCATTCAATTCAGGAAACTTGAAAAGAAGTTTAACTACAAATGTAAAGTGCTACAAAATGCTTTGTAAAGGCAAGTGAAATCTTAGGAGAACACTAGAATTGTTAGGCTTATACAGTCAAGTGCTGTATTCTTCCCGTTTCTTCCTGTTTAAATGGCAAAAATACAATCATCCACTTTGGTATTTATAATTAGCTATAAACCCCTCCTTTAACAGTTGACGCAAAAAATACAGGACATTTTCAAGCTAGCATTGGGACAAAGGAACTGAACCCCAACCACTGGGTTATAAATTAACTTATGCTGGTTTGCTTTAACCAATCTTTGTATTACATAAACCCTTTTCTGGGTTCATTTAAACCAACGGCAGAACTTTTTATAACCCAACATTTTTAGAATGACAATCCAGTATTTTAAACCATTTTCCAAGAAAACAGAATCTGTAAAGATATGAAAAGAAACTGTTATGTCAAACTGCAAGCAAATAATTGTAACCATATCAAGAAAGGCATGAGCAAACATTGATTAAGTCTTGAAAGGAACTGAAGATGACTCATGCAGGTTAAAATGGCTAAGACCCGGATGATAATTAATTATATTCATTATTAATATTCCCATTTAGATATTAAGAGTTATAAGTTTCTTTGAAGGATGAAGCAAATTATCAATCATGCAACATTATGTTTGTTCTTGCATTGCATTACATTATTACCATAGTGACAAAAAATCACTCCTCTGTCTGATTCAGTGCAAGATTGTGAAAGTTGCTGAAGAGGGTTTTCAATAAAAAATTTGACTTGAAACATCAAAACAGCTTGAATCTATACAGATGGTTGCAAAATGAAAAGAATTGAATCATCTCAAGAATCACTGTTCAGTAT
>CM065656.1:18686554-18706554 GCA_033220385.1 Triplophysa yarkandensis
AAATTATGTCATACAGCCCAGAAATTATTCCTCTGTTATGAGGGACAAATGAAAGCATGGTTTCCCAGCAATGCTCTGTAGGTAAAGAGGGGAAATTTGGGAAACACTTGGCGACAAAATGACGAGTTTGAAAATAGCGAAACAGATGACTAACAGGGAGTTCATAGCGAGTTGACGAATTGGTAAAACTGTAGAAGTCTACATATAAATCTCTAACATATAAATCATCTCTAACATATAAATCTCTAAATTGTGTAATACCCTTGTCGTACCATAGCGAAAATGTCTAATCCGAAAGCGATGGAGGAAGGATACATTGAATATTAACAAAATGTGTCCAGGTGATAAAAAGTCATTTTCAGACAATTACAAAAAATATATTTATCTCGTTTGGGAAAAGAGCTCTTTATATTGTCATCACAATCACACTCAAAACACACACTCAAAACACATACACACACACACACACACACACACTCAAAACACAGAGATACACACACACGCACTCAAAAAACAGAGACACAAACACACATAGACGCACACATAGACACACACACACTCAAATCACACATACACACTCAAAACCCACACCATCTCTAACCCTCACACACACAAAAAAGTTTTTGCAGACTGCAGCGTTGAGAGTTGGAAGACCAAGTTTCTACATTTCCCACAATCGGAATTATTCTGAAACATGAAATGAATAACTTGAGTTCTTTTCTTTTTTACGAAGCATCAAACTACAGGACACACATAATCCAGTTTAATTTAACCATCTCATTTCTGGATGAACTCTTCCTTTAACAATAAACTTCCGACCAGGACAAAAAGTCATGTAATTGAAGTTGTGAGTTTAACTCCTGTAAACGTGAGCTCGGTTAGGCCGATATGATTACATCTAAGCGCAGGATCAGTGCGGTACGCTGGGATTTATCAGGTCGAGCGCTCCGCTGTGTGTGTGTGTCTGTGTCAGACAGGCGGCTTATTCTCCGGGCAGAAACCGGACTGCAGCAAGTTTTGACCCGCGGGTCCACCGAGCGCTCGCACCTGTATAGAGCCTCTGTGTGTCGGGCCAACTGAACCCTGTCCTGAGAAAAAACTCCCACACAAGAGACCGATTCAGCCCGTAAACCCCCCCCACCACCATCAGGACCTTAAACAACTGATCTCAGGACAGATGAACGGTCAGAGGTGAACACTAGAACACACATGGAATAATGCAGTTGTGTAATTCACAGAGTTTATTAAAAACATGTTAAGCACAAAACAGCAGCACTACTTCACAAGTCTGACTTTCTCTTTCAGGATCTTAAACTTTGGGTTGTTGTGGATTTTCTTGTTGAACAAAGCGAGAACTTCTTCCTCTGATCTGTAATTGGAGTTTCCAGTGAATGAATAATATTGAGCTAAAACCTGAAAAAAAACCATACAGACCAATGAATATGAGAATGAATGAATAAATGAATGAGGGTTAGTTATGGTTTAAATTAAACTAACCAATCAAAAGACAGCAGACTCAAATTATCATTTATAATCTTGACAAATTCATCTTAAGAAGTTTCATTTCTTTAACTCAAGTAAAATGAAACTCACTTTCTTTCGAAGTTTTTTGACAGCGAGCTCTTCATCTGGAGCATCTCTCAACACGGCTTTTATCGTTCCTTTCCAATTAAACTTTCCTTTAACACAAAAAAAACAGATGTTTTATCAACTTCATATGGGATGGATTTAGTTGAATAGTTAATATCATCAAAATATCAAAGACACTTTTCCTCTAAAATAATCAAAAAATCTTGAGTTGTTAAAGTAATAAAAAAGAACTATTTTAGAAAAGGATTTTAAAATTATACATGCGGGTCAAATAAATGCCACAGACATCCATCATTACATGTTACTGTGCCACAGGAAGTAATGTTAACATTATTACAATTATAAATTACCTTTAGCATTAGATTCAGACTCCACCTCCTGGTCCACTGGCTCCTCCCCTTCTGTGTTTAAACTCTCTAATTGGTCAGAACAGAACAAGATTAAAATGGTTGTTGTCATGATCTTGAAACAGAGATATTCTGAAGATGTTATAAATACCATCAATCTCCTCTTGTTTTGACTTCTTGTGTTTTTTCTTCTTCTTCTTTTCTTCTGTGTGTTGATGAGTTTCTTCTGTATGTCGTTTCCTCTTCTTCTTCATCCCGTTCTCACAGGTGTCATGTCCGTTTTGCTCAGAGATCTCTTCTGATGCCACTTCAGGGTTTGTTTGGCTCTCAGGGGAACATTCACTAAGTGTTTCCTTGCTTTGTGTGTTATTTCCCTGCAAAAAAATGACACATCAGGTCAAACATTGCAGAAAAAAACGAAAGATACACATATCTCTCTTGGCACAGGAGATTCACTTCTATAATAATAGAAATAAAAGAGAATGAAATGAGCCGGTACACACAAGAAGAGTGTGAAGGTGAAAATGAATGTAGATTTTAGGGGTTAGGGTTGTGTATGGTTACGTTCATATTGAGATCTTTCCTGATACGGTAATGAAGGGTTGTGTAGGATTTATGAATGTTTTCGGGAGAAATATGTGAGAAAGAGACGAGACTAAAGAGCCTATTTGCTTAATGTTTAGTTGAAATAATAAAATAATCTCTTACACTGTTGGCAGTGAAAAGAATCTCCCAGACCTGCTGGATTAAAGCCGGGTTATGGATCTTCAGGCTGTTCATTATCCAGTTCTGCACGTGAACAAAACAAACACTCATAAATAAACTCATGACACGGAATGAACATCCATCACACTGAGTTTTAAGATCTTCACCTGAAACTTTCCTCTCTTCCTGGGCACGTTCTCATACGAGCTGATCTGATCCAGAATCTGATAAAGTTTAGGATCAATGTCAGACTGTTTCATAGCCTCCTGGATTCTCTGGAACACAGCAGAAGGTTTGAGAATTAAAGAGAATCTGATGGACATTCCATTGGCAAGAGTGGTGTTCAAGGAACCAAAAAGGACCCATGTAACACCTCTCTTCATAAAACTACATTGGCTTCCTGTAGCAGCTCGCATTGAATTTAAATGTCTTCTCATTGCCTACAAGACCACCACCGGTTCAGCTCCCACTTACCTTAACTCACTAATGCAAAGATATAGACCCTCAAGATCTCTGCGCTCCGCAAATGAGCTGAGACTTGTGGTACCAGCTCAAAAGGGTAAAAAATCTCTCTCTTGAACGTTCTCTGCTTCAGTTCTTTTCCGTCTACACCTAACTCACCAACTCACTTCTTTTCTAACATACTCAAACTTTATAAGAAAAAAAACCCTTTGTTCTCTCCTAAAGGTTTAATCTCACTTTGTGTAACTTTGTAACTGTTCTTACACTTGTTCACCTGTTGTTATCTCTGATATTTACTGCTTCATTGTGTCCTCGACTCTTTGTAAATTCAAGAGTTGATTTACCTGAATCCACTGAAGCTGCTTCACATCTCCTTTATTCACCTTCACCTGGAAATCTCTTCCTCCATATTTCTGATCTTCACTTATGCATTTATTGTGGTTTCTGTAATCTTCACCCCTGTACACAAACACCAAAAGTCACAACAGTCACAACAGTCACAACAATCACACAGACACACAGACACACAGACACACAGACACACACAGACACAGACACAGACACACAGACACACACAGAGACACACAGAGACACACACACACACACACACACACACACACACACACACACACACACACACACACACACACACACACACAGACACACACACAGACACACACACACAGACACACACACACAGACACAGACACACAGACACACACACACACACACACACACACACAGACAAACACACACAGACACAGACAAACACACACACAGACACAGACACAGACACAGACACAGACACAGACACAGACACAGACACAGACACAGACACAGACACAGACACAGACACAGACACAGACACACACACAGACACAGACACAGACACACACACACACACACACACACACACACACACACACACACACACACACACACACACACACACAGACACACAGACACACACAGACACAGACACACAGAACACACTGAACACACAGACACACACACACACACACACACACACACACTGAACACACACACACAGACACACTGAACACAGACAGACACACAGACACACACACACACACACACACACACACACACACACACACACACACACACAGCACACACACACACACACAGACAGACAGACAGACACACACAGACAGACAGACAGACAGACACACACACACACAGACACACAGACACACACACAGACAGACAGACACACACACAGACAGACAGACACACACACACACACACACACACACACACACACACAGACAGACACACACAGCACACACACACACACAGACAGACAGACACACACAGACAGACAGACAGACACACACAGACAGACACACACACACACAGACACACACAGCACACACACACACAGACAGACAGACACACACAGACACACACACACACACACACACACACACACACACACACACACACACACACACACACACACACACAGCACACACACACACAGACAGACAGACAGACACACACAGACAGACAGACAGACAGACACACACACACACAGACACACAGACACACACACAGACAGACAGACACACACACACACAGACACACACACACACACACACACACACACACACACACACACACACACACACACACACACTCACCAGAAGTCTTTCCCACAGTCGATACAAGATAAACTGTGACATTCTCGACACTTGTGCAGATGTTTGTCCACCTGAGCTTTCTTCAGTGATTCTCCACAGACGTTACAGGTGAAGAACACCATCCTGAGGAATGTTCTGCCAAACAACACACACACACACACACACACACAGTCAATCAAACTCTGAGTCATGACGTCATGATAACTCACTTAAAGTTTAAACTCACTCGTGTGTGGATCTCCACGTGAGGTCTGAATAATCACGTGCTCACACGGGCGCGCGCATGCGCAGTGTAACTGCTTCAATTCCGGCCGGAAACACCTCTCGATAAAAGAAACATTTATTAAATAATTAAAGTCTGTAATTATACAAACAAACACATTAGAAACATTTATTAAATAATTAAAGTCTGTAATTATATAAACAAACACATTAGAAACATTTATTAAATAATTAAAGTCTGTAATTATATAAACAAACACATTAGAAACATTTATTAAATAATTAAAGTCTGTAATTATATAAACAAACACATTAGAAACATTTATTAAATAATTAAAGTCTGTAATTATATAAACAAACACATTAGAAACATTTATTAAATAATTAAAGTCGTCTATAATTATATAAACAAACACATTAGAAACATTTATTAAATAATTAAAGTCTGTAATTATACAAACAAACACATTAGAAACATTTATTAAATAATTAAAGTCTGTAATTATATAAACAAACACATTAGAAACATTTATTAAATAATTAAAGTCTGTAATTATATAAACAAACACATTAGAAACATTTATTAAATAATTAAAGTCTGTAATTATATAAACAAACACATTAGAAACATTTATTAAATAATTAAAGTCGTCTATAATTATATAAACAAACACATTAGAAACATTTATTAAATAATTAAAGTCTGTAATTATATAAACAAACACATTAGAAACATTTATTAAATAATTAAAGTCTGTAATTATATAAACAAACACATTAGAAACATTTATTAAATAATTAAAGTCTGTAATTATATAAACAAACACATTAGAAACATTTATTAAATAATTAAAGTCTGTAATTATATAAACAAACACATTAGAAACATTTATTAAATAATTAAAGTCGTCTATAATTATACAAACAAACACATTAGAAACATTTATTAAATAATTAAAGTCTGTAATTATACAAACAAACACATTAGAAACATTTATTAAATAATTAAAGTCTGTAATTATATAAACAAACACATTAGAAACATTTATTAAATAATTAAAGTCGTCTATAATTATATAAACAAACACATTAGAAACATTTATTAAATAATTAAAGTCGTCTATTATTATATAAACAAACACATTAGAAACATTTATTAAATAATTAAAGTCGTCTATAATTATATAAACAAACACATTAGAAACATTTATTAAATAATTAAAGTCGTCTATTATTATATAAACAAACACATTAGAAACATTTATTAAATAATTAAAGTCTGTAATTATACAAACAAACACATTAGAAACATTTATTAAATAATTAAAGTCGTCTATAATTATATAAACAAACACATTAGAAACATTTATTAAATAATTAAAGTCGTCTATAATTATATAAACAAACACATTAGAAACATTTATTAAATAATTAAAGTCGTCTATAATTATATAAACAAACACATTAGAAACATTTATTAAATAATTAAAGTCGTCTATAATTATATAAACAAACACATTAGAAACATTTATTAAATAATTAAAGTCGTCTATAATTATATAAATAAACACATTAGAAACATTTATATATACATTACAGATATATTTATGTTGTATATTATTAATGTTGTAAAACCTGCGTGATAATATTAAAACCCAAACGAAGTTTAATGATGATATTACTATATGTTGTATAATGTACTCTTGTGTTTCTGTTATAATCGTGAACTTTTATTACATTCTTGAGAGTAATGCTTCACAAACAAACACATCAGGACTCTTAATTTGTAGAGGAAGTGACGCCGAATCCTCGGTCGGTGCCTGTTCATCCTAACTTAAGGTGAGAAAAGTAACACTTGTTCTTTCTCTTAAACACACACAGTTAACACAACACAAACACACACAAATATGACACACATCTACAACACAATGTGACGCGGTACAGTCGGTCATGTGATCATCTAAATCACATCACGAGCGCGTGACGCTCGATCCTCATTTTCTCATGACTGGTCATTAATGCACAAGAACCTGTGACGTCACGAGCATCACTATTGTAAATACACTAAAGAAGTACACACGTGTTTGTGTGTGTAAGTCCTGTGTTGTGTTGTGTTGTGTGTTGTGATTGTGTGTGTAAGTCCTGTGTTGTGTTGTGTTGTGTTGTGTGCAGATGGACAGTCTGAGCAGTCACAGTGTGTTGTGTTGTTGTGTTGTGTTGTGTGCAGATGGACAGTCTGAGCAGTCACAGTGTGTTGTGTTGTGTTGTGTGCAGATGGACAGTCTGAGCAGTCACAGTGTGTTGTGTTGTGTTGTGTGCAGATGGACAGTCTGAGCAGTCACAGTGTGTTGTGTTGTGTTGTGTTGTGTTGTGTGCAGATGGACAGTCTGAGCAGTCACAGTGTGTTGTGTTGTGTTGTGTGCAGATGTACAGTCTGAGCAGTCACAGTGTGTTGTGTTGTGTGCAGATGGACAGTCTGAGCAGTCACAGTGTGTTGTGTTGTGTTGTGTGCAGATGGACAGTCTGAGCAGTCACAGTGTGTTGTGTTGTGTTGTGTTGTGTTGTGTTGTGTTGTGTTGTGATTGTGTGTGTAAGTCCTGTGTTGTGTTGTGTTGTGTTGTGTTGTGTGCAGATGGACAGTCTGAGCAGTCACAGTGTGTTGTGTTGTGTTGTGTTGTGTTGTGTTGTGTTGTGTTGTGTTGTGTTGTGATTGTGTGTGTAAGTCCTGTGTTGTGTTGTGTTGTGTTGTGTTGTGTGCAGATGGACAGTCTGAGCAGTCACAGTGTGTTGTGTTGTGTTGTGTTGTGTTGTGTTGTGTGCAGATGGACAGTCTGAGCAGTCACAGTGTGTTGTGTTGTGTTGTGTTGTGTTGTGTTGTGTGCAGATGGACAGTCTGAGCAGTCACAGTGTGTTGTGTTGTTGTGTTGTGTGCAGATGTACAGTCTGAGCAGTCACAGTGTGTTGTGTTGTGTTGTGTTGTGTGCAGATGGACAGTCTGAGCAGTCACAGTGTGTTGTGTTGTGTTGTGTTGTGATTGTGTTGTGGTTGTGTTTGTGTTGTGTTGTGTTGTGTGCAGATGGACAGTCTGAGCAGTCACAGTGTGTTGTGTTGTGTTGTGTGCAGATGGACAGTCTGAGCAGTCACAGTGTGTTGTGTTGTGTTGTGTTGTGTTGTGTTGTGTTGTGTTGTGTGCAGATGGACAGTCTGAGCAGTCTAAGTGTGTTGTGTTGTGTTGTGTTGTGTTGTGTTGTGTTGTGTGCAGATGGACAGTCTGAGCAGTCTAAGTGTGTTGTGTTGTGTTGTGTTGTGTTGTGTGCAGATGGACAGTCTGAGCAGTCACAGTGTGTTGTGTTGTTGTGTTGTGTGCAGATGGACAGTCTGAGCAGTCACAGTGTGTTGTGTTGTGTTGTGTTGTGTTGTGTTGTGTTGTGTTGTGTGCAGATGGACAGTCTGAGCAGTCTAAGTGTGTTGTGTTGTGTTGTGTGCAGATGGACAGTCTGAGCAGTCACAGTGTGTTGTGTTGTTGTGTTGTGTGCAGATGGACAGTCTGAGCAGTCACAGTGTGTTGTGTTGTGTTGTGTTGTGTGCAGATGGACAGTCTGAGCAGTCTAAGTGTGTTGTGTTGTGTTGTGTTGTGTGCAGATGGACAGTCTGAGCAGTCTAAGTGTGTTGTTTTGTGTTGTGTTGTGTGCAGATGGACAGTCTGAGCAGTCACAGTGTGTTGTGTTGTGTTGTGTTGTGTGCAGATGGACAGTCTGAGCAGTCACAGTGTGTTGTGTTGTGTTGTGTTGTGTGCAGATGGACAGTCTGAGCAGTCTAAGTGTGTTGTGTTGTGTTGTGTTGTGTGCAGATGGACAGTCTGAGCAGTCTAAGTGTGTTGTGTTGTTGTGTTGTGTTGTGTTGTGTTGTGTGCAGATGTACAGTCTGAGCAGTCACAGTGTGTTGTGTTGTGTTGTTGTGTGCAGATGGACAGTCTGAGCAGTCACAGTGTGTTGTGTTGTGTTGTGTTGTGTGCAGATGGACAGTCTGAGCAGTCACAGTGTGTTGTGTTGTGTTGTGTTGTGTTGTGTGTTGTGATTGTGTTGTGTTGTGTTTGTGTTGTGATTGTGTTGTGTTGTGTGTTGTGATTGTGTTGTGTTGTGTTGTGTGCAGATGGACAGTCTGAGCAGTCACAGTGTGTTGTGTTGTGTTGTTGTGTGCAGATGGACAGTCTGAGCAGTCACAGTGTGTTGTGTTGTGTTGTGTTGTGTTGTGTTGTGTGCAGATGGACAGTCTGAGCAGTCACAGTGTGTTGTGTTTTGTTGTGTTGTGTTGTGTGCAGATGGACAGTCTGAGCAGTCACAGTGTGTTGTGTTGTGTTGTGTTGTGTTGTGTTGTGTTGTGTTGTGTGCAGATGGACAGTCTGAGCAGTCACAGTGTGTTGTGTTGTGTTGTGTGCAGATGGACAGTCTGAGCAGTCACAGTGTGTTGTGTTGTGTTGTGTGCAGATGGACAGTCTGAGCAGTCACAGTGTGTTGTGTTGTGTTGTTGTGTGCAGATGGACAGTCTGAGCAGTCACAGTGTGTTGTGTTGTGTTGTGTTGTGTGTTGTGATTGTGTTGTGTTTGTGTTGTGATTGTGTTGTGTTGTGTGTTGTGATTGTGTTGTGTTGTGTTGTGTGCAGATGGACAGTCTGAGCAGTCACAGTGTGTTGTGTTGTGTTGTTGTGTGCAGATGGACAGTCTGAGCAGTCACAGTGTGTTGTGTTGTGTTGTGTTGTTGTGTTGTGTTTGTGTTGTGTTGTGTGCAGATGGACAGTCTGAGCAGTCACAGTGTGTTGTGTTGTGTTGTGTGCAGATGGACAGTCTGAGCAGTCACAGTGTGTTGTGTTGTGTTGTGTTGTGTGCAGATGGACAGTCTGAGCAGTCACAGTGTGTTGTGTTGTGTTGTGTTGTGTGCAGATGGACAGTCTGAGCAGTCACAGTGTGTTGTGTTGTGTTGTGTTGTGTTGTGTTGTGTGCAGATGGACAGTCTGAGCAGTCACAGTGTGTTGTGTTGTGTTGTTGTGTGCAGATGGACAGTCTGAGCAGTCACAGTGTGTTGTGTTGTGTTGTGTTGTGTTGTGTGCAGATGGACAGTCTGAGCAGTCACAATGTGTTGTGTTGTTGTGTTGTGTTGTGTTGTGTTGTGTTGTGTTGTGTTGTGTGCAGATGGACAGTCTGAGCAGTCACAGTGTGTTGTGTTGTTGTGTTGTGTGCAGATGGACAGTCTGAGCAGTCACAGTGTGTTGTGTTGTGTTGTGTTGTGTGCAGATGGACAGTCTGAGCAGTCACAGTGTGTTGTGTTGTGTTGTGTTGTGTGCAGATGGACAGTCTGAGCAGTCACAGTGTGTTGTGTTGTGTTGTGTTGTGTTGTGTTGTGTTGTGTGCAGATGGACAGTCTGAGCAGTCACAGTGTGTTGTGTTGTGTTGTGTTGTGTTGTATGCAGATGGACAGTCTGAGCAGTCACAGTGTGTTGTGTTGTTGTGTTGTGTGCAGATGGACAGTCTGAGCAGTCACAGTGTGTTGTGTTGTGTTGTGTTGTGTGCAGATGGACAGTCTGAGCAGTCACAGTGTGTTGTGTTGTGTTGTGTTGTTGTGTGCAGATGGACAGTCTGAGCAGTCACAGTGTGTTGTGTTGTGTTGTGTTGTGTTTTTGTGTGCAGATGGACAGTCTGAGCAGTCACAGTGTGTTGTGTTGTGTTGTGTGCAGATGGACAGTCTGAGCAGTCACAGTGTGTTGTGTTGTTGTGTTGTGTGCAGATGGACAGTCTGAGCAGTCACAGTGTGTTGTGTTGTGTTGTGTTGTGTTGTGTTGTGTGCAGATGGACAGTCTGAGCAGTCACAGTGTGTTGTGTTGTGTTGTGTTGTGTTGTGTTGTGTGCAGATGGACAGTCTGAGCAGTCACAGTGTGTTGTGTTGTTGTGTTGTGTGCAGATGGACAGTCTGAGCAGTCACAGTGTGTTGTGTTGTGTTGTGTTGTGTTGTGTGCAGATGGACAGTCTGAGCAGTCACAGTGTGTTGTGTTGTGTTGTTGTGTTGTGTGCAGATGGACAGTCTGAGCAGTCACAGTGTGTTGTGTTGTGTTGTTGTGTGCAGATGGACAGTCTGAGCAGTCACAGTGTGTTGTGTTGTGTTGTGTTGTGTGCAGATGGACAGTCTGAGCAGTCACAGTGTGTTGTGTTGTTGTGTTGTGTGCAGATGTACAGTCTGAGCAGTCACAGTGTGTTGTGTTGTGTTGTGTTGTGTTGTGTGCAGATGGACAGTCTGAGCAGTCACAGTGTGTTGTGTTGTGTTGTGTTGTGTTGTGTGCAGATGGACAGTCTGAGCAGTCACAGTGTGTTGTGTTGTTGTGTTGTGTGCAGATGGACAGTCTGAGCAGTCACAGTGTGTTGTGTTGTTGTGTTGTGTGCAGATGGACAGTCTGAGCAGTCACAGTGTGTTGTGTTGTTGTGTTGTGTGCAGATGGACAGTCTGAGCAGTCACAGTGTGTTGTGTTGTGTTGTTGTGTGCAGATGGACAGTCTGAGCAGTCACAGTGTGTTGTGTTGTGTTGTGTTGTGTTGTGTGCAGATGGACAGTCTGAGCAGTCACAGTGTGTTGTGTTGTTGTGTTGTGTTGTGTTGTGTTGTGTTGTGTGCAGATGGACAGTCTGAGCAGTCACAGTGTGTTGTGTTGTTGTGTTGTGTGCAGATGGACAGTCTGAGCAGTCACAGTGTGTTGTGTTGTGTTGTGTTGTGTTGTGTTGTGTGCAGATGGACAGTCTGAGCAGTCACAGTGTGTTGTGTTGTGTTGTGTTGTGTTGTGTTGTGTTGTGTGCAGATGGACAGTCTGAGCAGTCACAGTGTGTTGTGTTGTGTTGTGTTGTGTTGTGTGCAGATGGACAGTCTGAGCAGTCACAGTGTGTTGTGTTGTTGTGTTGTGTGCAGATGGACAGTCTGAGCAGTCACAGTGTGTTGTGTTGTGTTGTGTTGTGTGCAGATGGACAGTCTGAGCAGTCACAGTGTGTTGTGTTGTGTTGTGTTGTTGTGTGCAGATGGACAGTCTGAGCAGTCACAGTGTGTTGTGTTGTGTTGTGTTGTTGTGTGCAGATGGACAGTCTGAGCAGTCACAGTGTGTTGTGTTGTGTTGTGTGCAGATGGACAGTCTGAGCAGTCACAGTGTGTTGTGTTGTTGTGTTGTGTGCAGATGGACAGTCTGAGCAGTCACAGTGTGTTGTGTTGTGTTGTGTTGTGTTGTGTTGTGTTGTGTTGTGTGCAGATGGACAGTCTGAGCAGTCACAGTGTGTTGTGTTGTGTTGTGTTGTGTTGTGTGCAGATGGACAGTCTGAGCAGTCACAGTGTGTTGTGTTGTTGTGTTGTGTGCAGATGGACAGTCTGAGCAGTCACAGTGTGTTGTGTTGTGTTGTGTTGTGTGCAGATGGACAGTCTGAGCAGTCACAGTGTGTTGTGTTGTGTTGTTGTGTTGTGTGCAGATGGACAGTCTGAGCAGTCACAGTGTGTTGTGTTGTGTTGTTGTGTGCAGATGGACAGTCTGAGCAGTCACAGTGTGTTGTGTTGTGTTGTGTTGTGTGCAGATGGACAGTCTGAGCAGTCACAGTGTGTTGTGTTGTTGTGTTGTGTGCAGATGTACAGTCTGAGCAGTCACAGTGTGTTGTGTTGTGTTGTGTTGTGTTGTGTGCAGATGGACAGTCTGAGCAGTCACAGTGTGTTGTGTTGTGTTGTGTTGTGTGCAGATGGACAGTCTGAGCAGTCACAGTGTGTTGTGTTGTTGTGTTGTGTGCAGATGGACAGTCTGAGCAGTCACAGTGTGTTGTGTTGTTGTGTTGTGTGCAGATGGACAGTCTGAGCAGTCACAGTGTGTTGTGTTGTTGTGTTGTGTGCAGATGGACAGTCTGAGCAGTCACAGTGTGTTGTGTTGTGTTGTTGTGTGCAGATGGACAGTCTGAGCAGTCACAGTGTGTTGTGTTGTGTTGTTTTGTGTTGTGTTGTGTGCAGATGGACAGTCTGAGCAGTCACAGTGTGTTGTGTTGTGTTGTGTGCAGATGGACAGTCTGAGCAGTCACAGTGTGTTGTGTTGTGTTGTTGTGTTGTGTGCAGATGGACAGTCTGAGCAGTCACAGTGTGTTGTGTTGTGTTGTGTTGTGTTGTGTGCAGATGGACAGTCTGAGCAGTCACAGTGTGTTGTGTTGTGTTGTTGTGTTGTGTGCAGATGGACAGTCTGAGCAGTCACAGTGTGTTGTGTTGTTGTGTTGTGTGCAGATGGACAGTCTGAGCAGTCACAGTGTGTTGTGTTGTGTTGTGTTGTGTTGTGTGCAGATGGACAGTCTGAGCAGTCACAGTGTGTTGTGTTGTGTTGTGTTGTGTTGTGTGCAGATGGACAGTCTGAGCAGTCACAGTGTGTTGTGTTGTGTTGTTGTGTGCAGATGGACAGTCTGAGCAGTCACAGTGTGTTGTGTTGTGTTGTGTTGTGTTGTGTGCAGATGGACAGTCTGAGCAGTCACAGTGTGTTGTGTTGTTGTGTTGTGTTGTGTTGTGTTGTGTGCAGATGGACAGTCTGAGCAGTCACAGTGTGTTGTGTTGTTGTGTTGTGTGCAGATGGACAGTCTGAGCAGTCACAGTGTGTTGTGTTGTGTTGTGTTGTGTTGTGTTGTGTTGTGTTGTGTTGTGTGCAGATGGACAGTCTGAGCAGTCACAGTGTGTTGTGTTGTGTTGTGTTGTGTTGTGTTGTGTTGTGTTGTGTTGTGTGCAGATGGACAGTCTGAGCAGTCACAGTGTGTTGTGTTGTGTTGTGTTGTGTTGTGTTGTGTGCAGATGGACAGTCTGAGCAGTCACAGTGTGTTGTGTTGTTGTGTTGTGTGCAGATGGACAGTCTGAGCAGTCACAGTGTGTTGTGTTGTGTTGTGTTGTGTTGTGTTGTGTTGTGTGCAGATGGACAGTCTGAGCAGTCACAGTGTGTTGTGTTGTGTTGTGTTGTTGTGTGCAGATGGACAGTCTGAGCAGTCACAGTGTGTTGTGTTGTGTTGTGTGCAGATGGACAGTCTGAGCAGTCACAGTGTGTTGTGTTGTTGTGTTGTGTGCAGATGGACAGTCTGAGCAGTCACAGTGTGTTGTGTTGTGTTGTGTTGTGTTGTGTGCAGATGGACAGTCTGAGCAGTCACAGTGTGTTGTGTTGTGTTGTGTTGTGTTGTGTTGTGTTGTGTTGTGTGCAGATGGACAGTCTGAGCAGTCACAGTGTGTTGTGTTGTTGTGTTGTGTGCAGATGGACAGTCTGAGCAGTCACAGTGTGTTGTGTTGTGTTGTTGTGTTGTGTGCAGATGGACAGTCTGAGCAGTCACAGTGTGTTGTGTTGTGTTGTTGTGTGCAGATGGACAGTCTGAGCAGTCACAGTGTGTTGTGTTGTGTTGTGTTGTGTGCAGATGGACAGTCTGAGCAGTCACAGTGTGTTGTGTTGTTGTGTTGTGTGCAGATGTACAGTCTGAGCAGTCACAGTGTGTTGTGTTGTGTTGTGTTGTGTGCAGATGGACAGTCTGAGCAGTCACAGTGTGTTGTGTTGTGTTGTGTTGTGTTGTGTGCAGATGGACAGTCTGAGCAGTCACAGTGTGTTGTGTTGTTGTGTTGTGTGCAGATGGACAGTCTGAGCAGTCACAGTGTGTTGTGTTGTTGTGTTGTGTGCAGATGGACAGTCTGAGCAGTCACAGTGTGTTGTGTGCAGATGGACAGTCTGAGCAGTCACAGTGTGTTGTGTTGTGTTGTTTTGTGTTGTGTTGTGTTGTGTGCAGATGGACAGTCTGAGCAGTCACAGTGTGTTGTGTTGTGTTGTGTTGTGTGCAGATGGACAGTCTGAGCAGTCACAGTGTGTTGTGTTGTGTTGTGTTGTGTGCAGATGGACAGTCTGAGCAGTCACAGTGTGTTGTGTTGTTGTGTTGTGTGCAGATGGACAGTCTGAGCAGTCACAGTGTGTTGTGTTGTGTTGTGTGCAGATGGACAGTCTGAGCAGTCACAGTGTGTTGTGTTGTGTTGTGTGCAGATGGACAGTCTGAGCAGTCACAGTGTGTTGTGTTGTGTTGTGTTGTGTTGTGTTGTGTGCAGATGGACCGTCTGAACAGTCACAGTGTGTTGTGTTGTTGTGTTGTGTGCAGATGGACAGTCTGAGCAGTCACAGTGTGTTGTGTTGTGTTGTGTGCAGATGTACAGTCTGAGCAGTCACAGTGTGTTGTGTTGTGTTGTGTTGTGTTGTGTGCAGATGGACAGTCTGAGCAGTCACAGTGTGTTGTGTTGTGTTGTGTTGTGTGCAGATGGACAGTCTGAGCAGTCACAGTGTGTTGTGTTGTTGTGTTGTGTGCAGATGGACAGTCTGAGCAGTCACAGGGTGTTGTGTTGTGTTGTGTGCAGATGGACAGTCTGAGCAGTCACAGTGTGTTGTGTTGTGTTGTGTGCAGATGGACAGTCTGAGCAGTCACAGTGTGTTGTGTTGTGTTGTGTTGTGTTGTGTGCAGATGGACCGTCTGAACAGTCACAGTGTGTTGTGTTGTTGTGTTGTGTGCAGATGGACAGTCTGAGCAGTCACAGTGTGTTGTGTTGTGTTGTGTTGTGTTGTGTTGTGTGCAGATGGACAGTCTGAGCAGTCACAGTGTGTATGTGCTGCAGCAGCTTCAGGAGCAGCGCATTCAGGGTTTACTGTGTGACTGTATGCTGGTGGTGAAGGGCGTCTGTTTTAAAGCGCATAAGAACGTGCTGGCTGCCTTCAGTGCATACTTCAGGTAACACAATCAAACACGCGTACACAAATACACAAACTCACTACAGTCATCACATGATCTGATCATATTCTATCAGATGTTCAGTGGTAAATGATCTTTCATCAGATCTCTGTTCCAGAACTCTCCAGCACAGAAGAATGATGTGTTTCATCTGGGCATTCAGGATGTGGGCGGCATCGGTCAGATTCTGGATTATATGTACACATCACACCTGGAGCTCAACCAAGACAATGTTCACGCACTGATGGAGATCGCACACATTCTGCAGGTCACAGACACACTTTACAGTTACCAATTGTAATAAAAAAAATTCTAATTATTGATAAAAAAAAAATATATAAATGAAACAGAACTGTCTCCTCTGTGGGACACACATTAGAAGATTATATTTTGAGAAATGCCTTAATGGTTTTGCGCCAATGGTGTTCTGTGTTGTTTTTTAACCTACATTCTTCTAAATATCTTCTTTTGTGTTTTTTGTTATGATATAAACTGGAGTGCTTTGTGTTTGTGCAGGTGTCTAATATTCTAAACATGTGTCACACGTTTCTGAAGCCCTGTGTGACAGACACATCCTCCTCTCTGCCCGCCGATATCTCTTACGATCAGGAATGTGTTTTTAGAAACTCTTTATCTTCTGAAGCTGATCTACACAAACATCTCCTCATCGCCACCGATGACCCGTACAAACGATCAAAGATTGTGCAGGGCCCGTGCAACACCTCGCCAGTGTCAGACACCGCACCACAGCCGGACCGACAGCCGCCGCACGGCTACAAGCTCAGGAACTTCTACACTAAACAATATTTCAAACAGAGCGCCAACCAGAACCTCGGGTCGTACGGAGGAGCAGATGAGCAGTTCAACACAAGCAACACTAACCAATCACAGCCACAGAACCAAACACACACCTCCAGTCCTGTGACAGACACCACCCCCCCACCTGAGGCCCCTCACACCGCTCGTATTCTACGCCCTAAAAAGGCCGTGTACCTGAAGAAGTTTAACTACCTGCGCTCTCATGTCAGTGTGGATGAGGTGGAGCACAACGTGGACCAGCAGGAGGCGGTGCCGACCCAACCTGCCCACAACACGCCCGCAGAGGTGACCTCTGACCCCCCTGACGCTGACCCCACTGAGACTGTGATCCCTGACCCGGCAGAGGTGTCCGAGCTAAAGACGACACCTGCAGGAGAGACACGTGACCCTGAGATGAGGTCTGACGCTGAGAGGTCAGAGGTCAACAGTAATAAATATTGCTGTGAGGTGTGCGGAAAGACGTTTAAACATCCCAGTAACCTGGAGCTGCACACACGCTCACACACAGGTAAAAACCTCACACACATAAACATATTGTGTTGATTTCTTCACACTCTGATGTGTGTCTGTTGCGTGTTTTACAGGAGAGAAGCCGTTTCAGTGTACCGTGTGTGGTAAAGGGTTCTCACAGGTAAATCCAGCCTGATCTGGGATACCCAACACAGACAAGTATAATAAATGTATGTGTGTTTTTGTGTGTGTGTGTGTGTAGGCAGGAAACCTTCAGACACATTTACGACGTCACACTGGAGAGAAACCCTACATCTGTGAGCTCTGTGGGAAAAGGTGTGTATTGCGAAGTTCAGTAGTGTTTCTGCTGCAGTGTGATGTGTGTGTCATGTGTGTGTCTGTTTGTTGTGTTAAAAGTTTTGCAGCGGCAGGTGATGTTCAGCGTCACATTCTGATTCATTCAGGAGCTCGACCTCACCTGTGTGACATCTGTGGAAGAGGTGAGAAAAAATAACATCACGCATGACACGTCACAGAGACATGACTTAAGTGTGTGTGTGTGTGTGTGTGTGTGTGTGTGTGTGTGTGTCAGGGTTTAGTAACTTCAGTAATCTAAAGGAACACAAGAAAACTCACAGCACAGAGAATGAGTTCACCTGCGATCAGTGCGGAAAATCTTTCAACATGCAGCGAAAACTCTTCAAACACAAAGTGAGACACGCTGGAGACAAACCGTACAGCTGCCAGACCTGCGGTGAGAAACACACACACACACACACACACACTTACACATATTTGTTTACTTGGGATGTTTTGTCTGTTTGTGTAGGGAAGTGTTTCGGTGGGTCAGGTGATCTACAGCGTCATGTGCGCTCACACACTGGTGAACGGCCTTATGTATGTGACATGTGCGGGAAAGGTTTTACGCGTAGCGCAGTTCTGCGCAGACACCACAGCACCCACTGCATACCAGCAGATGCAGCGCAGACAGGCTGCGCAGACACAGAGCTGGAGAAAGCAGACACGTTACGCCCCCTGCAGACACCCGACACACAAAGCGGGACGCCGGGTGGACTCTGCAGCAGTGGTGCAATGTGGGGGCGGGCCATGAAAACTCTACAGAGTGACAGTGAAATGGACCAATGAGAATCAATCATTTCATCTGATTGTGTGTAGAATCATATCTCTCAGGGATATTCTGTACAGGTGTGTATGAAATAAATGCTCATGTCTGAATGTTTGCACATAAACAGTTATGGTTTTCCATGCGATGTGTTTGCAAAGGTGATTTGAAGACATTATTCTGCTTAATTCTTACATTCTTTTGAAATATTTTCTGCTGACCACAAAACATTAGAATTATTCCAGTCATAGGTCACTTAAGACTTGATTTGACAAGTAACATCACAGAAACCTCAGTAATGTGATATAAAGTCACAATCAAACACATAAATCACTTTACTGATAAATGTTTTATTAAGGTTGATAACACTTTACATGTTCTACATTTAAATGACTGAATTTATCAGTTGCTGTTGATTCTTTATCCTCCAATAGAGAAAGGTACAGTCATCCATTAATATACACAGACACTCATTCATAACACACACAAACACACACACACACACGTTAAGAGCTTGATGGAGTCTTTCAGCCATCATACCAGTCGAGAAACAACAGTGAGAACGAACACATGACCAGAAAGAAGAGAATCCACACACGGAATCCGGCGTTGTTCTTGATAGCCTAAACACACACATGTGATTTATAGGATACATGCGTCATCACATTATAATAAAAGTAAACGTGTTCAGATGTGTGTTCTTACCTCTCTTATGTCTTCATTTCCCTCCTTCACATTCTCTGTGGCACCAACAACCAGCTGATGGATATTGTCGATCTCAGTCTCCTAAAACACAACACAAGATGACATAACACAGACATACACACAGTGAATGGTTAGAAGTTTTTGTGTGATCTGTGATATTGTGTTCTCTGACCTGCTGAAGGACTTTTTCTGTAAAGATCTCCTGCAGGCGAGAGATTTCCACAACCTTGCCCTCAATGTGCCTACAACACATGCAAACACACAACAAATACATTACACACCTATCTTCTTCTGTCTTAGCATAGTTGAATGTTTTTGGTGAATCATATCTGTATAATAATGCTTCAGCCAATCAGAATCAATTATTCACCATGGATTTGTGTTAATGAACACAATAATGCGATACATTATATCAAATGTTTAAGAAATGTCAGAGACTGTGTGTGCTTGTGTCTCACCTGACTTCATCTAAAAGACTGTTCATCTCGCCAACCAACCTCTGATTCTCCTGCTCAAACTAAAGCACACACACACACCAACATACACACATACATGATTTTGAAATTATTGAACACACACACACAAGCGCACACACACACAATTTTAAATCTATTGAATGCACACACACTTACACACGATTTTGTATCTTTTTAAAACACATGATTTGTAATATATTAAATGCGCACACACACACACACACAGTTTTTAATCTATTGGACACACACTTACACACATAAGATTTTAATCTTTTTAACACACACACGGTTTCCAATCTATTTAAAACACACACACACACACACACACAGTACCATCTGTACTTCCTCTGGTGAGAGGTCATCCTCCACTCTGTTGTCCTCCCAAAGGTCAACATTATGGTCTGAAACAGACTTATCTGCAACAACACAAAAATGACAGGAAATGACAATAGGAGACATACAAGCAACAACTTGTGTGTGTGTGCGTGCGTGTGTGTGTGTGCGTGCGTGCGTGTTTGCTTGTTTGCGTGAAGACTTGATGTCAGTGTGATTGTGTGCGCGTGTGTTTGTTTTGTATCTTACCGTTGTTCTCCTCTCCATCAGTCTGCGGTTTGTCTTTACTGGGTGTCTCAGGTTCTAATCTGGATCTGTAAACACAT
>CM065656.1:18711279-18738779 GCA_033220385.1 Triplophysa yarkandensis
AGCTTTTTTCCATATAAGAGAAAAGACTCTAATGCAAGTCTATTTCAGGCTCATAAAAACACAAGAACATTCAGCGTTCATGATTGCAATGATTGCCTTGGCATTTCACTTCACTTTCTGTGCCAATTTGCATGGTCAATGTTATTATAGTTATTGTTAACGAACTCTCTAAAAAGCAGGGCTTTTTGGAAAATCTAAAAGTACAACGTTTTCTGTATATGTAAGGTTTAGGGGACAGAATGTACAGTTTGTACAGTATATAAACCCAACATGTGTGTGTGTGTGCGCATACCTAAACCTCTCCTCCTGCAATGCTTGCATCATTTCCGAACACTCTTTAAGATAATTGCTTTTGAGATTTTCTACGGCCTCTTCCAGCCGTGCCTGTGCATCGCGCAGATCCTGCACCTCCTTCATGACCGTGTCCAAACTGCCAGTGTGTGTTCTCTCCAGCGTGTTTCCTCTTGAGCTGGGTGGGCCTCCGGGAGCCCCCGTCAGGCTGTTGGCTCCCACCGATCCAGAGGTAGCGCTCGAACAATCCTCATCACTTCCAAACTTTGGACTTGACAGCAGTTGGCCACCAGCTGATCCCAGAGATCGCCCTGCAGTATCAATGCTGTAGTCATCTTCTAGGCCATGCTTCAGAATATTTATGTTGTCAGCGCTTCCGAACTTGTTGCGTATCAGTGAGGCGATCTCACGAGGTTTGGAGACCACAGCCCCAGCGGCAGAATGTGTGGCGTGAGTAAAACTAGACAGTCCACCTTTAACGCTGTCTACCACACCTTCGCTGAGGCCTGTTATGACTCTGGCGCCCACATCTCGCAGACCTTGCTGCATGTCCCTCAGAACACCTTTGGGCTGCCTGTGAACGCCGCTGTGCTCAGCATCCCGCAGACGTCTGTGGTAATGTTCAAGCTTGCGCTGTAGCTGAGCGATGCTGGCTGCCGACTTCTGGTTCTTCTTCTCGAACACCTGAAGATGGACGCGTTGAGATAGTCAACAAAAGTCGAAGGTACATCCTGGGATGTATCAAATTATAGACAGAAAGAAGAACAACTCAGCTCACCTGTTTAATTCGAATGCTCTGCTGCTTGTCATTGGCATTGCTGGCCAGTTTGAGGTATTCAGCCACATTATCATCGCGAGCGGCCTGCTCTATGCGCAGCTGCTCCGTTAGTTTCAAGATCTTCTGCTGCAGCTGCGCGGTCGCCTGCCGTGTGCGCTGGAGGTCAAGATTGACTTCCTCTGACCCCCCGAATGAACCATCACCCACAAAAGATCCAGACAGCACGAGACTGCCATCCAGCCTCTCAATCTAGACGCGGTATGTAAGAGAAAAGCAAGAGGAAGCAGTGAGGGCCAAGGAATAGAAAAGGCCAAAAGGAAGCAGATCTTGGACATGTCCTGCTAACACAATAAAGCAGTCACACATGGCTTTTAAAGGTCAACATCTATACACAGACACACATTCACCACTACACAATTTCGGATTGAGAATCTCGTTCTTGTTTTCAAAGATTTACAACGAATATCATAAAAGAACAGATGCAGAAGAAAGCTTCGACAAGATCCCCTGAATCATGAATGAACCGAAACCACAACATCCGGTAAGATAACAGACCAACCATTTCAGATGTATGGCAATGTATAACAATATATACTGATGTCATAAATGATATTGTCATCTGAAATGACGGAGGAAGGTCTCACCTTACCATGTCTCACCCGCAGCACTTTCTCCCAGCGCATTCTGCTGGAAGTCTTGAGTGAAATCCCCTCTTCATTTATAATTCCAATGACTTCTACCGGAGAGCATGCTGCTCCACCGGTTTCTGTCTCTCAAACTTCCCAAACTTGTTTTGAAATAGTTGCAGCAAAAGGTTGAACTCCTCCCTCTGGCATGAGATCCAGTGTGGGGCTTTAAATCTGACATCAACCCTCTTTTTATGTCCCACATTCACTATTGAGTCCATTTCAAGTTTTTAAAAATCAAATGCATAGTCATTAAAACTTGACTTTAAGGATTTCTTCAACCAGTCGTTTGGGTTAGTTGTGGTCTGGTGGTTAGAGACTTGTAGGCTTGTAAGGTTGCTGGTTTGCATCTCAGACACAGCAGACAATAACCAAACTGACCTTGAGTATGACAACTTAGTTTTCTCTACAGTGATAGGTTTAATAAAAAAAATGAAAATCTTCATGGCTTCTCACAGCGTAGACCATCCCGAATATGTATGAAATGACTGATAACAATGTAAGCAGTCAGTCTGGAAGGGTCAGGGTGATGTTAAGGCTGATGAGGATCAATGCCTTGACCTGTTCTGCTGGTTTCATTCCCTATGATCACAACATGCACATCAAACTTTTCGATCAAAGTCAAATGCTAATTTTGATTTAATAAACGCAAGCACTTAATAGTATCCTCTGACTATTTATTGATTAAGAAAACCACAATATAGCATTCTATAATATATCCTGATAAATGAGCCACACACATTTCCACATTGGGGAAATTTTGACGGGGAACTGCCATAGACAATGATTTCTTTCCAATCTTAAACTTGCTGAAACCTCATCGAATATGATGTATAAGCGCGAAAGCGTTCACTGGGGCGGATTCTTGCAAAACTACACATATATTAAGGCTACTAATACTGTTTGGATTGTTGCTTTTGTATATGATAAGGTAGTCAAAATAAAAAGGATCGAATAAAATAGCATTTCTTTGTTTTAATTGTGCTGACAATATCATTTAGGATTGAACTTTAATTAAACAGGACAAATTATATTTGTAGGGCAAAAAATCTGTCACAAGGAGCTCGGTCATTAATTTTGTCTTGGTCCTTGACTCATTTTAGGTTTCTTCTGGAAATCACAATGCTTAGGACAGTCGGGAACCTTTAGGCCCTGATAGTTTCCCCATCCCAAATTTGCTCTGTTGATGGTCTTTCTGTATCTTAAGCTGGGTTTTGAACATAGGGGTTTGAAGAAGTCTGGAGTCCGGACCAGGAAGACCTATTTTGGTTTATCTAGTTTATGTTAGTGGAGGGAGTCTGATTTTCGGTTAGAATCTTTTGCTTTGTTCATGAGATCACTTACTGGTCACAGAAATCTGACCACTTCATATCTAGGCCTTTGGTATAGTGTGAAAAGATAGGGCTTCCGTGAATGTAATCTTATTTATTTCATTAATTTATTCGTTCTCTATTTTACGTTTAAACACCAATCATTCTGGATCAATACATAAAGTACACAAGTGTATTAAAACCTGTTTTAAAATGTAGTAATAATAGTAGTAATAAACAATAATTAAGAATTATAGTTTTAATTTATAGTAGAAAGAAAGTGAAACAGCCATACATTTAATGATAAGAAGAATGGCTATGAAACAGGTACACAGGCTTATCCTGATAATACACAGGCAACCAATCAATCTCTCACCATCATCATGAAGTCACATCCTAACAACAATTAGTGCACCATAGCAACTGGTCCTTTAGACTGCCATTTTAAAAGAGAAGGACGTGGCCTTTCAAGCAACCAGTAAGCCTCCCATTCATTTTTTAAGTTGTCAAGCCACGCCGAAGACTTATTAGAGATATGTTTGGATAAAATAAACCGAAACATTTAATTAATCTTGTTGGACTCTAGGTAGCAAACAGCCAATTACAAATCTCCTTCACTATTTCCCAGGAATGCCATGTGGAATATCCTTGCAACCCAATCTTAAAGAGTGTTGTCTCCAAATGCGAGATTCCTAGAGGCCTCGGGATTGGTTTATATTACTAAACTGACAAAATGACTATCATCATTAAGTCATGTTCATAACAATTATATCATATTTCTTGTATACCTTTAAAATCACTGATGATGTACTTGCTTTAATTTAAGTTACAAGTTATTAAACTGTTTTGATGCATGTAATATCAGTTTGAATATTAAACAACATTTGTATGTATAAAAGCATAACATGTTTACACTTACAGTGTTGGTTGGAGAAGTGGATGGAGAGCAGTCAGGTGTTATCAAGTTAAGGATGACATCCATTGGAGAAATCCTCAAGAGCATCAATTCAATCCAACAACTCTTTGGTCCTTGATAATGTGCGGTTTAAATAAACTCCGACTTTAAATGAATGACGTGCATAGGCAAATGAACAATGGCCGATAATTATATTAGAAGATGAAAGTGCTGAAATGGTGTTCCTGAATCTAAATGAAAATGTGCCGCTCTTACATCCTTAACGGGACTGGTGGAGGTATTGTGGAAAGTTCTGAGTTAATCCCACAGAATCTGCTATGAAATGCATTTGGAAATGCACAAGGTCCAAATCCAAGCAAGGGAATCTTGCGTAATGAAACCAAACGGCTTAGTGTGAACTATTTAGTGTGTGAGAAAGTGGAGAGTGCCAAAGCCCATGAGCAAGGTTTTGTCTCCAAGCGAATCATTTCACCAACAAAACAATGTTGGACGACTAATGAGGGAATCCTTTCAATGGAATTTCAAAAGTTCCAAAAGCCGAGCCAATGAGTTATTTGGACCAAAAGATTCCAGCCAATCAAAGACAAAGATCCAAATGACAGAATCATCCACAGAATACAGACAAATAGTTTGCTTTGCTCACAATTACAAAACTATTCTCACTCACACGACTTTTGCTTGAACGTGTTTCTTTATTACTGTAACTTTGCGAGCCATTATGTGTGTTCTTCAATGCGAAACAGAAGGGTCGATGGAATTCTGCCAAAATCATCTCAATGGAAAAGAGGAAGAGAGAGAGGGGGGCTCATGAAAGTTTGGGTTAAGTAAGAGATGGCTTATATAACATTAGGCCTCATTCAACACTTTCAGCGAGGTCAAAGGAGAAAAATATGATGTTTTTAATCAATGAAAGACAACATAGATCAGCTCTTTCTAATTTTATATTGCCTCTAATAAACATCCCCAGTATTTCTTTATTTTATAGTATAGGTTACTGCTCAAAAATGAAAATGCAGTTATGAATTGTTTACTCTCTAGTTGTATTTGTGTGTATACAGTGTGTATATACACTGGTGTGTGAACAGTTCTTGGACCTCTATAACAACCAAGGAAAACATTCAATGGTTTTCAAAGGTGCCTCTGAAATTTTTCCTGTCCTACATTCTTCAAAATATCCAATCTTGTGCTAAACAGATCGAAAGAAATAAATCTTTCTACGGTAGTCAATGGGGTGCAAAAACTGCAGGCGCACACACACACACACACACACACACACACACACACACACACACACACACACACACACACACACACACACACACACACACACACACACACACACACACACACACACACACACACACACAAAGCTGGCAGACAGAAAGAGAACACACACAGAATGATCTGGAATGTGTCAGTCCTCTCTGGAATGTGTCAGATTATCAAAGTGCATCTTTGTATTGCATCACACTTGACGTGCTTCTGCATCACACAAACATGCATGTCTCTAAACCTTTTCTCTTTTACTGAAACAGCTTCACATCTGATGACCTCGAACAAAACCTGTTCTGGACTTTTTATCATATCTTCATTCATACTGCAGTCAAAACTGAAAGACAAACTAAACTGAAACAACACTGATCTATTGATACACACACCTGTATATTTGTTGTGTCTGTATGTATTTTTGAATATGTAAATGAATAAGAACTTTGGGTCAGTTTCTGGCACAGAAATTGCACGCTTGAAAATTAATAATATAATTCTTTTATAATGCTTTTACAATTTATGGATGAAAGTGGCTGTTCAGCTATTGCAGCAGAAAAGAAAAGAAAAAATATGTGATCATACGAGGATGTGTAAATCTGAAGCGACATTTGTCAATTAAGACAGAAAGCTAAAGAAATGATAGACTGATAGGTTAATTTTGACATCTTGATTTTGTTTGAAATCCCTTGCGTGGAATCCCTTCAGAAATAACTACAGGATGTTACTGGGATGTTGGTATAATTTAATGACATTTTTATACAATATGTAAAGCATTTTGTATACACTAGTTCATGGGCCTGACATATAGATAATGTTCCAAGCAATTTAAAACTTTACACACTTAAACATTTTCTTTTTTTCCCAGTAGATGGCAGTAGCATTAAGGGCATATAAAATAGCTTTAAAAAGTGATCAAATGCTTGTGAAAGAGAAGGGGACATTTGAAAAAGCTTAACCTTTATCCAGATATTTAAATAAAAAACAGTGACAGTACAGTACTTTAAATTTGCTAAAATCATATCTTGACACATGTCATGCATTTTCCCCATCAAAGCCTAACATAAAATAAAAATCAAATTAAAATGAGCCTCCAGACAACATTAATTTCTATTGAATTGTAATCTAATAATATATTTTTGTCATTAAGAAATAATTGCACATTTGTGTTATTTGTGCTCTGATAAACCGGTTCTATTAAAATCATTAAATAACAAAAGAAAACTCATTTTACCCTTTTAAAAATAAATAAGATAGGGCACAATGTTCTGCATCAATAAATACATTTTCTTCATTGATTTTTATTATTTTCAGTTGTTTTACCTGTATTTTTACATTTACATTACATTTTAGCATTAATGAATTGTAAAAATGAACTGGTAATTTTGTGTCAGTACTTTACAGTACTTAACCTTAGTACTTTTTTAAATCATTTGTTATAGCGTTAGATAAAGTATTTAGATCATATGTATTTTTGACTTGATTGTAATGAATTAATATAAGGCAACAAATGAGAGCGTTATAGTGTAAAGCAATTTTTTCACTTGTTTTTCATCTATCTGTGCCATTACAGAACTCCATCGCCTTCTTTATCAGTCCTTTCTGTTTTCAAGTAGATGTTTCCGTTTGCTTTTATTTTGTTCAAATGTACCTTGATACCAGTCCATTAAAAACAAGTAAACAACTCTCTCACACTTCACTGTATAAGCCTGCAAATCCAGAGCGTAAAATGTGCAAACATCCATAAAAGCATTGTATTGAGACTATCCATTCTCCATAACACAAACACGTTTTTGCACACCTTAAAAACACACTTTCAACAGTAGCATATATGTTCCTAATGCAAACGTACAAGTACCATTTTTGTCATGCTTTTAGAAAATAGATTATATTTAAATGTAACATCCCTATTCAAATTTGTCAAGGCCCTTATTAATAGATCCTTCCTAATTGTAATTAAACAACAATTTCACTTAGAAATGACCGGCCTCTAATTTGTTTTAATCATTTACTCGTGCAACATTTAAGTAATACGAAAGTCTGTTCTTTTTTTGTGGTTAACCTATTAGTTCTGCAGTGTCACATAAAAATGTTCTTGCCTATTTTAAAGAATAAAACGCACTTTTGCTGTCAGCCTCCTCAAAACGTTGATGTTAATTCGAAGTTAACGTTAAATCTGCCTGACCTGTCTCACTTCTCAAGAACTCGTGACCCCTGATCATAAACATCCAACAACACAGACACAGCTACAGCCGTCTGTTTTTCTCTATTCCACAGCACGGACATAATGGAAAACATTAGTGTTTAAGGATGGCTCTCTGTCTTATTTAGTCGCTACACACATACAAGCTCCCTGTGGCTCTCTCCAATTACAGTTGCACAGTCGCAGACTTGGTGTTAATGGAGAACAGGCTAGCCGAGTTGGGGGGTGTTGTGTTTAAGAGATTGGGGGCGTGCACGTTGCCATTGATCCCCAGACGTGCGAGGCTGTGACTCGGCCGCCTGTGCAAGGAAGCCTGGGGACCCTGGGATCATAAGGCCTTGCTTTGCTAAAAATCCCTGGAGAATGAAACGCTATACCTCTCTCTCTCTCTCTCTCTCTCTCTCTCTTTCCTTCTTGTGTTGATAAACACACGTCGGTCCACCTCCATCCATCCATTGGGTTGCATTGATGCGGCTTGGCCCTTAAGTGTCGGCACAGTCCAGATCAAGCATGCACATAATTAGGAATAATAATTGAGTGCTTCTTGAAAGTGTGTGCCATACTCACAGCCCACCCTAAAGGTGCCAAGAGACACCTATACATTTTTCCGTTAACTTTTAATCTTAATTGTCTATTGTATAACGCTTCATCGTAGCCTAGTTGTTTTCAATCTATACAGTGAGGAAATATTGCATCTATATGGTCCGTGCACGAGCAAAACCAATATGAGCTGATGTGACAAACACAGCAGGTGGAAAGTTTGTCATGAGACGGGCTCACTTTGACGGTGTTGGGGTTTTAAAGTCGGCCCGATGAACCAATCGGGTAAAACCCGGCGGCCAAATTGTGCGGTTGTTCTGCGGCAAACAAAGTAACAGGAAAGAACTTTCAAGACCAGCAGGTGTCAGTATGAAGGTATTCCATCCTGCTATAGGAGACAAAGCATAAATCATGCTCCCGACAGACGAAGTTGTGTTGTAATTGTTATATCTAATATGTTCCAAATATTTGCATACTGAGAAATGAAAAAAAGATTGACATTTTGTGCATTCTCACTTGACTTACAGATGAACTCGCGCTTGGCGGATGTTAAAATCCTCTTCACAGTTCACAAAGCTTCTCCTCCGAGGTGTAACGACAGGTTGTCTTATAGTTTCCCCTGACTAACAGTTGTTCCAAGTCTGCAGTGGTTCATTAAGGTTAGAGAGACGTGTAATTATTAAGACATCTTAATAATCTCCATCTCACGAGTTCTGGCCCACGCAGATAATACACAAATGCTTTTAACCCTCAAACACCCAATCATTGTCATCCAGCTCAAACATTCTAATATCTAATCATCTAATCATCTTGAATGATTTCGGTTTGATACTTTTCTTTAAGATGAATTCCTGTCTTAACTAGAGTTGGTCAAGTTAACCTCAGTATTCAGATCATGCTCTGAGAGACGGTGGGCTGAAAAGGTCAGGACCCCTCACGCTTTCTGATGCTGACATCACCAGGGCGAGCAGCATGCGAATGAGGCTAATTGTTCTGCATCTCGACATGTCAGAGGGAAGATGTCCGAGACATTACCTTCATTTACATATCACAAGCCCTCCTGCGAGTCTTGAAAGGGATAGTTCACCCCAAAATGGACATTTTGTCATCATTTATTCTACTTCGTGTATGACTTTCTTTATTCTGCAAAACACAAAGAAGGTATTTTGAAGTATACTGCTTGCCAAAAACTGTTGGCACCCAATCACTTCTATAATCTGGATGGGAAAATATTTGTTGCTCAGTCTTTAAAAGTAAAGCCACGGGTTTTTTGGTTTAGGGTTGGGGTTAGGAAGAGATTCATTACCGCTTTACTAGCTTAATTAGATTTTTTTAATCAAAATCAAAATCAGCTCTTCCGTTTGTGATTTTAGGGTTTGGGTGAGGGATATCAACTATCAGGTTATAAGTATATGAATGTATGTACACACGCAGAATGTGTCCTGTCGTGTTGAGAGACACAGCACAAATAATGCTGCATGATACAAAAACAAGGCCGACGACTGCCTGTCTTTCACACGGAAGAGCGGAGCTCTAACCACAGGCTTACACAAAGGTTGGAAAATTTGTAACAAATCAGAAAAAATAAAATGAACAAAGTGTCAGTGCTTCAAAGATGAAAAGACCAATTGTGACAGTCGCACAAACGACACTTACTATTAAAATACATTGGTTTGAAATTGTGTCCATGATCACAAATCCAACAGATAAAACTTTGTGATATAAGGCACATTTACATATACTCTTTTTGGTAATTTCCATTAATATCTTTCTAATTAAAAAAGGATTGTTATTGTTTATATGTGATGGTATGTAATTGGTGTTAATATGATGTCCTGGGGTTTTAATCCGAATGATTTCATCCTGTTTCCCAGTTTTATATTGCTCAGCATGGAGTTGTGTTATTTCTTAAGTGTGCTTCTTTTATGGAACGTCTTAATCAACCATCAGCGTGAGAATTTAAGCAAGGAATTGTTGGAAGGAACGAGACACACGTAAGAAGCGAACCTTTTTTTAGTGGTTGTGCATCTCTTAGAGGCATTCATCCTAACATCATTGCTTCTTTATAAAATCTGCTTAATTTCTCTGAGTTGAAGATTTGGAGAGTTAGAATGTAATGCAGCGCTGCAGAAACTTATCGACGCATGACGTTAAAGTTCATTACAACACATGAATCTTCTATATTTATATGATACGTCAGCTGTACGAACACACTCTCTGTGCCCTGTTGCCTATATTATGCCAGTTTGTGCCCTGAAAACAAAATCTATGAATGAATGTTTGTATATACAAGGTTGGTATTCGGTTTGACCATTTTTAAGTCCGAATGAGGCGTTTAATCCGATAACATGCAAACACACATTATCATAAATTCCTTTGAGACTGGATTCCCATACAATGGAAGACAATGGGTACCAGTGATGTTGGGTCACCAACTTTCTTCAAAATCATATAGGTTTGACATGACAAGTGGGAGAGGGAATTAGGACAAGATTTCTAAGATCGTTCTCAAGTATGGTTTGTGAATCACATTGTGTCTTTTTTTTGAATGTTTACATTTTCAATATCGCACATCTAGGGAAAAATCCCCATCCAACAATATCATAGCCAGCTTAAATGCGATTGAGCCTATGCATCCCACCTTCTCATATGTCTCCCTTCTTGTGACACATTGTATATATAAGCTCTTCCTCAAACAAAATGATGACGCATGTGTTGTTATCTAAAAACCCTTCGGAACGTATGGTTGGGTTTAATTGTGATACAGTTCTGATGTAATATTATCTCCATCTGAGGTGACGGCAGTAGGGCAGTGAATGACGGATTGGTTGAACCAGCGAGAGAAGCTGACCTTCAGGAGCGACAGTACAAACATGTTGGCTGAATTACTCGTCTAATTTCAATCACCTCATAGCCGCTTAGTCTTCAATCCTTAATCCTCAATCAGTCTCAGCCAATTAAAACATGCCTCATCCTGAGTTGCACTTACAGACACTAATCTATAAGGACGGTCCTCTGTGAAGTACTGACAACCAATACATTGATCAATGGATTTGCTGTCTCCTTGCTGAATCACCCTGGAATTAACCTGTGGATTATTTTAAAGGTATATATCACTGTTTCTTAAATCATTATTTTATAATGTATTGTATTAGATTGCCCTATTCATTTTTCTTTGAAGGAAATGACGAAAGATAAACTTATAATGATACTTTACACAACAAATGAAAATGTTGTCATCATGTATTTACCCCCTAGTCATTTAAAACTGGCATGACTTTCATTCTCCAGCAGAACGCAAAAAAGTAATATTTTTAAGAATGTTTAAACAATTCTTTTTGGAGATTTGATAACCGGACCATTGTGATGTCATCTCATTCAGCAGTTTGGCCATTTAAGCAGAAGTTAAGCTAGTTAATGTCTTCCTGCAGTGTATCTCCACCATGGTGGCCGTCTGTACCAACATATCTCATGTTTGGGCTTTCATTAATCATTTCAGGCACTGTATAATATTACTGCACTTGCTTCGGGCCATGTTATGACACTTTGGATCAAACTTAGTTGACTTCGACACGCCGGAATGGGAATGTAGTTCCTAATCTTATCGGCTTTGAAAATTGTAGCTTTACATTTCAGCCGTTAGTAGCACATGATATAACTACAGAAGAGTCGAGTTTTAAATAGGGAAAAATATAAAAACTCAATGGTCAATTTTGAACATGATGCTATTGGTCTTATAGAGTCTCTTTCCCAAAAAAGTGGACTGTTCCTATAAGACGTTTTACCTTGAGCAACATCTTAAAATATAGTTCACAAAACAATCCCAGGGAAGGTATAGCTGTAGATAAGTGAACTTTTGAGTCTTTAGAGCAAACTAAGAGATTACGATTCGGGGGAAATGCAGCCCTGGTCTGGAGCAGGCCAACTATCCGGCTTAAGCCCCATTCGTAACCCCAGACAACGGGCGACAAGTCGAGGTGATGTAATTCACTTTAATGGATATCTTCCATTTATGTCCAGTGACCATTGGCAGCAATAATTAAGTTTAAAATTGCTAAACTTATATATCCTAATGATGAGCAACTTTTGATTTCGACTACCAATAGGAGTGCCCAGGTTGTCTGTCTTCCGTTCGTTACAGCGAGTTTGTTTGTAACCATTACTAAAGCAACCAAATCTAGGGCATTCCAGCAACCACGTGGCAAGAAACTTGTGGCATCCAGGTAAGATGTCGCAGGCGATCTGAACAGGGCTTAAGTGTGAACTAGAGCTCACTGACCCACTGTAATGTGATGTGGTACTCTGTCATGAAGACCACGATAATATATGCATACCATCATGGGTACTGGACACGGGTATCTGATATATTAATGTATTTAATACGTCAATAAAGTTTTGACTTTAATGTCAAACAATTATAGCGGCCGAAACACATGACAAGCAGCAATTAAACGGGACTAAATGCCAACACAAAGACACATCATAATAGGACTGATAGAGAAATAAGCGGATTTTTGATGACAATTAAAGAAACTTTTCCTTCATTCTAATAATATTCTTTTATTAGAGGTTGAAGCCGACTGTTGGAAGAGAAAGCACACTATTAAATTGTGTTAAAACAACAGGTCTCACTTTTTTCCAGTTGTTGGATTTTCCACTTAAACTTTTAACTTACAAAAAAAAAAATGTTTTCATTTCAAGACATTTCCAAAGAAGTGTACTGTAATTCATTTTATATAAAATAAAACCAAGGAGCTTTATTAATGTTGTAAAAGATATTTGAATAACCAACAATTTCCCTTGCAAACTGTTTGAATTCAGTTTGTAGTGTATCTTTTTAATAGTTTAGCATTGAGTCGTTAATGAATGTCTTGCCAGTCGTTCTCTAGATTTGTAATTGGATGTAAACCGGTGTTGAACACACTAGACGAGGAAGGAGAAGATGAAGAAGAACCAATCAATGCTCTGTTTTCCTAAGCCAATAGTTCCGATTAACGCTTGACGTGTAAGGCTGCTGAATGCCATATTTTCTTGACTACTTAAACCTAGTTTTAATTAGTTAGATCACATAAGCTAAAACAAGGCTTAATTAAACCCATCTAAGCCTGAGTAAAGTTCAGTATTCAAACAAGGATCTTAATCCCAGCTTTTCAGCAACATTTGGACAAGGCCTCAGGAAAAGTGTATTGTTCTGTATCGTTCAGATCCCACTGGTTTCACCGTATGAGATGACACCATGGTTCATATCCAATCATCTTCCACTATCGACTCAAATCACTTTTCACTATTATCTTTAAATGTGCTATTTGATTCCTTTCTATCGATTATTACTCCACTGATAGTTGTTAAGATGGATTATTTCTTTCTTTGGTTAAGAAGTAAAAATAATTCCTTTATGTTAGTGCCTTTCTTTAACCTGCTGAATACATTCACCAACTCATAGTATCATTTATATCTCAGAGATCATCCCTTATGATCATTAATCCTAATTATCCTCATTCCTTCTAGGCCTATATGTATTTATGAACAGTCTTTAGAGACTTTATCACGTTGTCCATCATATACCTCAGGCCATTTCTATAAGGGGGTTCAAGCTAAATCAAGTTAAAACTTGATCTCAATGTATATTTAAACTGAGAATCATTCAATTTCAGATCTGCTGTTCAGAGTTAGTATAAGGGCTCTTATTTAAAAATATAATTTACTTTTAGGGCATATTTACCCTATAAATAGCCTGTTCCGTTGTCTTATGCCAACCTATGTAACATTGCGAGTGGCACAAAAGTACATTTCTGTTTAGGGCATATATTTGTCCCGCAGCGGCTCTGAAGGAATAGTTAGTGCTACAAGCGTACATCGATTATGAGCACAACAGCAAAAGTCGGTGTGGGAAAACAGATGCTCTCCAGGTTAATTTGTCAATCACTGTGTCCAATTTTGAAAAATTAGAAAAAAAATATATTTATAATAACTAAAAAGATTTGAGACACTTTCTGAAATTAACATAAAATGAACCATTTTAAAGGAGATGCTATTCTTTAATATTAGACAATAATCTTGAAATAGATGAATTTATATTCACTCGAAAGTAAAACATTTATCCATTTGTGAATTGGGCTTGACAACTATTGAGTTTGCACTTATGAAACAGGCCGCTATTGACACCATCAGTTTCCATCAGTTATCATTAAATATAATAATTATAAAATGTTAGGCACACTATAACTTCTGCTTTTCTTAATTACTCTATAGGCTTTTTCGAAAATGCATTCAGCTGTGTAGAAGCACCAACATTTACATTAGTGTAGTGGAAAAGACGCCGGGGTTGCCAGATATGCGTAAAAAAAGTCAAATGGCAGTTTTAATTTTGCAACTGAGAAAACTGAAACACTAATCAACAGTGAAAGCCACTGCCAGATCACAAGCCAGAAAATGTGTTTCCATCAACATTCATTTGTCCGTGTCCACCACCTGAGAAGAATTGTCATTTTTATCTGACGTTTTGCCAAATTGTAGATCCTCTTCAACCCGTTTAAGGTTTGCTAAATACAGATGCAGATTGCTTCAGGGGGAACAAGGATCTTATTAACAAATATGCGACATGAAACTGACTTGACTTGGACTGCTTAGAGAGAAACCCTTATGGTCACAAAGACACCCGGCAAGATGGCAAACACAAGGGCATAAATAGGGGGTGGGTAGACAACAGCACATGGCACAACAATTGCTTAAACACAAAGCAGAAGGACAAAGACATGGTACCAAACTAGATAACAACTTGATCAGGACTGGATCATGATAGTCCTGTTTGGTCTTTTTATTGCCAAAGAACAAAGAAATGTTTAATCAGAGCATCAATTTAGATTTGAAGTATACCAATATATATACTACAAATACAACGGCAGCGTATTTTGAAAAAGTACTTGAGGATGAGTAAATGGATTTCCAGTACTCAACATTGATAAACATATTAAGTATATTTATTTTAATAAATATAATGTAAGAAATGGTAAACACACATTTTTGTCTATTCGTATATCTACAGCCATGTCACTCCAAATGCACATTATTTTGCGTTGGATTTATTTACCATACTGAGAGTGCATGTCAAAGGAGATCTAATGGGGTCACACTTTTCTGTCCTATATGCCTTTTAATGCAGTGTCTCCACAAACAAGATCATGCAGTATAACATGTAATATCTTTCTGTCGGGATAAAGAACTCCAGACGACTGCCAAATTGTCAGCTGGGAACAGATTTACACTGTTAGCCGTTTTACACCACAAAAATGCCTTATAGTTTATTTTCTCCAAAGACAGACAAAGCGTTATTGTGAAACTTAAGTCATTACATAAATGATTTATTCCTATTAAGGAATAAACGTAATGCTGCACTAAACTCACTTGTGTTAAACAACGCATTTTGCATTGATAAAAACATCTATGTTGGACAAGAGTTTCTTTTAACACAACTTGTGTCGTCCCTTTCATTTACCTCAAACAGAATCAGCGCAAAATGTGTTAGAATCCAGTGTGATAATCATTAAGACATTTTTTTAAAGAGTGTGATCTGACCATGGCAGGAACATTTCAAAAATATCAATGCGAATTCAAAGCCATCCACATAAGTCAACCGAATGGCAAATGCAACAACGTGAATTGTGCTTATCATTTATGAATTAGGTTTTGTAAATGTATTATTTTTTAGGCTATCCTGGCCTAATACTTACGCACCTTCCCTTGATTTGTTCCCTAAAGATGGAACAACCTCCCTGTTACAACACTTTTGGGAGACACCAATTATGTCTTTAAAGATTGCCTTAAAACTCATCTTTTACTCAACCTTAAAACTCAACCTGATCCACCATAAAGAAATCTCTTTTCTCAAATCCTCACTCTTTCTTTCATTTAAGTCGACTCTCACCTGGAGGCTACCAGTTGCTCTCTCAACACACCTTCACCATTTGACCCTCTCAACCGACAATTAGAATCAAAATGACAGTTGGCTGAATAAGGAGTATGGCAAAAGTTTGGACACATCAATAAAACAGTCCACGACCAGCAAACGTCTACATCCTAAAGCATTGTAACTCGAAATAGTGTGCGACAGCAACAACCGGTACTTCAAACCGGAACACAATCATCTAAACTCTCATGAGAAATCACATTATTGAAGCAGCGTCTTGTGGCGTATTAAACCTTTCCAGGTTCATCAACAGATTGGCCTGGCGATATGACATCAGAACAACGGGCGACAGAAGAGCCAGCCAAGGAGTACCGGGCAAGAGACAAGGTAAAGAACACACACAAGTCTGAAAGCCTGTATTAGAATAAAATAAACATACATGCAAACACAGTCACATGGAACGTGGCATTGATATTAAGTAATCAACCAAGATGTTATGACGGTGTTTTGTATATAGTGATAGTATATAACTAATCGATTTGACGTCAGGCCGTCTGGATTGGTAATATCAGTGATATCTATGTAACGGCATCTGGCAAAAGACCGTTGTCTTTTTTAAATAGTAGCTTACATGCCCAACCTCTTTACTTGAAACTTATTGACACACTATTCCTACAAAAGAAAAATCTTACCGCAGGATTGTAACATTGCCAAATGTTGTGTAATGATAATGTATGTTTATTCTGTTAAAAGCAGTACTATTTTTAGAAAGTTGTCTTTTAGGACCCGAAATTAGGCCTCGTCTTGACATTTATATAAACAAAGGATTGATCGCTGCTTTTAAACAGATTAACTACTAGACCACAGATGGTAAAACAAACATCGGGACCCCTCGGTTTAAATCAGCCTATAGATTGTCTTTATTCATTTATCCACAGGGATATTTAAGTCAAAGAAAGTCTCAGGAGACAAGACTCCTGAATCAGGTGACAGAGATCAATACTGCAATGCTTAAAGCATCACAAGGGTTGGTTTGATCTGTGCGTCATCATCTCTCTTCTTCTCCCGTTTGTCCTTAGGGTGCATGTTTGACACAAAGGGGTTGTTTGACTAATAAACTTTTTTTGAGACACAAAAACCATCACATAATCTAAATTAAAGATTAAAAAATAAGACTGCTAAGTATACATGTCAGATAACTTTCTTGAGAGGCAGATCAAAATAGAAGTAAAACACACAGTTTCTCTCACGTTTCGGTCAATCTTGAGGACCTGTAGTGTAGAAACAAGTTCTTCACGTCTCCAGAAGTCTTTGGTTTACTTACAGAAACAGAAGAACGATACGGCTTTACGTTTGAGCCTGAATAAAGCCAAGCTCCCTTCAGAGGACCACGAGCATCACTCCTGACCAAGCTCCTCATGAGGACTTCTGCTGGAATCTACACGCTGATGCCCGTGCTCTTCCAAGCTCTCTGATTGGTTTGTTGGTAGGATTTTACAGGTTTATTGCCAATTAATAACTCATGATGTCATTCTGACGACAAGTTTATTATTAAAATAAACTTTCCGAAGCCTTCGGCTGTACGAGGGGAGTGTATTGAGCATGGAAACACCCCATAATGTGTCTAACACTGTTCTTCACAATTGGATCACGTTGAATACGACTCAAGATGTCTAACAGTCTAAAGACCTTTAAATGCATGAAATAGCACGATACCCCTGCTTCAAGACAGCCATGTCTCATTCCCTAATAAGGGCTTGAGAGATGTTAGAGACGGACAGAAATAACAGTGGAACCTTTGCCCTTTAAACGAAGAAGCATGTCTACACTTTGCCTTCCTTACTGAAACCTTATTCGTGTTGAATTAAGCCTTCTGCGACATAAATCAATTGCATCAGATTGAATCAGACGTGAGTTTTCATACATTTCATCCATTTTGAATTGACCCGGACTTATTCAACTGTTTGATTTCGAGAAGATCTCAAAGCCAGACTGAAATGTCAGACGTACAACCTCACTCAAACATGATTTGAAAAAGACAGACAAACCACACACTTACTTAGATACATTTATATAGATTGTTCTGTTGAGAATATTAACCTTAAAAGACATTTTTCTTGGTGCAAGTCACACAAGTCAGAACTGTGGTCATAAAATCATTTTTCTTCATACCGGGCTGTTATATACGTGTTCAAAAATGTTACATTTCCTGTTATATCTCATTTCTTTCGTCCTCATTGAAACCGCCATGTATGCGCTGCTTTACTGTCAAATCAGCTTACCTTCTCTAAAGCTCAATACTGCTTTAACAGCGACTTAAGCATCACAGCTCTAATGTAATGTCCCCATTCAGAAACATACACAAAGATACATGTGCAGCCATCTGTCAAGCAATTGTTTCTGCCTTTACGGACACATCTGCACCCAATCCCAGCTGAAATACTTTCTTAAGGTGACCCGCTGGATCAATCTCAGTCTACAGTAACAAATGCCTAATCATTTTACTTTTACATAATCATCTTCATTCAAGACAGACAAGAGCTGACATTTCTAAAAAGCAGGAATGTGTGTATAGACAAAAAAAAGTGTACATGAACAGGTGGTGGTCAAAAGAAGTTTAAAGAACAATGTCAGTAATTTTAAAGCTCCACATTCTACGACACATTTAGAATGTGGAGCTTTAAAATTGCTGACTTTGTTAATGTGGTACTTGTTTTGCTTGGAATTCATTTGCATTTGCTGTCAATAATGTCATTGTTACAGTTATAAGAAGCGTATGGCTGGTGTACGCTTTGTGAAATTATTTTATTTTAAAAACACTGATGCCAACCTGTGTTGGGTGGTAAAAGGAATTATACAAAGACAGACTTTTTTGTCAATGCTTGAATAATGCATGTTTTTTTTTCACATTTAGGGAAAAGTTTCCAAGTGTAGGGATAAGCGATGTACACATTAACATAGGGTTAAGTGCAATATGGATGTTACATATTATATATATATATATATATATATATATATATAAAGGTTTAAAAAAACACTTAGAGATAAATGTGGAAAATGACAATTTACATTTGTATTTAATACACTGAAAGAGTTTTAACATGTGCATCGGTTCCACATCATTTAATTCTATTTGTTACAAATTTCAAAAGAAATGATTTAAAAAAAAACTTTTTTAATTGTCTTTATTTAAATCTAACCAATGTACTTTCCTTTGTCCAGTCTAGATAGAATTATAAGTTGTGTCTTGTCAATTGGAACATTCTCTTTTATCTCATTTTGGCTCTTATGATGGAGGAAACTTTAAGAAACAAACCTAAAACAGCAGAAATGTGTTTGTTGGTTGGTTGAGAATATATATGTTTAAATGATAAAAAAGATCTTAGACTCGTAATCCTTGGAGAAGGGGATTCACAAGATCTGAGAGCAAGTGTGGATTTTCATCACACCTGTTTGCATATTTATCAAAAAACAATGGCATGAGAAAAATCTCTTTTAAGATTAACTTAAAGACTTATAGCCATAATGTCCACATGGCTTTACATTAAAGTCACAAATGTACAAACACAAGGTTTCAAATATAAACACAAGACATCACATCCCATATCACAGTTTTAAACCTTAATGTCTATATTTATCTTTACGATTGTTTGTTTGCTTTAGCAGAGGGAATTTCAGTTAGTGATGTCCTATAAATAGACTTAACATTTCTTTAGATATAAAGTGTGCATCCATTCATTTGTGTGTCAGTTTAAGTCTTGACTCTCTGGACCATGTCTCCCTATAGACACTGAATCAGCCCAGATGTTTGCTTGTAATTAATAATGATATAAGAGCCCTTCTCGTCTGAAAACATCTCAGATAAAGCCCTCATGACATGCTTTAAAAGCCCTACAAATAGCAACTGTGACGAGAGCCCTTAATGCTGTTCTAAACACACATGCTTCCTACCAATACGGATCAAATCACCGCCCAGATAGTCCTACAAACTGATCCAAACCCTAACACAAAGCAAATTAAGACTCATTTCACCATGTTTTGTCATTGCTATTTATATAAACCTATTTAAGTTGTTAGATGCTGTAAGTGTGCTTGTGACGGTGTGTTTTTCATGATCAACAGGACTAGTTAAGGTACTTCCATAGGCCGTATATGTTATTCATACTGTGCCATGGCTAGTGTTTATGATCATGGCTAAGCCATGAGTAAATGTTAGTCCAGATGTGTTTGTTAATGCATTGTGCTTGGTTAGCGTGTTTTTCTCAAAGTGAGTCTGATCTGGCTTCTCTTTTGCTCTCTGCAGGCCTCCGCTCCAACCGAGTCCTTCATCGATTGCTGCGGTGTCTGAACGCTCGGGTATAACTAGGCGGTTGCGCTTCGACCCACACCGCTTCAATCCTAGAGTGTTTAACCCAGCGGTGTCAATCAGCTCTCTGATTGCTTAAACTGTCAAAGACATGGCACACTATAACAGGGAGAATCATGAGTAAAGAAGAGAATGCTGTCTTATTGGACGTCTGATGGCAAATTTACATTTAAATGATGGCAAAATTGGGATGGATCGAGAAGGAAGTACAAAAAACTCGAAGCTTGAAGCTGCAGATAATGAATGCTCTGAATTGGGGGGGTTTGATGTACTTGTCAAGTTTGCTATGTTAAATCAACTATTCAAATAACTTGGAAAGCAAAGATGTGAACATAAACATAGCGTTTTTGAACACTTACGATCCATATTGTGCACCTGCTGCTATTATGTAATCTTTAAAAACAATCTAATTGCTTAAGAGATCCATGTTAGTAATAGTTATTTGTATTGTTTGGAGAATCCCTCGTCTAATACTACTAACAGTATTATTTTAATATTACTATGTGAATTTTGTATTGTAGTACATTATATATCATGATAATGAGAAACAATTATGTTGTGTTTCATTCTGTTTGATTTCAACATAAAAAGGTAGAAAGTTTTGTGTAAGTAGAAGATAGTGGAGACAAAATATAGTTTACTATAAAAAATTTGTTTAAGGTTTAGTTAAGAGACTTGTTTATCAATAAACTAAGACGTTTATTTGTTATCAAATAGTATACTTCCTCTCAACACGTTGTACTTTGATTCCCGGCAAAGTCACAATAACGAGGAGAGTCATTGTCAGGGCTTCGCATTTTGAAAATCTAAAGCTGATGATGGGCACCCATTAATGACTGTCATCTGCATTAGATTATATTTTGCATTAGGGACATTATAACATATATTTCTTATGTACAAGGAAAATAAAAGGTGCCCCAAAACCTACCCTTGGAGGACTCCTTTGAAGACTGAAAAAACATATGAAGTGCAGTCTTCCATAAACACACCGTGTTCTGGCAGAAAATAATTTGCAAACCATTTTGTTGCATTATCATATAAACCGATGGTGGCAATTCTTTTTTTTAAAGATTGATGTTGTTGACTGTATCAAAGGCTTCTCATAGTCAAGAAAAGGAGTGGAAAATAATTGATTTAATTCCAAGACATTTATAAAATCACTAAACACGTCAAAAGAAGTAGTAGCTGCTTCCAAAGCCACACTGAAAAGAGGCAATAACATCATTTCAGTAACACTTTAGTTGTTCGTTCTCTCATTTCTTAAGATAAAACTCAAATTCAGCTTCTCTTTTTGATATCCTTAAGAATGGTTCCAACTTAACTGGCCTTGCAGACTGACTTCTCTGCAACCGCTTTTATTTGTACTAATCCCAGAACTTCCAGCTCAAGACTTTGACTTAATCGTTTTCCAAAACATTTTTTGACATTTCAAACATAATTTAGAAATCTGATTTAGCCAGTTATCTATGCAGCACAGAGATTTCTTCGTTTCTTAAAATGTAAATTATTATATATTCAATTTATCCACATACAGTGAGTTGAACATACAGTGTAACCATCACTGTAGTTGGTTGCCTTTTCCACGACAGCAATTGAGATTCGTACATGAGGTTGGAAGATTACATGCAGCGTAGTTTCATGGCATTCTTCAGCCCGTCAATGTAAAAACATACCCGGACAAAGTGTCAAGGTGTACCCCAAGTGACTGGTAAGGGCCCTTAAGAGGACATCGGCTGGTAAATCCAACAAAGTACTTTGTAAGATGCTGTCTGTGAGTATAGCTGTTCAAAGCCAATACAATGTTAAGGGTATTCAAAGTGGTATCATTTGTGGAATAAACCTTTGCAGCTCAATTGAAACAATAACCCCTCATCCTTCAATTGCATGTATCGACACCGGCGTGATTTTGAATGTTTTGAATAAAACCCTCTTTAATTAACATGATTCAACTGCATTGATATTCTGTTGTCGTGGAGTCTCTCTGTCTTCCCAAAGTCTCGCAAGATCCTCGCAGTAAGCAAAAGACTGCGTTTTATATTGCATTGCTCTTCTGGGTGTTATTTAGTCACTCTTTATCGTGACGCTATGATCTCCTAATGTTCTCAGAAGAGTTCTCCTTTGCTTCTGCTCCAAGAAGAAATGATTACAGTGTGCGACCTCACTTCACATTTTATAACACCCACACCAACTAACATATATACACAATAACTCTCTGCGTGCTCCCACACATCACACACAAACTCGTCCTAAAACTACACACATCCATCTTTATTGTCTTCCAATTCTCTCCCATTCGGCCTGTTTTTCACCTCTATGTTTTTATTTCTTCCATAGCTTATTGCTCTATTTCTTTCTGTTTCTGATGACATCTCTCTCTGCGTTAAAGAAAGATCGATCTCATCTTCTTGTCTCAATGGTCACGCTAAAGCATTTCTGATAACACAGTTATACACTTGAGTGATCAACCAGAGCGCGATGTGATTAAGCTCATTCTCGAAAAAAAGCGTTACAATAGTTTCAAATTCTGTCAGGGCTTTTCGGAGGAATGATGAAAAGTACCATTCTAAATATTTTGGAATTGATCTCGTGTAAACCCTGTATACTCATAAAAACATTGGCCTGGACAAGGGTTAAATGGTCCACTGCACATAATCTGATTACACGTTTATTTATTATATGGATTGGGATTGGAACAATACACATAAGACAACGGCCCATACAAAAATGTCAAAGTCTTCCATAAAAAACTAGAATTACATACTACGTAGCCACCAGTACCCCTGTGTCCATGCTGTTGTCATGGAGACAACCCCTTGTGCTATTCCCCTGCTGGAATAGTGCAAGTGCTGATGGGTGAGATGCTTACGCACACAGACAAACTCTTTCAGATGTGTTTATGTGTGTGTTTTCCTCAGGGCTGAGCAGTATGTTTCAGCTTTTGTGTTATGCCAAAACACCTATCTTTAGTTAATTGCCGTAAAACTTTGTGCATGCATTGGTCAAAAGAATCAAAAATAAATATCTCTTAACGCTATACTCTGTTGCACACACACTACTGCTACACAAGATTGTTGCTCACGGAAACTCTCGTTTGCTCATCTCGTTCTCTTTCTTCGAGTCAGTCTCTTTGTGTTCTAGTCACGACTTATGTTGGCATGTGTGTGGCGGTGTGACTCAAGCCATGTCACAAACGCATCGCCCCCTGACCTATGCCAAACCAGCATCTCATCCTCACCATGCAGATGTCAATCACAATATGCCATAGTGACCTCTGTTGGGTGAAGAGTCAATAAAGAGTACTGAACAGACACCCACTCGTGAAGGAAAGGATGTCTGTGTGTCATTCAGTGCCATGTATTTCAACCGTGTCTGTTTCTGCAGATCACCAAACTCTCCCGGAAAGCAAGTAACTGAGTCTGAGAGTACGTGCCAGTCTGGAGATGGTCTGCCAATCAGATGAGGCTGATTCAGACTGTCTTCTTGTCTGTGTATGTTATGCGCGTGGAGTGTTGGTTGATATCTGGAAACTTTTAGAGAACTCCAGAAATAAACAGAGAGGCTAAAATGTATGATTGTTTTTAATAAAATGAATCAAAAAGTTGTTCTGTTTTTCTTTTTGGAATAGATATGACATCATAGTGCCATTAGGGCAGCTTGCTCTGTTGCTCTTATGATGCTGTTCTACTTTAATGACATCATGAAGTTGAACACATGCTTAGTTCGGTAAAGGGGGGTTCAGCTATGAAATGACATGGAACCAAGCAGTGGGAACGTTAAATGAACCAATCGAAAACCTTTTAAATTGGAAGACTTTATTTTAAATTCATGACATGTTCTGATATAATATCACGTGATCTACAGTAATAGGCCGCCCTGACAATGTTGCGTGTATAGGTGGAGAGGATAAGAGTTCTGGTTCTCCGCTGAATAAACAGTGATTTTACGTCAACTAGTCATGTAAATACTCCAAACACAAACCACCTATTAGATCCTTTGTACAAGCGCTTTAATACAACCAACATTCGCCCCCAGCGTTAACAGCTTATTACAGTCTTCAATTATCTGTGTTGGCTTGATGGCTATTCGGTTGCTTTAGGTTGTTTACTTTATGCATTTAATTCTATGCATTTGTTGTGACGAATCCCATTGCAAACCTTGTAAACTGAAGCCATAAGACAACTTTATATTAAGGAATAATGCAATGCTCGCAGTGAAATCTCATTTAGACCTTCAGTTGTAAGAATGCGATTCACGAGAGCCAATGACATTTCAGATTCAAAGCTGACGCAAGGATGGAATTGGTCTCGAGATACACTTGAACCAAATCCACTTCCACAGTCACCGATGACTTGCTTCATCATTTTGGTCATTTCAAAAGACGTAAAGATGTACCGTAGTTGCTGCTGATTTACGCAACTTTTCCTCATAAAAATGGTTTTGTGACCTCTGTACACTTTGAATATTTGAACTGTTTGGAAGACAAATTTGACTCTTTTGTACTATGTGTTTAAATTCATATGATGAATAAATGGGAAACGTAACTATTTTAAATGCGTAATTTATATCATGTAAACACAGGAAATCCTGAAGGTTGAAAATCATCAACTGCAAAATTAGAGCGCAATATGTACATCCATCATGACATATTTTAGGTCAGTGAACGATTTAATGTGTCGTTTTAAAGGTACGACTTGTCTTGTTGAAGGGGTTGTAGGAGGACAGGTTGAAAAGGGAGAAGAATCTGTGGTTTATTGATCAATTCTGATCAATTTTACTTTAATACTTTAAATATTTCTTTTTCAAGTATTTGAAACATAAGCAGGAGCTTTGAGAGTGCATCATACATTCACTTATTCTCACACTCACAGTAAAACTGTTTTTGTGTGTAGAGAGTCTTAAAAACTGTCATTTCAAAACCATAAAACGTATCCTGATGCTGGCGATGAGTAACAGATATTCAGTAAAGGTTCTGGGCCGGCCCCTTATAAAGTATGAGTAAGAGAGCCCTTTAGCTAATGCATTAAGAAATGAAATATGGATTTTTGTGTTGCCAACATTCATCAAAACAACTTTTTGTGATCTGCTAAAGAAAGGATGGCATACAGGTTTGAAAACAAGCGTGAGTAAATGATGACAGAAATGTCTGCTGTCCCTGTTCTGTATTGCAACAAAGTCCCTAAGTTAATCTTTAAACTTTAAATGTAAAGTCTCAAGCAAAATCTATTTGATGGGTTATTGCAGACACAGAGTGTTTTTCTTTTTGCATGGTTTTTCTCTTATACTGTTAATGTTCTTTGTTAATATTTGTTAACAGTTAACACAAAAAAATGTATTGATGAAATTTGGAAATATTCTTTAAGCTTTGTTTTTTTTTTGTTTCCTATGTTAGAGGATTTGATAGAAATAATAATGTATTTATGTGTACTGTAAATCACAGCCATGAATGATTCATTAGTGATCATTTGAAGCAGTGCAACTGCAAATAGGTTAAATGTACAGAGTGTTGATCTTTTAATTAAATTTAATTTATTGTTGTAAATAAGCAACTTTTTCATTCACTTTAACAAGGTCAGGTTTGTACGTTCGCCTATTAGGGCTCCTGACCTAAAACAAATGTTTACATTTGTTTACATTTTTTAACTTGTAATATAACATTAAATAGTTACGTTGTTTAACAACATTAGATAATAAGTTTCAGCCCATGCAGTTGGTGAGTTCAGTAACCTCGTATAATAGAGGGCATTGATATTTCATGTCCTTCAAGTTACGTTTAAATACCATTGTGTTTTAATTAATGGAATTAAGTGAAATAACATAAAAATGATGAAAAACAAATTTTAAAAATACTTATATAACTGCATAATTTGAATGCCTTCTTCATTTATTTAAATAGACGGTGATATGACATTATTCACTTACCCTATACACACAAAAACTACATTTGAAGAATGAGGAGGCAGTAACATTTGGGGGATTTTTCGATCTGGCTTCTGGAAAAGGTTAATTTAAAGCTAACAGACGTAAACTATGATGCTCAAAACACTAACTGCAATTCCATAAGACCGTTACCATGGTCTTAGAAGACAGAAAGAAGTTTTCCCTTATGTAGACATTTATATCTTAATGAACATAAAGAGACGGAGGCAGAACCAATCACTCGTACAACACTTCGGTTTAAGTAAGTGCATAAATCACCATTACAGTCAACTCATGGAGAAGATTTTTAACACTGCATGCTTTTCCACAAACAAACCTTCCGCAAACGCTCTCTATTAAAATATTCCTCTTATTTTAGCTTTTACAAACAAATTTGAATAGAACTCTGTGAGAGTACTTTTATCAGTGAAAAATTACTACAATGTTATTTTTTCATCCCAGCAAAACAGCGTCAGAAGTCCCAATAGTCTTCAAAATAGATGTGTAAATATTAAAATTTGTCTGTGCCATAGGATATGTGCAACAGCAATAGACATGGTCACGACAACCAGTTAGATAATAAAGACTGCAAGTTATTTTCTAATAACCAGACTAAAGCAATTAATGTACAAATTAATGAGCAAAACATCCCAGAAACATGTCTGATCCTCCAAGCTATTTTAAATGAAAGATATAAAGTGTGTGTGTGTGTGTGTGTGTGTGTGTGTGTGTGTGTGTGTGTGTGTGTGTGTGTGTGTGTGTGTGTGTGTGTGTGTGTGTGTGTGTGTGTGTGTGTGTGTCTGTGAGTGTGTGTGTCTGTCTGTCTGTGTGAGTGTGTGTGTCTGTCTGTGTGTGTGTGTGTGTGTGTGTGTGTGTGTGTGTGTGTGTGTGTGTGTGTGTGTGTGTGTGTGTGTGTGTGTGTGTGTGTGTGTGTGTGTGTGTGTGTGTGTGTGTGTGTGTGTGTGTGCGTTTGTGTGTGTGTGTGTGTGTGTGTGTGTGTGTGTGTGTGTGTGTGTGTGTGTGTGTGTGTGTGTGTGTGTGTGTGTGTGTGTGTGTGTGTGTGTGTGTGTGTGTGTGTGTGTGCGTTTGTGTGTGCGTGTGTGTGTGTGCGTGTGTGCGTGTGCGTGTGTTTGTGCGTGCGTGAGTGTGTATTTGTCAGTGCATGTTTGTGTGTACGATTACATTTGTGTGTTTTTTCGCATTCATGCTGCAATTACAGCCTGACAGTGGCTGACAGCATGACCTTTCAGGTCAAATTTGCCTGTCAGATAATTTGCACTGTTATAAGTGATTCTGTGTGTGTTGTCTCATGAACACAAAAG
>CM065656.1:18748779-18762968 GCA_033220385.1 Triplophysa yarkandensis
GAACTACTTGCCCTTACTTCAGGAGAAGGAATGATGGTAGGTTTCCTCAAAGTGAAGCCCGCACACTGTGGTGAGATGGAAAGATAGCTGATGTATAGATTGTAATGTTATAGACCGCACTGTGATGCTTTTAAATGTTCTTCTCTTTTATTATTTATGGCTATAAGTTGTAGAGAAGGAAAAATGTGTAGGGGGTTTTCTGAACGTTGATTTAAAGGGATGTTCTGTAGTAATGTCAGAAAAGAACTCAAAAGATTGCTTTTAGTTGTTAAAAGAGACGATTTTGTTTGTAGACATCTCTGTATCAGAGACATATTTTAGTGTTTTGAAATCTTTAGATCTAAGTCCCCCAAGGCGTAAGGCCTTCAGGAAATGGACGCCACCACGCTCTCCTTATAATCTTGTTCAAGAGACCCTGTTTCATGACCCCTGGAAGCTTCTAGTGGCTACAATATTCCTCAACAAAACCAGCGGTAACACCATCAACTCTATTTTGATCTTTATATTAATCCAAGTCCGTAACCTCATTAAACGTATGCCACTGTTTTTGCCCCTTCTGTGATGTGTTCAGGTAAGATGGCGATTCCCACGCTCTGGCAGTTTTTTGAACGGTACCCGAGCGCAGAAGTGACCAGATTGAGTGACTGGAGACCGCTTGCGGATCTGCTGAAACCTCTGGGACTCAGTAAACTCAGAGCAAAGTCACTCATACGCTTTTCCGGTACAGTGTGGGTTTGCTCAAATGGAGCTCACTGTTTTGAAATATTTAATCATATGGCAAGTGTAAATATTGTTTGAACAAAAATCGTCTTCATTAAGATGCAATGCAACATTCATATTCTTGCACTTTTTAATGCAGATGATTGAATGTATATTTTCTATTTTCTTTGCAAGATGAATACCTGAGTAAATCTTGGCGGTATCCCATCGAGCTTCACGGCATCGGAAAATACGGCAACGACTCGTTTCGGATCTTCTGTGTGGAGGAATGGAAAGAGGTAAAGTCATTCTCAACACGAGTTGACATATTTACAGGGCCGGGGCTTTCGTAACGGTTGTGTGTTTTGTAGGTCGCTCCAAAGGACCATAAACTCAACAAATATCACACGTGGCTGTGGGAAAACCAGCAGAAATTGGGAATCTGATTTTAGTGAGATTCAAATGTACTTGAATAAATTCATCATGACAAGCAAATCAAGTGTGCTTAAGCAGGGAACTGATCAGAGACCTGCTGAAGGTTCATTTTCTGGGATGTTGCCATTGATTAAATTACTTAAGAATTTAAGAGAAATGTTATATGTCAGAATAACTTCAATAAAGGTCAATTTACTGTTAGTATATACTGCTTATTTATAATATCATTCATGTTTTTAATTAAATAATTCTTTACAGTATGACCATTTAAAATCCATTGAAATCGTCCAATATCTTTGTTTAGTAGGCAGCCATATGTTATTGAGTCAGTGGAATATTGAAAGATGGTTCAATTCAGTGGTCAATAAATGAAAGTTTACAAATGTTTTGCATCTACTTATGTTTAGTGTGATTTTTTGGATGCAAATGAAGGGGAATTGGCAGGTCGTCTTCACATCTGCATCTGCATTACATGTGGAAAAACCCATATTGGTCCACCCCTACTAGTGTTTATGTGAGTTTCTCAATTCTTGAATTGTCATTTCTGTGGATACTAAAAATTATACAGCAAGTATAACAGACCAAAGAAACAATCAGTTAGGAGGATTTCTCTTTATTAAAATCTTCCATCTCACCAAAATGTGATAACTTTTCACTGGTTCACATTAAAGCTGGGAGAATCATGAAATCATGCCCACTGCTTTAGTGTTTCCATGTTGTGGGACATATTCACACGGACAGATGAAAAAACATATGACAATAAATAAAAGCATCGATGGAAGTTTTCTTGTTCTTCTTAACTATATGAAAAAGCATGCATGCATTTCTCCAGAGAGCAAACATAAACTGTGCTTGAGCTGCCAGCTTCCATACAATGGAAAGAGAGGATCAGAAGGCCACATGTGCTGAATGTTTGTTAAATACGCTAGAAACAAAAAACTACATCTAACTAAATACAATGAAAAACAAACAGTCACATTCATAAATATCTTCGAAGTACGTCATGTTCAAAAGCAGCGTTTCCAAATAATAAGGAATAAAGTTGAAATGTTGTGTACTTAAAAAAACGCAATCAGTGAAATATTGCTTATGTAAAGGTGATTTATAAGCCATTGTGCTGTACAATTGCAAAAAATCTTCACAAAATAGTCTTGAATTTAACTCTTTTAAAAGTCATTACCCAGTCATATATTTGGACAGGTCACACATATTCAGCCGTCAAACCGTGTTAGAACCCCATCAAAATGACCCACATCATCTCCAGTGCCTGTTGGCAAAAAAATAGGGTCATTTCAAACTAAACGCATAAGAAATCATCATTTGTAGGGTCATAATTCATGCATTTGACAATGTTTCCATGTGTATGTGCAAGATGAGGTGTTTCCACCTGCTTCCCATTCCTAAGGACAGGAACAAGCTCATCTCTCTTCTAAAGTCTCAAGCAGTTTTATAAGGGCACATAGAAATGATTACAGGATATGTAAAAGCAATATGACAATTCTATAAACAACGTGAAAAATTTACCTGTACTTTCTAGGTAGCAAAAAAGAACAATTCATGCTAATATGTACAGTATCTCTTGCTTCTCTTAAGATCAGTCCAAATATATAACCACTGTGTCAAACAGCCTTTTATGATCTTATTAAATACAGCAGCAATTGAACTGTTGAAACACAGTGTTATAAATAATCTTGGTCCAAACATCATTATTCACTAATTCAGAGCAGCATAGCTAACGTCACTTCCAGTATCCCCAACCCGAAGCATCGGTGATTGACATGCAGTGCATTAAACCCGGCTAAAAAACCCAGAGTCCATGGCTTTTCTTAAAAGTCTGAAGTGCTGGACATCTTTGCATTTCAGTGGCATTCTCTGCATTTGAGTCTCAGAGTGTCTGATTCACTAGCGCCCTTTGAGGAGACCGTCCAGCACGCGATCGCCTTTCTCGGAGATCCAGTATCCTGCCATGGCAGCTACACCTCCTATAAAGATGGCAGTAAAGACCATGTCTCCTTTGGCAGCTAGTGTCGCTAGCGCACAGATCACGACCCCAAAGAACATTTGCTGTAGAACAAGGACCTCGTCGTCCGTCATGTCATCGAAGAAACCCTTTTCTGGACCAGCTTTAAGGGGAAGAGAAAAGTGGGGTGAGTGTGAAGATATCCACATTGTTTAACAGCAAGTTGTGGTTGCTTTAAAGACAAGTATCTACAGTTAACTATGCAAAGGATGTTACACTGTACAGAGATTAGAATGAATGTAGATATATATATATCATTTAGATTAACTTACTAGGTGGCAGATTCTCCACACAAATACTATCTCGTCGTATATATCCCTCGGCACACTCGCAGCGGAAGGATCCCTCCTCATTAACACAAGCTTCATTGAGGCCAGGACAGGCGAGTGCTTTTTCAGAACACTCGTCAATATCTGACAAGTAGAGACCGACCGTGAGACAAAACAGAACCATTTTCATCATCTCCCAACTAAACTTCACCAGTACATAAAGTCCACTAACCTAGACACTTTGCTCCAGTGAGCCTGTATCCTCGAGAGCATTTCTTACAGCGAGCAGGTCCGCTCCCCATACAGCCCACGCATGCTTGATCACAACCTACACATAATGTCTTATCGTTATACATGTTAAAAAACCACACACAATGCAATAATGTAGTGTTAAAAACTGACCTCTGCATTCATAAGAGCCATCTGTATTGAAGCAGTAGGTGTTAGATGGACATCGAGCCAACTCTGTCCCGCACTCATCCACATCTAGAATACATACACAATGACAAGCGGCTCAATGGCAAGATGAATAATCTTTATAATAAGTTTAAGAATTTTTATCTTGTGTCGAGAATCCTCCCTTAGTCTTTTGAAAGGAGTAGGAATGTATTGTAAGGGCTAATATCTGCTTATTGTGGCAACACTAACCAATACACTTGTTGTTGTGAAGGATCCATCCAGGCTTACAGTCTTCACATCGGTTGTCTTGTGGACCAGTGCACTTTTTACAAGCGTGATAACAAGCTATATAATAAAATCCAGAATTTTCATTAAACATTCAACATTTATTTCCACTGGTTATATGTGTTTGGTTATCTAATGCTTAATGGGTGTCGGGATGTGATTGATTACCTGAGCAGGGTGGCTGTGAATGATTGGATTTCTTCTCTCTGTAGTATCCATCAGCACAGTCCTGACACAGGGATCCTGAGTATCCTGGGTCACAAACACATTCTCCATCTCCCAGACGTGTGCCCTCACCCTCACATCGGCCAAGACCACCACATACTCCCCCTGGACCCGACGGACACTCTACAAAAACAGTACAATGAGTTTTCACAAACTAATGCCTGCATTTTGATGGTTTTACACATACTCACACATGCAGATAGTGTATACAGTGCGTATTGCGTATAATATTCTCTTTTCTGTCTGCTTCTGTATTAGTTTATTATTTTTTTCTTAGTTCATCTGTCTGTTAAGGGTGAATGTGGTTATATTTGTGGTTTTAATATAAGAAACAGATATGCGGTGCAACAATACGAGATAGAAGTCTAAGGCGAGGCTTAATAAATGTGACATCACATTGCAGAGAGAATGGAAATTTGAGAGGTATGGCTACCCTGTTTTCTGGTTTTGAAATGTTTGTTGTGTGTTTATTCACCTGCACATTCTGGCCCATAGTGTCCTGGTGGGCAGCAAAGTCTGAGCTCCTCAATGCAAAGCCATTCAAACAGATCAGGTGCTTCCTGCTGCCTAATAAACAAAAATAATGCATATAGATTGTTATCAAAATTTTAGGAATGAAAGGCATTTTGATGCACCATTTTAAATCCTAAAGCCCTTTGCACTTTTATTAATGGAAATGTTACACACTTTTAAAAGCACTATTTTCAACCCTGCATTATGAAACCCTTATTAAAGATATCGTTTGGCCAAGAGATTGTGAGAGTACTGCTGTATGTTTACTGTTCAAAAGTTGCTTAGCAGCAGACAAATCATAACCGAGTAATTGTTATGAACGGTCTTAAACACTTTGAAACAGACAAGCTGCTATGACTTGCTTTAAAACTATACAGTATTATGTATTATTATTCAGTATTATTTAATTTGGTTTCGGGGAACTGCGGAAAGATTTTGCCATCACACAAAGAAGCTCATTTAACACCCTCCTTGATAACGTATTTTTAAGATCTTTAAACTTCTCACCTGTGGAACCACCATGTCTCCACCTGATCCTCAATCTGCTCCAGAAGTTTGTTGCAGTCAAAGTCTGACTTGTCACACGCAGTCTCTACGATCTCTAACAAACGGGTTTCACTGCGCACACAAGCAGTACATCTAAATCCCAACAATGAGATAACCCTAACAAACATTTTTTTTAAGTTGTTCCGATAAAATCATATACACACTTACATACTACAGATCTCTTACCTACGTGCATATTTCGCCAATTTCTCTTCTTCCCAAGCCGTATTCCCTCCTCCAAAATTCTTATTGGCGGTTCGCTCCAAGCCCTAAAACACCAACAAACAGCTTTTCAATATCTGAATATCTAATTGAACCTTTTATAGTATTGCTTTATTTATAGTATACAAAATCTAATTCGAACATTCTGAAATATATCTGACAAAAGGAGAAATGATGGGTTTAAACATGGTTAAATATTTAAAAGAGAGCTGAACACAAACTTTTATCGGTAAATGAAAGCATTAGCAAATAATTCAAACCCACAACCTTGAGATATAACACAACGCCGACCCAGATGCACGGCCAACCCAAATATACTTAACCTCACAAAGTCACTATTGACTTTGCATGAGTCGCTGATTCTTAAATAATGTCCCAATTATTTTACTTCCCCCTTACAATGAATGAGCCACCCCTCCTATAATGTAACATATAGGACAGGGTTTGATCCGAGCACACAGTAGAGGTGAAGGGATGTCACCTGGATGAAGCGCTCGGTGAGTTTTCGGCATGTCTGGCAGGGTGCGGTGCGTACAGTCCCTACAGACAGGAGAGAACCCAACACCAGAACAGACACAAGGGGCCAACACATGACTTCCTGTAAAATCAAAGCACACATTCAGATTTCCATCATCATCATGCATATGTCATATATATGTGTGTGTGTGTGTGTGTGTGTGTGTGTGTGTGTGTGTGTGTGTGTGTGTGTGTGTGTGTGTGTGTGTGTGTGTGTCTGTGTGTCTGTGTGCGTGTGTGTGCGTGTGTGTGCCTGTGTGTGTGTGTGTGTGTGTGTATGTGCCTGTGTGTGTGTGCCTGTGTGTGTGTGTGTGTGTGTGTGTGTGTGTGTGTGTGTGTGTGTGTCTGTGTGTGTGTCTGTGTGTGTGTCTGTGTGTGTGTCTGTGTGTGTGTCTGTGTGTGTGTCTGTGTCTGTATTTATATACAGCAAAATTATAAAAAGATAAATTATTTTCGCCGTGTGCCGAAAGGGCATTTATATATTATTTATATATTATGTATGTGTATTTATATATTTATATACATCACATCTATTTGTGATCTCAAATGTATAGAAATTACTGTGATTAAATATGAATATTGTATGATTTGCTATATTTCTGTGCATATAATGTATGCCACAGGGTTTGAAATGCATTGAACACAATTACCGTAATGACGTGTTGCTCATTTTTACCGTATTTACCGTGTATTAAACAAAACGTGTCCTCTGCTATGATGGACAGCTTCCGGTTGGGTGTGACGTCACAGTCTGGACATTGCTGCTGATGCTGAGCAGCTCCTATATTTCTTCCTACACAAATGTATTTATATTCAGTGTTAGAAATGAATTATTGAAGCGTGTGTATTTACATATTCAAACAATATTTAATATTTAATAATAACAGAGATGTATTAATTAGCTCCTCTGAGGCGAGGTTTGATTTCTTCGGTTATTGTTCTGCATACTTACATGAAAGTGTCGCGTTTCACCCGTGATGAGGTTCCGGTTGGTTAAGATGAAAGTGTTTCTTGTGTTTGTGTGAGCAGCGGAGCATTCTGCGCACAATCTTCTTCTGGTTCATTCTGTTTGTGTCCGGCCCTTCAGCCCTCAAGCCCCGCCCATCCGTGCTCTCAACCAACCGTTGTTCGACAGAGATTTGCGTCGACCAATCACACGCCGCCGTGTGCCGAAGGGGCAGGTCGGGAGGACGTGTCGTCACCATACATAATGAAATTTATTTTATTAAGATTTATTTGCGTTCGTATTTAATAATAAATAAAATATAATAAAAATAATTATAAAATTTGTCTTAGAATGTGAAACTTTATACAAATTTATTTGCGTTCATATTTAAATATAATTATTGTGAAACTTTATACAGACATCTTAAATTATTCATAATTAAAACAAAGCAAATAATAATATCAATCATATCAGATATTAAATGCTACAAATATACAGTACTGTATCAGATATAATTGATAAATTGTGTATTTAATCAACAAACAATTTTAACAATTTTATAAACTTCTCTGAGAATTGTGGGTGTAAATTAAAATTAAATTGATGTGCTTAGAAAAGACAACAGAATTGATTTTATTTTATTAACGCACAGTTAAATCTGTATTATATAAGTAAATGTAATCTATGTGATGAAACTGTGTGAGCTTTTCTTTAACATAATTAAAACAAAAAATCTGAAATGTATGTATGTACGTCTATATACAACAAAAGCTCCTTCAATGTTAAATATTACGTTGCATCTATAACAGAAATTGAACAAATCAAATTTAATTAATAAAATCATCTTTGTAACCATTAAAAATCCACAGGCACATTAAACAACATTCATATCCATTAATCTGACGATGGCATTGATATTCAGGAAGCAAGTTATTAAAAAATCCTCAGTTTTCCCATTGCAACAGGCCACAGCGATCACGTCTCTGATACATTATTATTTATATACAGTTCGGCATATCAAGAGTCCGTCGTCTGGTGGCCGTGGAACATCTTCTGGTAATACTCTCGGTGTCAGATTAGTAAACTGTACTTTCAGTGAGCATTTCTGATAATGCCCGTGCTGCAGCCTTCAAACACATGGACCACTTGGCCCTGCCACGTCCCTTACGGACCCCATCCGTGAGCTCCGTTAGGAACCCGTGACTCTGAGAGGGCAAGCTGAACATTGGAAGCCCCTGAAAAAACTCTGGAAAGGTCAAAACCGAGCCCAGAGATTGTACTTCAAACTGGGCCATCATGAATCTCTTGCCGGCATGACCTTGTAAATAGTCGGCAAGAATGCACCTGAGCGATGCGTTGAATATATCCATGCACGCTGATGATTGAAAGCCTTCCTTCTGTTCTTCATTTTCACCCTCACCTCGACGGGCCCATTCCGATGCCCGTCCGCAGGTGGTGTGGGTCAGAACCAACACTGCCCTCCCTCCAACAAGGTTCACCCGGTCGAGGCAGGAGTGCAGCCAGGGAATGGGACCCAGAGCGTGTATCTCCGATCGATTCCAGAGCTCCATGGACACATTGAGCCCAAGAGCGGAGAGACTGGAGCACAAATGACAGATCAGCTGGGTGATCTTGTGGTCTCCGTCCGGAGGGCACACCACGAGTATCTCAACACTTTCAGTTGCCCCTGATGGAGAACAGACACATCTTAAATATAGCTCTAGTGCGCAGAACTGAATAATTGACAAAAATGAACAAATCAAACACACTTTTCATGTTATCCACCTTCAGCCATCTGGAAATCCAACCTATAGAAGAAATAAAGTGTATTACATTTCATCTTGTGCATGGAAATGGGCCAATCTCCCCCAAAGTAACCCCCCCCCCCAAAAAAAGTCTAAAGAACAAAAATTATATTTCGTATGAATTATATATAGTATGAATTATCATTGACCATGTGTTAGTTTCACGCTCATTCCTTTTGTCTCTATGTTTTTCCAAATTTTCTTTATGGAGCTCAATTATAGTACTGAAACCTAATGGACGAGCATAAAAATCCTGGTGTGTGCACTTCACTCTCACTTTTAAGTGCACTTTGGAATGCATGGGCTCCCAGTACAGACACACAAACGAGCAACAAACACGCGAGCATCAGCAAGCTCCAACGCACCCTCTTCACTGCAGAGGTCAAACAGAAGAGATTAGGGAGAACAACGACAACCCACCGACAACACGAATTCAACTGAATTATGGTTTTAGTAAGACATCTTAAAATATTCTTGCCTTCAAACGGGCATACTGGACCCAAATAACCATCGATTCCCTTCACCTTTATCTGGGGCAGAAACACAATGCTGTCAAATTCCCCAAAATATGCAGTCAACCATTGGAAAAATGCAAAAAATGTTACCTGGACACATAATAAAGAATCATGTTCTACTTTTGAAAATTCTCCTTGTAATTGCTGTAAAAGAAAGAATAAGTGTGCAACGGTCAAATCAAGCTGTCTGATGCCAACTTATGATTTAGACTTGGATTGAGTGAACTTAAACTCATTAAAAGTCCAAAACAGGAATAGGTTTGAAGTATATATCATAAATTGAATACCTATTCTTGTGAAGCCAAATAAACTTTTAAGGCAGTATATAAACAAGCACCGTTGGTAAGAGGTTCTTACCCAGTGCCCAACATCCGTTCTGATCCACTTGTTCTTTCTCCGTATCCATTTCGGGAACCTGTGTACATGATGCATGTTGTTTTGTGTGTTGCAGTTGCTGTCTGCACTTGAGCCTTTCCTGCAAAGCCAGAGTTCAGTCTCCAGCCGGCACGGAGACGTAAGGTTCCAGATCAGAGCCGTTGTGTCACTTTCCATAGAGTTGTGAGTTTTGATGGCTGACACAGACACTGATATATTAGAGCCTGAGACCGCTGATGACAGAAAAACACATGGAACACACATGCTGTCAAACCATCTCATCGTCCATTTCGCATTAATGCATTTTACCCACTTCTGTTCTTACATGTTTGCTTATTTGAATGAAGTCAACAAAAGGCAAAATGCCATATTTAATCTGATTGCAAACACACTTTCAGTCTCTAAGTGTTTGTTTCAAGTGACTCAAAGTTATGATGTAAAGTTACATCATTTAATGACACTTTAAAAGATTCCTTAATGTCCCTCTGTGGTCAATAACGTAATCCCTTAAACTAATCTGGAACATTACAGTTCCATATTTCAAGAAATATGATTCTTACTGCTTAAAAATAGCTTGAATCTAGCAACATGCCTCAGCATTGTTATATTGTATATAAATGCTTTATGAGATGAAATGAGCAGTGGGTGTGAATTAACATTTTTGGGTGAACTATCGCTTTAATGATTGTAAACTGGTAGCAGCATGGTTGCACTCCATAGACATAAATATCATCATAAAAGAAAAGACAATACCTGTTCTGTTTAAGAATGGACAGTGCACTTTTCGAGGAAAGTTCCCCCAAATCTATGCAAAGGGAAAAGGAATAATGTGTCAGTTAAATGCAAGAGAAATAACTCGTTTATGAACCTTGTTTTCATATTTATGTAATTTCTAAATATTATATATTCACAGTCTCGACTTACAAGCAAAGCCACATGCCCGAGTGACCATAAACTGACTTTTAATTGTAAATACGAACATTATTCCAACTACATTCTGACTTCTACACTTGAATCATATTTGTATATGATATCATATGTTGAGTTGACATGTTTAACATCCATTTGTTAGATGCATGATGTAGTATTTCTGTGCTCAGTACACTTTATTGGCCTTTCGCCTGTAAAATCCCATCCTCGCACCAATCAGAGAACTCGGAAGAGCACGAGCATCAGTGTGAATATTTCAGGAGAAGACCTTAGGAATAGATGATTCTACTCTTCGCTATAATTGCTCAAAATTAAAATAGGAGTACAGAAACTGCCAGTGATGCTTCTCCGTTAATGTTTAAAAATTCATATATTACCTCAAAGCACAGACAAGGGGCCACAGAGTTACGAGAAATCTCAAACTCCTGCCTTGAGTCATTCTTGATGTTGACAAAGGAAGAAAAACAATTAAAACCAGATTACGGTATGTGTGTCAAATAAATAAAGGGTAAACAAACTTGTTGAAAAGACGTACCCATTCCACCTTTAAACACTTTCCGTCCCTTTCCAGTTTTTGACATGCTTGGAATTTTTGGAATCTTTCTTTATCTGCATCATCCACATAGAGTTTTATCGTTCCTGTAACGTTATCAGTTTTTCTACCCAACCGGGGCCCAGCTGAAAAGAAGATGATTTTTAGTTCTCATTCGTTGACACCAAAAATGTTGTTTAAATTTGTAAAAATTACAATACAATTATAAAAGTAACCGAAACAAAAGAGTCAAATTTCTTATATCAACATTATGATCTTGACTTGAGCTAAAATGCCATTATCACATTATCTTCTGATGAAACACAATATTGCTAGTGCAAATGTCTATTCTAAATTTTGTTTTTCTAACAAAAATCATATTGCATAAATTGATTAGTGGCGATATTAAAGTCATTTTTCATCCACATGTGTACAAAAAAGTGTGCACAGTGTATATATGTTTGAGGACACTGCTATGATGTTTTGCATGGTGCTAAAAACATGGTTTCTAAAGTAAACCCTAGTTTAGGCATAAGTGACAAAAATATCCTAAAAACATTTAGAATAAAAAATGAATAAAATGGCTGTGAAGAACCTTTTAAGCACTTTTAGTTTCGAAAAATGTCCAAAATAAAACAATGCATGCCCTGCATATGTATAAATGACAGTAAAGAGTTTAAGCTAAGAATTTGTAATGTTGTTCACTTAGGATTATGAGTTATGTTTTATAAAATTCAGTTTTGCCGTGTAAAGTGATGGTGCGTAAACATCGAACCTTGACCTCATCTTACCTTTACAGAACACAACATCCCCATCTGTGGAACACACTAAAAACAAAAAGAGAGGTTTGCTTCTATCAATTATTATTACGTCTTGCATCATGACAATTGTGAAGGATTTAGATTGTTCTGTATTTCACCTTCTTCTCTTGAAGGTAAAGATATAGTGACTTCTTTAGCAGAGTTTGTGTAGAAAGAAAAGACTGTGACTGGGCTGCCGAGGTCTACCTCTCTTATCCTGACCACTAAAGACATCCACACCTACAACACACATGCCATATTGTCATTATAAAGGAAAAAATACAATTAGATTTATTACAATACAAATGATACAAGTACAATCTTAATTTATATAAAGTTATTCAATATGACTGGAAAAAAGCAACTGGGTAATTCCTGCTATTCTGCACCATTTTAGGGTTATAAAGTACTTTCAAAAACACACAAAAAACATTAGGTTTCCATCGTTTCACAATTTCAGCAAAATTAGTTTGCTACCCAACCAGATTCCTTTGCAAAACGGTAACAGGGTGGACGGGTACAGGAGTGACATTTTATGCTAAACTGCTTTGGTGCGGAATATTACAAATATGACTTTTTAATTGATTATATTAGTTATATTTGTCATTATATATCATTATATCATGTATATTTGAGGACTCAAATGGCACGGAATAGTAGGAATGACCCAACGGCATGATGTGGTTTCTATGCAGTTGCTTTAATGTTTTAAGCGGTTCTTACAGCCTAATGAACCCAAATGCTTGCTAGGGTCTTTCGGTTTGGTTAATGTTTGCTTTGGGTTTTTAAGGCAGGTAGTAAAACAGAACGTTAAGAATGCGGATTTTTCCTAAATATGAATTGATTGCACAGTTTCATTACCTGTTTGGTATTGCCATCATCAAACACTGAAGTGGAAAAAGTGAAGTGTAGGATTTTGGACTCTGACAGCGAAGGGTTCACGTAACATACACAGACTGTGGAGGAAATCGTGTTGTCTTCATCTTCCTGAAGAAGACTTCCAGTTGCTGTCTTATGGACCTCCTCTGTCTTATCATCACCGCTGGTGTCCCCAGCCTGCTCCACATCCACAGACTGATCTACAGCATTTATCATCCCATTAATATCCCTCGTGGATTATTCAAAATATGACATAAATGTTCCCATGATGAGGTACCTCTGACTGTCACGTTGACCAGAATTTTCAAGCACAGATTCCATGTTTTCTGCATTTGGCACAGCACGACGGATGCTTCCAGACCACTCGCGTAGACATTTTCATCATGGCCAATGCAGGCACCTTACACAAAAAGAAGTTCGTGACGTCAGTAAATACTGAAATACATTTGTTGGCCAGAAATTCATTTAAGTCTTTTTAAAATTCTTACCTGGTTTAACTTCACAGCCAGATACACCCTAGAAAGAAAAAGAATGGTAAATAATCTGTGTAAAATACACAAAACACACATACTAATTTCTTAAAATGCACGAGAATGACAATAATAATGATAATAAAATATGATTATAAAAATAATGATCACAAAAGCATATCACAGTTATAAAGTTATATCTATTATATTTCTGCCATCATAGTGTCTTATGGATAATATGTATCCTTAAAGAAAAGACTTATTTGGATTTTCCTTTCTGTAAGGGGAGAAATTCAAAGAAGTTCTTTACTTGATGAACCGAAATATCATTTCATGATCCATCATGGGTACAGTGTCATCAGTTTACGGTGCAGATCATTTGAAGATAAAAGTTTCCTTTTGCATGAAAACAAATATTGAGCGGCCTCAGGCTTAAAATAGGAGCACATGCCTTTATTCATGCGAAAAAATACACAAAACAGGTACGCTTGCAACTCTCTAAAGCACACAAAACTTGTTATAAACAGCCGATGAGATAACCATCTATACACACACACACACACACACACACACACACACACACTATAACTGACACACCCACGCACGCACACTGCATTCTGTACCACCCCAACATTCCTACTAACAACACCAGAGAACTCCATGTAGAAACTCGCCTTAGGTGAAACTCTTCGGAAATTAAACTGAATACCAGCAAACCGGCTTGAGAAAAGAACGAAAGAACCTGAAAGTCTTTGTGTTAGAATACTAGAAAAACCTTTGCCAAACATGACCCTGGGATGTGGGTTTC